>OY735225.1:49662868-49915368 GCA_963457665.1 Thysanoteuthis rhombus | reverse complement strand
TACATCAGGGCTACATTTATATTTCTAATTTATTCAGTGCAGCTGTAGGCTATACCAAAAGACAATGGTTACACAAGACCATTCTCCTTCTTCACCCAAAGGACGCTTTCCTCCCAATACATTTTCTTTTTCTCTTCTTCTTCTTCTTCTTCTTCTTCTTCTTCTTCTTCTTCTTCTTCTTCTTCTTCTTCTTCTTCTTCTTCTTCTTCTTCTACACGGCTCAATTGGTGAATACCATTTCATTCTCTTTACTGTATTTTTGTTTTTAATAAATTCAATGCAACTCAAAGTCACAAAATATGTGACAAATATCAAAATAAATAATGATGATAGAAATGAAAATGAATTAGGAAGTTTTTATTTATGTGTACAAAAAGTAGGTTTACATTTAATAAGCGTGACAGACTCCTTTGACCTCCTCTTTGAAATTGGCATTTTATGAACATGAGAACATAGAAGTGTAGAAAATTGATTTTGTCATCGTAATATTAATTTTCAGGATCATACTTTGATTCACAAAGGTTGATCTGCTGTCCGTGAAAAACTATGGCTGATTTCTAAATGAGATGAATGGAAAAATACAATTTCTTTGACCAAAAATATGCGGGGTTATCAACCTTGACATGAGATCAACCTTTACACAAGTATTGTTCTCTATATATATAGCACTGAGGCAATCAAGTGACAAGGTCATAGTCAGGATGACTGGTGATGGGACAGAATGCTGGGAGAGTTGGTTTCATGCTTTTTCAAGGATGATAATAAAAAGGTGATAGTTGTAGACTCAAGTGGAAATTGAACAATATGCCTGTATCTTTTTTCGAGTGTGTGACTGTAACGTCAACCTTCCGCTTGTTGCCATAGTTTTTTTCTCCTTGAAGGGTTGCGGTGAGGTGCTATTCCAAAGTGTAAGAGGGGATGCTTTACATAGCTAAAGGACCCCAACTGCCTAACTATTAATCCATAGCTGCTGGTGGCAACAGCTAATAAAAATACTAGACTGATAAACCGCTAAAAATTTAGCAGAAACAAAGATAACTGAATTGTTATTTCTATTATAGCTTATGTATATATTTTATAGGTTTAGTTTCTTTGTTTTAAAACCCTTAGAAATAGACATAGAGAGCTGAAATTCCAGTATGTTGTACTTTGGACACAGAGATTTAAATGAACTAAATGTTGATTGTAAACTAAATGTTTAATTTCATTTGTTTATTTGATTATTTATGTACACCCTGATCATCATCAGATTTTAGCGTACTATTCCTTTTTGGAAAGCTATAAATCGAAGCTACAATATATCATGATTTAGTTTTTATTTTACGGGTTTGTAGCAAAAGACAAAATGAATTGAAGCTAAATTCATATAACCATGTTGATGGTTAGCAGTTATCCTTGCTTCCACTAGATTTTTAACAGTTGATCAATTTAGTGGTTTTGTACAAAGTGAATGTAAACTGCTCAGACATGAGTTTGAACTCAATTTGCCATACCATCCTTGGTGATGTTAGATCACTCACACAGCAGATGGTATTGGGTATGAAAATGCTTTAGTTATGAAGGTTAACTGGCTTTGTACCCTCAACATTATTAAGTGAGTCTTTTATGTGATATCACGTACACATACATATACACATTCTCCTCCCACTTGCTGCGACGGTTCAAACCTCAGCACTACTGTGATAGGTGGAGGAGTTATGAGAAGAAGCCCGAAGACCTGAGGAGACTTACTGTCACTCATCCTCAAGCGATAACGACCAGGCGACTGGTGTGAAACTGTAATCCACAGCACTGTTGTGGTTTATGAGAGTGCAAAGAGGAGGGCTCAAGACTTGAGGAGACTTGTTGTCACTCAGTCTCCAGCAGTTACCAACTGGCGACTGGTATGAAAATGCAAATGCAAATGATAATTGCAATAATGATAATGACAATGATAATAATAATGATAATAATAATAATAATAATAATATAACCATCAAGCAACTGGTGTGAAATTTCTAATGATGATGATGATGACGACGATAATGATGATGATTATGATGATGATGATGATGATGATATTTATAATAATAATAATAATAATTATAATAGTAATAATAATGATATAGACATCCATTAACTAACACGGTTTTATTCAATGAGAGTTTTGATCAACACAGCAGTTTGTGATCGTACCTTTATGTACACGGAGAAAAATTTTGTTTTGGAATAAAGAAACTGATCTGTTTTTTTATGTTTTTATTATTGCCGATTAAATCCTCTTCTTCTCAGACCCAATCTCCTTGCGTTATCAACCTGTGGGTCTCTATCTTCGGCCTATTTCATATCTTCTTCCTCTTTCACCTCAGTCACAATCATCCTCTCTCTCTGTATGATGGAGTAGTGCTACTAGACTGTTGCCAGCATCGAGAACGCATGTCTCACTTTACTACTGACTATATTACAAGCCGATTATTTCCCTCAAACAGATCACGTGCTTAAAAAATATTTTCCCTTCGTAACTTGTCCAAAAATACGAGCAACAATTGAGAATGAAAAAACAAAAAGGAAACTGATTACTTACATAATTAAAAGCTTCAAGTGCATTGAAAGCAAAAGATTATTTTGTAATTTAGAGTTGAATAAACAGCAAACAATGGATAGGGATTCAGATATCAATCGAAGCATGTTTGTTTGTCACGGTCAAGAGCAGGGGTCAGCAACAGGTGGGCCACGGCTCACAAATGGGCCATCGGAGTGTTCTGCGAGTGCCTCAGACTTTTTCTAAAAAGTTTTCAAATTCTAAATATTTGTGGACAGTGGATGGTTTTTAGATAGAATTTATCTTATTTTTGCTTACATAAGGATTGCATTATATTTATATTGTCAATGAGAGACAACAATCTTCACACACTGATTCTTGTTTTTCTAAGAACTATTAATTATCTGCTATCGAACTTATTGTGTATAAATGGATTAAGAGAAACACTTTATGTAGATTTTTATATTACTTTTTAAATAGTCAATATTCAAAATTTATAGGCCTCAAGGGCAAATCTTTTATGTTTGTAAGATATAATATAGATGTGGCCACAGGCAAAATTGATTCCTGGTTTAGAGAATCAGACGATAAGGTATCATCTGAGGATTAATTCATTATGTTTATCAAGGGAAACCCAATTAGGCAGAATGAAGTGTTTATTGGGTATAAAATCTGTTTTTGTTCCAGTTTGACACATGACCAAGTAAATCATCAGAATACCAAGCTGAGTATTTCCTCTTGGTGGCATTTCTCAGGACAATCGGAGTTACTTGACAGTGCCCATCTCCTGTATTAATAACATTCAGAAGTTGGTAATAGTTTATATGGTACCAGCATCAAAGAATGATCCCTAGCCTGACTTTTGGGGGAGTGAAACTGGTCTGCCTCAAGGGCTCCAGTCCTGGTTTTGGAATTACAGTTATCCATCTTCTAGACCATTAGAGAATCCAGTCTGTCATACTATTTACCCATAGCTGGATGAAAACTAAGACTGAAAAGATCAGTCAGCTCTGCTATTAACCTTCAGCTGGTTCAAGAAGTGGATTCATGTCTTTCCCAAGGGTATTTGTGCTAAATGAACACCATCTGTCTTGGTCAGAATCTGAACTTGGTTCTCTGATTCCATTTCATGTGCTGCTAGTCACTAGGCCACCCACCCTCATCACCTTATTCATTTATCTCTTGTCATTCCAAGGCAAGTCTCTCAGGGGGAAGAGGGTTTGTTGGCTTGCATTATCGAGCTTAGTGCAGAGATCAGTCTCCTCCTCAGGAGGATTAACAGGATTACTACAGGAGGTACTCTAAATGAACACCAGCTGCTTATGGCACCTGGCATTCCCAGCCTGTCACCCATCTATGTTCTGGCCAGGCTTGAAATTGCTTAAGTTTAATGATCGTGTTAGAACCAGTGTATCCAACACGATTTGGCTGTAACAAGCTCCTCACTGGAGTACAAAAAATACCTAGCTAGCCAGTTGGTTGTAAAAGAGTTAAGAAGTATTGATTCGAGTGAACGAATCTGATTTTATGGCACATGGACACGTTCTTTCAATCATCCGGGGTCTTTTTAAATATCAAAGTTTTTGAATGGCACCTCTGTGGCATACCGGATTGGGGACTAAGTGAGTTAAGTGCTTTTGTGTCGGAGAGGACGCTACTTTTACATCTGCTTTTTATTGATTTCTAATGAAAAGTTAGAAGAAAAATAAATGAAAAGAACGATGAAAGTGATGAAAGATAAGATCGTAAACTGGCTGAAGAAACTACTGGGAAATTCAGTTTTAGGACCTTAGCAAATAAGCCCCCCCCCCACAAAAAAAAACAATACCCCAGAAAACTAAACAAAAAACAGAAAAACAGATCTAGTAAGTCACTTAAAAGAAACTGTCACATGATCATTGTCTTTTGGTAGCATACTGTGTTGGGGGTGATCAGTTAAGAACTGGAAATGGGATGATCAGGGAGTAAATCACTTCCCACTCATTTTATTGGGCAGTGAACACTAAAAAACAGCAAATTTTTGAGAAACAAGCATCAATGCTGCCGAACACATTTGAACAATAACAAAACCAATTCAGGCTAAACTTATAAAACTTTGTGAATCGAACTCCCGACAAAGAACCAATTTAGGTGAAGAAATTTTTTAAAAACTGAAAAAAATTTTTTTTTTGGGAATGAGACTTAATGTTCAATTTTCAGCCCTGTAGCTCCTTTGGTGCAGCCTGTACCTGCGGTCCATACATACATACATAGCCAGCCAGTCAGACCAGCTTAAAAACTGAAGAAACCTATGTTGACAGTTTTGGTTGATGGTCTCTCATACATACTCATGTAAAATAACCTAGTTTTATATTCCCGCGGAAGTGGTTTTAATGTCATTTGTCAACCACTGTAGCAAAGAGGAATATACTAACTGCAAACAGAAGTATTTCTCTGCTAAAACAAAGAGCAAAAAGAGAAAAACTTACATTAGGGCTGACTTTAGAGGGTTCAATAACAATGTTCTATTTATCTGTACTGGAACTTTCTTCAACCTAGGGTCAGGAACAGTATTGACACTAAAAAGTTTTATTACTGAAAGTGGATTTTAGCACACCAACATTCTGATCAATCAAGTCCCACTGAGTTTGCTCTGGGATCCTATATCCAATTATTTAAAGGATTCTGATCTTGAAAACTGACAGTCCCTTTGTCTATGACTCAAATCACCAGACACCTCTGCTAGCTGACCCTTACAGTCTTGACAGATAGGTCCTTTTGTCTTCACCACTGCAATCCCTTCATGTGAATTTCATCAACCCACAACCCATATATGCATCTTCCTGACCTACATGTAAACAATATCCTTGTCACCTTGATCCACATGCATAGACGAACAAGCCAGGATTGGGGGTGGATGAATACAGGCAAAACGGTGTAAAAGTTTTGGCAAATGAAATCCTTTGCCTCCCATAACTGAAGAGTTTCCATATACTCATGTCTATTTGTGGACATTTTTATAAACTATTTGAGTTGTTATCACAATAACAAAATCTGTGACAAAGGATTAATGTTATTTTCTACAATCAAAATGTCAAGTAGATGAAGGTAGATTGTGCCACACCAATCTTTCAAGTTGTGAAAGTGTTATATATTCAGCATCATGACTCGATCAAAGATGGTCAAGGCTGGCAAGATCAAAGAATTATTTCCCATACTCAGTTATGTGACGTGATTGAATGGAAAATTAATCAAGGGATTATAAATCACAACCAACTGAGTGCATGTTGTACTGATGAGGGTTTGGGTATAAAATGTGTCTATAAAGCAATCAGAAAGCATTCAAGGCAACATTCAAGCTCAAGTTCTTCTTCCTTGCCTTTTCATTTGGTTGGAGGAAACCCTGTTCTTGGATGAACCTCTCTTTCTCTCATCATTCTACATCTAAATGAAACAACTTTTCTCAAGCACAGAACAGCATATTGGGTTTTTCCACTTACCCTAAGACAAAATATCACAAACCATTCCTGACAACCTACGTCATCCTTCCTTGACTTTTGCATTAAACCAATGACCTATCAATAAACCAAATGAATTTTAATCAGCAACCCTAGTTTCGATGTGATGTTTTTGGAAAGATGTAGAAATTAGTGCAAATAAAACAAAACATAATGATTACTGGGTCTAAAAATATTAATAAAAAAAAAAATTGCATGCAGAAAAGCTTTCACTCTCTTAGGTGAACTGCTTTGAAGTTTTTCCCAAGTAACTTCTAGATACATTACCATTTGCAACACAATTTTTGTTCCTGGTTTGTGAGTGTTTTTTCTATAGTTACTCATGTCTAAAAAATGAAAACATGTCAATTATTCCCTTCAAACTTTGCTTTTAAGATCCGGACAAGGATAAACATACATAGTTGTTTCTCTGACTTTAGGCAATTAGAAATATGCTAATTTGTCATTTGCCCAATTCGGAATAAGTAGATTCCAAATCATCACAAAATTTTACAAGAATAATTGACATTGTCAATACTTTTGGGAAATAATCCATAAAGAAGCAGGTCTGGTTAGTCACTGAATAGAAACTGTTATATGATCAATGTCTAATGACAAAATGCCATGTTGAGGATGATCAATAAAAAAAAATTGGGAAAAAAGGATAATCAATTGATAAATTACTTCTCATGCCTTTGTGGCGTAGCAATAAAAAGAAGTCCGAATTTTCAAAAGACAAATGTAAACATTGCAGGACACTAACTAAGGGATCAATTTGACATAAACTTACATTGCAAATTGCCTCCCCCCCCCCATACACACACTAAAAACTAACATAGGGGAGGGATTTAAATTTTCAAAAAAAGATTCTTTTAGACAAAATAAAGTGTAAATGTTGAATGTTTCAGTCCTTATGTTCCCTTGGTACAACCTGTACATGCAATCCATACATCCAGCCAGAGAGACCAGCTTAAAAACTGAAGAAACCTATTTTGACAGTTTTAGTTGATGGTTTTTAATAACACTTATTACGGAGGAATAATAAAGTTTGTTTTTTAAAATGATTGCACAGTGTTATATAATGTTTCAGACCAAAGATCTAAGAGCTGTTACATAGATTTACACCTTCTTCTTTCCTCTCCTCAGTCGAAGGAAATATTTTGTTTAGGATTCTGTGCCGACCAATCCATGACTGTCAGCCTTCTGTCAGGTGTTTTTTGTCCAAATACAATTTCACTGCATTAGCGCAGAGTTGGGGATTATTGTCACTGGGAAAAGTAAAGCTGTTCCTAATCAGAGACTTTCCAGAAAGAACGATGTGATAAATGAGAATCTGCTTGTACTTTTCAGCATTCATTATCCCATCCATCCTGACAACGTCCCCTACGCCATAGGCCGAAAAACGTCCCCACACCATTGCGGAACTTTTACCATGCTTCACTAAAGTCTGCAAGCACTCGCTGTTGAACCTGTCAGCAAATCTTCTTCTCGTATAGCCTCAACCATTACAGCCCTTCATCATGATGTAATGGTGAGCATGCTGTTTGTGCAAATTGCTACTGAGTGGAGAGTTCAACAGTGGCTGGCTGCTGCTCCATTGTTGTTCCATTACTAAGCTAAGCTCAGTAAATGACCATGTTAAGCTTAGTAAATAACTTTTTTCAATAATTAGATCCTAAAATTTCAAACTTAAATTCATCTTTTCAAAGAACTATTTTACATTGGTCCTCCTATCAATCTTTATGGGTGTGTCTATTTGTACCCAGTCTTTGGTCAAGGGGTGGAAATTTGAAGGTACACAACAGTATGGAATAACTTACTCTTCATTTTTGGTGTAGGTTATATGGTCTCAAAACATGGCCATATCTTTTTTAAATCACCCACAGAACTCCCATCTCACTTAGCTTATCTCTGATGGACTTCTCTGTCATTCCCAAGCATAAATCTGAGAGACAACTTTACCATATTCCTAGTTCACAAAATCCATTCCCATCACTGCTCTGATCTCTTTATTTCCCTTCCAAAGAAATTGTTTCTTTGTTGCTATTTTTCCATGAAAGCCATTTCTAATCAAGTGCCTTTGAATCGTAGAAGAACTTGATTGAAGTCCAGTTGAATTTGACGGATGTTGAGCAAGGAGGAAATCAAGCGAAGAATCACTTTGGGATGGCGAGCCTTTGGCAGAGCAAGCTCAACTTTCAAAAGCCAGATGATCCCAATAATCCTAAAAAGAAGAATATACAACCAATGCATTCTCCTGATAGTCATTCATGGAGCTGAAACATGGAACCTAACCAAGAGACAGACCAGCAAACTGAGAAGTATGCAACGTGCGCATGAGAGAATCATGCTCAACCTTTCATGGAAAGATAACAAGACAGCACAGTATATAAAGAAGAAAACAGGTGTCTGTGACATCATAGAAACTACTAAAAAACTCAAATGGCAATGGGCAGGCCATATTGCAAGAATGAAAGACAACCGATGAACATCACGTCTCACAACATGGATCCCCAGAGATCACATAAGAAACCAAAGCCAACAGAACACAAGATGGAGAGATGAACTAGATAGATTCAAGAAATACTGGCTCTGCGAAGCTCATGATAGAGAATTGTGGCGAATCCTGGGGAAGGTCTATGTCCAACGACGGACATTGAAAGACTGATGATGATGAGGAGTAATTTAAAAAGAAGCAATAATGTGTTAGGTACCCCCAGAAACTCATCACACCTTGAAGCCTTTCAAGTGCATTTTTTATCATTAGACTGTGTGAAACTCTGGAAAGTATATCTAAAAAGATTATTTGGGAGGAATTTGAGATGAAGTCGAGTATATATGCCATGAAGGAAAGTTTCCATGGAATCAGTGAACTGGAATTGAATTTCACCTGAAAGGTACCCATTACCTCACCATTTATAATGATGACACATTGTCCTATGCTGCACCGTGAATTTCTCAGTGAAAAGGGAAAAACCATGTTCACCTACACCTTTTTAATCAGAAGAGCATGCTCCACCAAGGGGGTATGACTAATTAAAAGAAAGGGTGTGAGCCGACAGGAAAAATATTAGAATTTCTTGAATCATTCTGGGAATTATCTCGACAAGCGTTTGCATATCATTGTGATGAATATTAAAATTTAATGTTTTGACAGATTTGCAGCACTTATCTCAAATTAATCATTTAATTGGAGATGTGTTTAGAGCAGTGTTGAGGCTAGGTCCAACTACTTTATGTGGAGGCCGTAAGTAGAAACGTTAAGAACCACTGAATGGACATAAAATAGACTTAAAGATTTATTAAAGATACATATATGAATTTTATTCCCTTAAAAAGTTACTTACCTTCAGTGATCTTTTTGAGAACTAATGTATCTAATGTGGCCATAACCCCTTAGCCTCAAGAAGTTCCTCAGTCCTAATCCTTGTGCTGAGAGTTTAGCAGGGAGACATTGAGTACAATTTTTGAAGTCTTTGGTATAACCCAGTGATGGATTGAACCATGACTTACCAAAGTGAAGGTGAGCACTCTGCAACTGGGCCACAGAGATCAGTATCCCTCTCTGTATGGAGACTAATTCGTAACCCAGATAGAACAACATTTGATTTTGCAGTGTATGATTATGAGTTTCACTGTTAAAGATGGAATTCCCAATTTTGATGTTAGCTTAATCTATTTTCAGATGAAGCAATGGTATATTCCTTTTTCAGAAGATGATCACTTCTGTGCAGATGGATTATGAGCCAGTTAATTACCTTCAGTTTAATGATTCTTAAGTGGACTCCATATCATCATCCATAGAAGACAATGCTCCTCCAGATCACATGAAGCCCTTTACCAGTCTCATTGATTTTGATTTCTTCCTGGATTTTCATTTCTTCTATGCGTATTACCTCAAATTGATATTTGTGTATATCCTTGTCCAGTGTTTTTTTTCCATATTTCTCTGTTGAATGCCTCGTACAATTAAACTTCACTAGTCAGAGTTGGATGCCTCTTATTTTGTTGTTCAGGTATCCTTGTCTTTGTTTTCGGTTTTCGGACTTTCGATAACTCATTGAATTGATAATTGATAATTAACCAATTATTCGTCAGCCAATGAAGACGACATTATCTTGAAGATAAAAGAAGAGGAAAATTTTTTGACATAACAATTTTGAAAAAACTTTTACCACTTAATTTTCAAAGTTGATATCGATTTCCTCTTGGATTATCGCTTTTAAGCAAGAAGAAAAATTATCCAGATGTTGACTGTTTTTTCCGTATTTTGTTGTTGTTGATGACTTTTATTCTGTAAATCTAGTCAATCGACTTTACTGCCTTGAGTGTTTATCGTAAATTGAATGAATGTCACTGAGCACATTTGTATTAAATGTCAAGTATGAGTGAAATAATGCTGTGAATATATATATATATATATATATATATATATATATATATATATATACATATATATATATATATATATATATAGCATTATTTCACTCATATATATATATATATATATATATATATATATATATATATATATATATATATATATATATATATATATATATATATATACATATATACATACACACGTAGCAGGTATACCCAGTGTTGCCTAGGGAAAAATAACTTCAAATTTGACAACACAGATTATATTTTGTTTATAACTCAACAAATGGATTATTCAGATGGAAAACTCATTCTTTACTTGCAATGCGCACTGTTTACTGAATGCAGAAGATTCATTGCCCAAGTTGTGATTAAAAGCATTTAACATTGTATCATCACAAAAAGCAGAGAATTGTGTAAGATTTTCATTTTAGAAGAAGAAACTTTGATGCTTTCAATCAACAAGACCTCCATTTGATTTTATCAGTTTTGGAAGAAAACAAATTCTTTAGGTTCTATTCACATCTACTAATACTGACCAGGACCCCCACTTCATGCCGGTTGTACAACTTAAAGTTCCACCCAACAGCAACAGTGTAATTTGCATCCCACAACCAAAAGAATTTTCTTAACAACTAAAACTCATCAAAAAGTAACAGAGGTGTTATTCATTGGAAACATAAAATATGCTTTTTGCTTTTACAGGTAACAAAAATCATAACTTAAAATCAAGTAGAAAATTGTCCTGATGGTAAATAGTAGTCAAAATTTTAAAATGATAGATTACGATGAGGCTTTTCAATTTTTTTTTTATTTGTGACTGATGAGACAAGTAGTTTCTAATTATTATAGAAGCAATAGGCATTATTACAATTAATCTTCAGTCATGAACTTACTGTAACTGAACATAGAAAGAAATCATCCCTCCCCAAAAACAAAAATTGTAAAATATTATTTACAGTGATTATTATGGGAAATATACTATTTTCTTTAAATTACTAAAATGTGACAGAAACAAAATTTTTATTCATAAAATCATTGAACTGCTTTGAGTTATTTCACAAAAAACACCAATAGCGGTAAATATTTGTACAGAGATTAAAAAAAAAACAACCTCTATTTGAATAGTTATTCTTAGTATTCCTGCAAACCCCAATATTTTTTATCTAATCCCCGGTGGGGGTATCTCATCCCCTAGCACTGGTTTACATTACTTTATCTTATGAAAATGAATAGACTGGTTCTCATTAGTTGTTGCTGCTGATGTCAAGTTTATTAACCTGGCCCCTTTTTTACAGCTGGCAGGCATGCACACAAACACAATTACATACAACCAAATCTATATGGGGGTGGGGGCAACAGGCTATTCCTCTCTCTTCTAGATCCCTGTCTCCAACCTTCAACAACCACAATCCCCCCTGACATAGCATCCTAACCATTTGGAGGATCTGGAGATTCTAAAAAACATTTAGATAATTAGTAATTGCTTTTTCACTTTATGCCATTTCAGCTTACAAAAGACTTGAAATGGATCACAAGGAAGACCTGTATGCCCATTCATTTTTTTCATGGGTATTTACCAATATATATATCAATGTATGTATGTATGTATGTATGTATCTGTCTATCTATCTATCTATCTATCTATCTATATATATATATATATATATATATATATATATATATATATATATATATATATATATATATATATATATATATATCACATCTACATTCATATAAGGTGCTACCCAAACATATCAGGAACTCATGGTGTGAAATATTTTTTAAAAAAACAATGATAGAAAATGCAGTCCTTCATTTTCCTGTTGGAGTGATTTTGCGAGATATGTGAAATGTTTGGCGAGACACAGGAAACGCTGGGTAACCTAACAGATGAACAGATGAATTAATCTTATCAAATTCCAAATCTTCGCTGCAGCATCTCCTGCATATTTTGCTTTTCAATTGTATATCATCATCATTAGTCATTATAAATCCACTGTTGGATGAAGGTCTTCCCCCTCTCTTTCTATGACAAGAGTTATTCCAAACATTGCTCTTTCCCTTGCCCTCCCTACTATTCTGAATTTGGTTCTAAGTAGTTTTGTAAGATCCAAGGTTTCCCATCTATAATCGGATTATGCATTGATTGAATATTTCACATTTTAAGCAATTTGCATTTTAGCATTTCTCTATTTATACCAAATGCTTTCTAACCTATCACTTATGCGCTGTCTCAGAACCAACCCTTTAAAAAATTTCAAGTATCGTGTGCGCAACCTTGATGTAATTTAACTTAATCAGGGGGGACATTATTGTGCATGCATAGACAGACGCTCTGTGATGAGGTTTCCCAGTTGACTGATAGATTGTGTCCTCTGTGGCCATGACATCCACAATGCCAGTTTTTCATGTTCCATCCCAGTCTGTCCATCCCTGTGCATTCTAGATTTTGCTCCATGTGATTCTGGCTTTCAACAAAGCTAAAATTGCTTTTGAAAAGCAGATTTTTTATCGTGGACCAGATTAGAGAGAATTCAACAAGGCTGCTGATGGTGATCCTTGAAGAGGATTTCAAAGAGTGTTTTGAAAAATTGGAAAGGATGCTAGAATAAGTGTGAGGGTCTGAAGGGGAATACTTTAGAAGGAACTTATATATCATTACCCTAGGCAGGCTATTTTTGTTGAGATTAAATAACTCCATACTTTTCCAAATAGACTTCATTATATATATATATATATAAATGAATGTACGTACAGTAGTATTTTGGTTTCACATTTCTTTGCCGAATGCTTTCTATCAACTATTGCCTGTAGACATAAAATTTTTGCTATGATAAATTTAGTCCTGAGGTTTTGATCTTTATCATAGATTGATTTTCTTGGTTGAGGTTGCCTATTTTTTATATTATTAATACGATACAATAAAAACAAAAATAATGATAATAATGATGTAGTAAATGTCACTGGTGCAGAGAGAATCATGATTTATAGTTAGAGCAAGTAATGTTCTTTCTAATGTTTAGCAGTCAGTGCACACAAAAATCTTATGTTCTGCAAATTTTTTCCACGTGACAAAAGTATATATGTACTGAATGTGTTTGCTATTTCAAACTTGAAAATTGGTTTACTAAATAATTTGGGCCTGGCCAATCTCTCATTGCTAAAAAAAAAACTATATTGGCATGTTTAAACATAGTACAAGTATGATTATATTAGTCCAGATTTTAATGTATACTTTGGGCTCCGCTGTTCAGTTTATCATTCCATTAAATAAAACAATTAGCATTTGTTTGCCCCTGTTTTTGTCTGCACTACTCTCTTATCTATAGCTGGGGTGGGGTCAGCAACTGGATTCATACCCCACCCAAGGTCATTTGTGAAAAGTGATCTCAAACTACTTCTGCTTGAATTTGAACTCAGTTTGTTGATTCAATTCACCATTCTGTTAACTATTAGGCCAATTACATGCGCACACACATCCCAAATTTAGTTAGTTGATCATTGATCTGATGATGCCTATGGCACCATAATGATTATTATCACATGATTTCATTCCAGAATTTTGAGCAGATATTTTGGGAGAAGCCCTGAGATTAAAGCTGCTGTTTATTCTCATCTTACTCAACAATACAGCAAATGGAATTCTGCCAATCTTAGTTCGTAATCTAATTTGAGTTTGACCTTCTCTCTGAAATTTGGGAATCATTCCTAATGAACCAAATGCAATCGAACTTGTTGCTATTTTCACACTCACTAAATTTTGGTTCTATCATGGTGGCTTACTGGTACTGAGCTGACCACCAGTTCTGTAGACCATAGTTCAATTCACCACCAAATCCCACCAAAGAGTTTAAAAACAGTACACAATGTCTTTCCATTGAATACAAGGAGATTACCCAAGGGTTTCAACCAAATCACATTGGATACTTGTTAGATCACCAGATTTAAGAAATATAGAGCCTGGTCAGTACCTAGATGGGTGAATATTGAGGAATACCAGGTGCCATAAGGAGAGCAAAGCTTCAGTAGTCGAAGCTTGTTGGGTCCAGAAATGGGTTTTACTTACAATAGGTCATGCGTATTTAGCAGCAGCTTCTAGATTGAGAATGATGTTGGTCTTTCTATTTTAGGATTCTTTGATCTGTTGACATGATTATCTGATTATCAAGGATGATCACTATGACTCAGATTTCAAATAAATTATTTCACTGCTGCCTGAAATACAAAATGAATTCAATCTTCAAGAACAAATCTTCATCTGTGCTTCAATCATTCATTGTTGTTTTTGTTGTGGCTCCAAATATATTCATTTTTTATGGATTTAGTATTTAGTCATGATTGGATGTTTAATAATTTAGTACTCAGTATTTAGTCAGATTATCATACTAGACAGATGATTGAGAATTAAGTAAATGACTGAATGAACAATTCAGCTATTTACTCTCCTATCTGGTTACTCAGTCATCAGTGAGCTGCCAATGAGTGAGTTCATGTACTGTGCTACCGTCGCATTCACAATGACTAAAACATCACATCACTTGGGTTTGTCAACCCCCTATAGTTGAGATTTGGCTCCCTGAGCTTGTTGCTTTTGATGATGAATTTGCATGCTGTTTTGAAAAGTTGAAGGGACGCTGGATTATATGTGTGTGGTCCCAAGGGAAATACTTAGAAAAGGACTATGGTGTTATTACTCGAGTATATTTTCTGTTGATGTTGAAGGTTGGATACTTTCGGGGCAGACCTAGATAGATATATATGTAGGTAGGTATGTGTCCATATGTGTAAATAAAAAAAATAGGAAGAAAACAGGATGCTGATGAAAATAAATAGAAAAAAAATTTATACCTGTTTATAAGATGTAGAAAAATGCAATCAAAATTTTTATTTTATCAAACCTTTTTTTTGCTGTTGATTGTCTTTTCTGAAAAGGAAAATGTTCGACAAGAAGGTAGAGGATTCAATTCAGCAGACTTGTAATTACATCTCAATCACTCAGGCTGTCAAAAGAAAAACAATGATATAATTTGAACGAATTCCAAACACGTACAAATTCACAAATCTATTTTGGCAAAGAGACAGAAAATTTACAGGGTGTCTTTAAATTATCTTCACAACTCTGAAAATCTATTTAAAATACAAATAACATAATTATACGAGGTTTGATGCAAAATAAAGACCAAGTAATACAGTTTGTTTTTATGAACATTCGTGCACTTCCACATGGGTGCTATTAGTTGTACGTAGAACATTTAGACGATATTCAATTTCCGGTCAAGTATGTCAGAGCATCTCTTCATCAATAGTGGATACAACTTGGCAGATTTTTTGCTTTGTCTGTAATACAAACGCACAAGAATGTTTCCAATAAGAAGGAATTGCAGCAAGTAACCAAGAAATCAGCCCATCCCTTCTGATCCGCAGGTTAGGGGGAATATCTTGGAGAGATCTGCGTAGCTGGCCAGAAATTGAATATTAACTTTTATTAAAAATAGAAAGAATGAAAACAAAGAATTAAATCTATGTACCTCGTCAGAAACTGAATATTAGCTTCTATCACAAAAATAGGAAGAATGGAAACAAAAAATGAATTTTGTGTACCTAACCAGAAATTGAATATTAGCTTCTGTTAGAAATAAAAGGAATGAAAACAAAGAATGAATTTTGTGTACACAAAGTAGTGAGTGATGATCATTTTGAAGTAAACAGAGTTTTTTTTAATTACATTCCAATAATTAATCAAATACTTCTGTTATTTTTCCATTTTGACAGATAAGTACACCTGATGTATCAATATTTTCTAAGCACAACTTAGTCTTGCCCAAGGACATCAGTGTTGGAGTGCCCAGAGGAACAGATTCACTATGGTAATAATGGTGAGTGAGACTAGCTTTGTTGCAAGAATGTCTGGCATCCGCTAGACACCACAACTCACAATGTGGATCCTCAGGAGTCATATGCAAAATTGTGGCCAACTGACAGTTAGATGACGTGACGAGCGAGATGAATTCAGAGAGTACGAATGATAGAGAAGTCTGGGAAATCTAGGGGAAAGTTTATGTCCAATGGCGAATGCTAAAAGAATGATGATGGTGGTGGTGGTGGTGGTGGTGGTGGTGGTGGTGGTGGTGATGATGATGATGATGATGATGATGATGATTGTGAGACAAGCTTACTAATCCATTATTGAATAGCAAGATGCTTTCTTAGTAAGCCTAACCCTTTCAAGACTAACCTTTTTAGGTGTTTAATGTGTGAATTAAAATGCTTAAGTAGATTTCCAAAAAGGATTTACGATATATGTATATATATATATCCAGTGGTGAAAACGAAGGAGAAAATACGCTGGTATATGGTGTACAACTACTGAATTCCCAGTTTTTTGTACCAATGTTCTACCAATGTAGGCATTACTTGTTAGCCATCCTTTGTCGATTGTTTCCAACAATAAAAATTACTTGTTTATTCATTATTATTATTTGTGTATATTTTCTTTCTGTTGTTGTAATGAAAGACATGAATTCTAGATGTAACTTCACTGTATACCTAGTTCCCAAACCCCATTCTCATCACCACATCCAGGAGTCATATAAACTTCAGGATATATATATATAACAGGAGTCTGATAAAGGTCTGCAATCGTGGCCAGAGACCAGACTGAGCTAAACTTAGAAGGGCATTTTGCTATAGAATAGTGGTTAACAAGCTAATCTCATTGAGTGCCTCATATGTGATCTTTAACTCTTTTGAGACACCAGACATATATATATGTATATATATATACCCTGAGAATTATATGACTCTTGGAACATAAATAGTGATGAAAAGAAGAAGAAGAAGAAGAAGAAGAAGAAGAAGAAGAAGAAGAAGAAGAAGAAGAAGAAGAAGAAAATTAGGAAATAGAAAAAAGAGAAAGAGAAAAGGTTTAAAAAAAACAAAGTAAAAGAAAAGAGAGGAGCAAAACAGAACTGGGAAGCACTCAGAGAGCGCATATCTCTGCCAACGCCATACACTTCAAAATTGTGTCACTCCTTCCTTAGCCCATGTCATTACCTTCCACAAAATTACTTTAGAATTCAGTAAGAATGAAATGGGGACGGACATGAACAAACGCATAAATGTATGAAGAGGATAGAAGAATATCTCTCAATCGTAAACGAAAACCGAATTCCTGGATCCGCTCCAAAATTCAATCAGTTCTTCTTTATATCATAGTCCACACTCCCACAAAATCTCATTTAAATTCATTGAGAACTTATGGAGATATCACACAGAGGGGAAGAGATTGTAAAGAAAAAAGGTCTCTCTTAAGAAATGAAGAAAATAATTTGAAAATGGAAGATGAGAAATCAGAAGTCTGAAAATTTTAAAAATGGGGAAAGAAACAAGACACAAAGTATTATTCAGTGCTTGAGTCATGTGTAGAAAATAATTCTGAAATAATATTAGGAAACTGTCAACCAAAACTGTCAATATAATGTTCTTCAGTTTTTAAATTGGATGGTTAGTTCATTGGTTAGTTACATATGTATGTATGTGTTGTGCATGTAGGCCACACCAATGGAGCTAAGGGACTGAAAATTTGAACATTTTCTCTATATTACGTCTAGAAAATGTCTTTTGAAATTCCTCCATAAATCTCTTTAAAGAATGGGGATTCGATATGTAATGAGTTTATGGGAAGTTGATCCCTTAATTAGAGAACTTACTCATTGATCTTACCTTTTTCCAATTTTTTCATTGATCTTCCCCAACACGACATGCAGCCATAATATATTGATGGTCTCTTCCGAGATACTAACCAGTCCTGTTTTGTTTTTGTTATATTTTTTTCCCAATACCATAAAATAGTAAAAACGGGGATAAAAAATGTTCAATTAAAAGTGAAACCCTTCTTAGTCTGAAAAACACGCAAAAATCTACTTTGGTTGTCTAAAATGACAGACATTTTATATTTCTTCACTCAGGAGATTCAAAATACAATAGTCAATAAAAGCAAAAAAAAATATCTCGTTCAGTCACTTGATGTTCGTACTGAATAAAAGCAAAGTGAAAAAAAAAAAATTACTAATGCTTTGATAGCATTAATAGTCATTCCAGCGTTACTGGAAACCAATATCTACTGAAATGGATAAGGAGACACAATCCTTGCTCAGTACATAGCATTGCTTTTCACTATATCTATATATCTATATATATATATGTATATATATATACCATACAGTTATACAGGTGTATATTTGTAATTAACATTCATTAGATAATAATAATTTAATAATAATCCAATCTGAATGAATGTTTCACGCAAAGCAAATTTGAATTTAAAACTAGTTACTAAATTTAAATCTGAAACTGGTTACATTTATATTTTGTATGTATATACATAGTGAGATATATATAGAGAGAGAGATACAGATATATATATATATATATATATATTTATATATATATATATATATACATAGTTATAAAATTCTAAATTCGCGATGTTGCTTCGAGTTTTTTTCTAAATTTTTCATCTCTATATTGTCAATCTTGTCTGATTTTTTTCTACACCCACATAACAAACATACACACACATACACAGGCACACACATACTCTCATATATACAAGTGTGTGTGTATATAAATTTTCCATCTTGTGTTGCTGAAAAAGAAAACATTTTATTAATCAAGATAATATCTTGATATCTTTTATAAAGTTACAGACTTTCAATGAGCATGCGTCACACAATCCACTTTTGATCTGATCAGTGTTATTTCAATGTGTTGCCTTATGAATGTTTTATTATATCAATTTAGCTTTTTGGTGCATGTAATTTAGGATTATTTGAATTTCTATTTGTGATTTCATTCTTTATTATGGAGTTTGTCAGCTCTTAGGGAAATTGAGTTTTAAAAAATGATCAGAAAGTGGGGGTGAAAAGTACAGAAACTATGGCTTAGAGGTACACATACATAACAACAGAGAGAAAAGGTGTGAAGCTGAAAAATACAAACACAGATGGACAGAAAGAGAGAAGAGGAAGAAGAATAAAGAAGGCAGAGAGAGAAGAGAGTGAGAAATAGAAGGAGAAATAAAGAGAGAGGAAAAACAAAGAGAGAGAGAGAGAGAGAACAGAAATGAATTAAAAAAAAGAGAGAAAAAGGAACAGAAAGAGATTGAATCAAAATAAAAGTGAGAGAAAGTGAGAAATGGAGAGGAAGACAGGAAAGAAAGAGAGAAAGAAAGTGGAAGAGAAAAAAGAGAGAAAGAAACAGGAAGACAGTAAAAAGAGAAAGAGAGATAGGAAGAAAGAGGAAGATGGAAACAAAAGAAGGGAAACAGAAAAAATAAATGATAGAAGACAAGGGGAGAAATAGAAACAAAGACAATGAGAGAGAGAGAGAGAGGAGCAGAAAGAGAAGATAAATGAGAGAAATTGATTATAAAGAAAGGGAAGGAGAGAGAGAGAGAGAGAAAGACAATTAGAGAGAAAGAAAAAGATTGAAAAAGATAACAAGGGATGATTCAAACACAATCCAAAAAAGAAAGAAAAACAAAAAAAAGAAAAAGCAAAAAAAAGAAAGGGCAAAAAAAAAAAAATCCCCAAAAGAAGAATGAAAATGAAATGAAAGAATTTCCAGAAGTCTAAAACAAGAGGAATTGTCTGTCAGTCTCTCGAAGAGTCTGAAATCTGAAGCAGTTTTAATTCGAATTACCTTCAATTAATTTTCAATATGGGACCCCTCTTTCAAATGAATGCAGGATTTTTCCGCTTTGCTAGTTGGCAACATTAAATTTTCATGCACTTCTAAAATTCAGTGGAAAAAAACACTTCGAAGATTTTTAAAAAACAGTTCTGGTTAGTCACTCAATAGAGACCTTCACGAGACAAATGTTTTTAAGCAGCATGCTGCATTGTGGGCGATCAATCAAAATTTTGGACAAAGGGTTGATCAATGGATAGATTACTTCTCTTGCCATTTGTTGGGCAGTGATCAATAAAAAAGTGTGAATTTAAAAAAATGAACAAGAATGTAGGTGGATGCAAACTTGGAGATCAATTAGACATAAACGTACATTTGCTAATTGAGCCTCGTCACCAGAACCCTCTAATTTGCTGGTATTTAGGGAACAGGTTTAAAAATATAAACAAAAGAAACATTTTTCTGGACATAGTAAGGAGTAAATGTTTAAATTTTCAGCCCTCTTGCTTGACTGGTATGAACTGTACATGTAATACATACATAGCCAGCCAGACAGACCAACTTGGAAACTGAAGAAACTTTTTTTTGGTTGACAGTTTCTAATAGAACAACAACAAAAAGTAACACCCCACCCCCACCCCCAGGATAAACAAGGAAATATTTCTGGCGCTGCCATTTCTCTTGCTGCCAGGGCCAATTCAAAAGCTGCAAATGAGAAATTGATGAGGAATATTTATTCAAAAGTACATTCCAAGAGGTTGGGATTCTTTTTTTAGATTTAGAAGGAAAGCATGAAGAAAAATGAAGAATAAGGATGAACATCGAATAAAAGGATCCAATGAATAATGAAAGAAGAAGAAGAAGAAGAAGAAGAAGAAGAAGAAGAAGAAGAAGAAGAAGAAGAAGAAGAAGAAGAAGAAGAAGAAGAAGAAGGAGAAGAAGAAGGAGAAGAAGAAGAAGGGGATAGAGAGTAGAGAATATGAAGAAGAGGGAGAGAAGAAGAAGAAGAAGAAGAAGAAGAAGGGGGAAGAGGGGAGGAGGAGTAGGAAGAGAGGAAGAGGAGAAGAGCAGCAATAATGCAGAAAATATGAATATCCAATCACTGTAGCCCCACAAATGGCTGACCAACCAGCCAAGTGAACAACAGATTCTTTTCTCTTTGAGTATGTGCGTTGTGTGTGTGTGTGTGTGTGTGTGTGTCTTGGTCACATTATTAGAGCTACAACATTGAGAATCAGCATGATTATACCACCAGGCAATATTTGAAGACATCTTTTTTCATTTTTTTCAAAAAAGTGCACTTTTGGGTCTCTAGAATTATTTAGGACCATCAATGCCCACATTTTGTGCTGGTATTATTTAGATAATTTTAGATAAAAGATCTGTTTTTTTAGATAATTTCAGATAATCACTTCTGGTACACATGCGGGCTATAGTGATCCACTTATGCAAGGTACAGATATTAATCATAATGATTAAAAACAGCCTTGACAATGATATCAATTAAAATTATAATAACAGTCAAAATAATAATCAACTGCATTGATGTCTTGTGTGATTATCTGGATCTATTATCCACTCAAGATAAATAATAATTATCATAATATCATTGTTGATAATACTAATTCTAATAGACATTTGGACAACATCATCAATTACTGTGACAAAGTGATGATAAAATTAATTACAGAATACAATATCAATGATTTTGATAATCACAATCATAATTAGACGTTTGCATGTCACAATAGTTTGGAACATTGTCTTATTTTTCGAGCTGAGATTACATTAACCACCCACCATCCCAATATCATGATCAGGTCAATTGATTCGAAAAGAGTTTACGTCATTGAACTAACATTTCGATTTGAAGAAAATATTGACTGGGCACATCAACATAAACTGGAAAAGTATGAAAATCTGCAAGAACAATGAGTGAGACATGGCTGAATGACAATATTTCCTATCAAAGTCAGATGCCAAGGTTTTGTTGCCAACTTATACTTGACTAGACTTGGATCATCATCAACAGAAAAGACGGAATAAATCTCAAGGTTGGATGTTCAAATCACAGCACGGTTCCCTTAATCAAAAAACCATCAACTATAACTTTCACCTGAACTATCAACACAGGTTTCTTCCGTATGTGTGCATATATGTATGTTGCACGTACACAGGCAGCATTGATGGAGCTAGAGGGCTGAAAAATTGATCATTTATTCCTCGCTATGTCTGGGATAAACGTTTACTTTTTTTATAAAAGCACTCCAAAATAATTTTTCAGAGTAGAGTTCAAATGACAATATAAATTTATGCAAAATTTGTCCATTAGGTTAAAATCAGCTAAAATTTCTTTCAAATGGCCATAGATATTAGGCTAAATTAGAAAAGAATCAGCTAGATCTGGCTAATTTGGCAACCCAGATGTATATATACCTACATCAGAGACTTATATAGGACATGTATTTTTCATTTTCTTCCACAGAATTGACCTTTCATATTTTGTATTTTGAATGGATGAAATGAAGTCGTTGAAAAAATGAACCATTGTCCTCTCTGCTTCCTGTTAAGTACACAGCTACAATATTGGAAACAGTCAACCAAGACTGCCACTAAAATTATCAAAATAGGTTTTTTGCTGGTGGACTATCTCTGTATATGTAATGCATACAAAGTAACCAGTGTAGCGAGAGGGCTGAAAATATGAATATTTACTCTTTATGAGTTGAAAAATGTTCTCTGAAAATGTCTCCCTGCCAAGATTTTAGTGGGTGGGTCCAATTTGCAATTTTTTTTTGTGTATTGGAAACATTAAAACTGAAAGCTCACTCACCTGCAAAGGCTCGGTTAGTGTTTTGGAGGCCAGAGAGGGTGTCTCGGCTCCTTGAGGGGTCCTCCTTCAACATTCAGAGCGAGTTGATGAAAAAGAGAAATTTGCAATAAAAAGACAAGTACTATCCCTAAATAAGAGAAAAAAAGGCCGAAACGCCAATATTAATGAAATTCATCTACGCACAAAGTCTAGGTAAACTATAATTTAAAAAGCTTCTGGGGGAGTTTGGAATAGGGCCCTCCACAGCTACACTTCTGATTGTTGTATATTGAGCTTGCTTTATATTCCAAGCGGATGAATTATAATTCTCTTCGCCTCCTGTTAACATCATTTTTACGATATTTTTTGTGTGTATTGAAACCATTAAAACCGAAAGCTAATTCATCTATGTTTGATAACAAATAATGGCAGTTGTAGTCATCCATAGATTAAAGATAGTGCCCCAAATTTTTAACATAATGAACATTCTTTTTAAAGTGATGCCCTACCCCCCAGTCCAACATTCTATAAACATTCTTTTGTTTTTTTTACATTTTGTTCATTTAGTTTTTTTCTTTTGTTTTTCAGGTCTGCATTTTAAGTAAGTTTTAAAATGGATTTTAAAGTCAAGATTTGCGTAGCATTTGGCTTGTCAAATGATTT
Organism: Thysanoteuthis rhombus; assembly: GCA_963457665.1. Taxonomy (NCBI): domain Eukaryota; kingdom Metazoa; phylum Mollusca; class Cephalopoda; order Oegopsida; family Thysanoteuthidae; genus Thysanoteuthis; species Thysanoteuthis major. The sequence continues at coordinate 49,891,817 of OY735225.1, read as the reverse complement.
TGACAGTCCAATTCAGTTAAAGAATGAAGAGCAAACAGAAAAGGAAAGAAAGGAAATTTTGTTTGTCTGTTTGTTTTTCTCAAATAACAATATTTCTGATCTGAACATTGATAAATTTAGTTTGTCTCAAGTGAGAAAGCTCTTTGCTTTATCGATTTTTAAATGGTATTTTCAGAAGGTTTCACAACCAAACAACATTCGCAAACACCAGTTCCACTTTTGGATTTCATTGAGTTCTCTTGATTTCCAACCTTGCTCGCTTCCATATTTGTCATTATTTTTACTTACCCCAGTAATAGTGATATTATCTTAAATATTTCTTTTAGATAAAGCATTGTCAACCATTATTTATTTTCTATTAATCATTCTTATATCCCAATTACAGTTGCTTTACTTACACTAGTAATATTATCTTAATTATTATCATCATTAAATGAAAACTATTGATTTTCTGAGTATTTTTCATTATAATCTCAGTTGTTTCTTAGATTACTTTTGAAAGTATTTATATTTTTGGGATCTGCTGTTTTCTCACTGTGACAGTTTCCACAAACTAATAATTCTGGAATAGAAGTGCTGTAGAGATTTTTTAGCCTGAAGCTTCTTGCTCTGCCCTCCTACTGTTGTGCTGTGCAATGAGATATGTATATATATATAAGTGTATGATGATAAATTCAAGATTAAAAAAAAGATTAAAGAGTACCAGTAAATTGATTGATTCATCATTTCATGAAATGGAATGAGATCTTATTCAATTTATCCTACCAGTTTGTCCTTATGTTTGTCAGTTACATGATTTGAATCTTATTTCATTCTTATCTGTGTTTTGTTCATTTTTCTTCCTTTAAATTTACTCTTTTCATTCCAAGAATTCCAATTTTCCTATTTCTTTCAATTCTATTATCTTCCATTTTTTCTTTGTTAAAGGTCTTTTTTCACTTTTTACTTGTCTCACCTCTTTCAGATTGTGTCTTAATTTTCTCTTTAATTTTTGTCTTGGGTCTCACTGAATGTATCTCAACTTTTTTAATCCATTTTTGTCTCACTTCTCTCAGATTCTTCCTCATAGTTCCTTCATTTTTCTCTCAATTTTCTCCTTCATTTTTATCAGAAATCTTCCCTTCATTTGTGTCTGATTTTACTCTTTTTCCATTTCTTGATATTTTCATATTTGCTTCTTCCATTTTTGCTTCAATTACACTAAATATTTCTCTTTCTGTTATTTATTCCGTTTGCTTTGTATTCCTTGTTTTATTTGTTTATTTTTTTTCATTCCTTTTCCTTTTAGACTTGTATTTTTATTTTACCTTTCCATAACTCTTTCATTTCTTGCCAAGAATTCTTTATCATTTAATCTTTCCATCTTTAAGAATTTATCATTTTAATTCTTCACATTTCTTTTTTCTTTATCTTTCCTTTCCCTTCTCTTCTGTTTTCACCCTTTTCTTTTTCATCAATCTATCAGGAACAGTTTGATCACTCCTGATAAAATTTGTCTTAAAGGTTCACAGGGTGAATATCAAAACAAGATTAAATTTCTTTTTGGTTTCAGTTTTTAGTTTTGATGAGTACAGTTTGTGTTCATATCAAACAAAAATCAGATTCGAATCTTTATTCCACATTCATGGATGTTTTTTTTCTCTGGAATGATGAATGCTCTATTTAAAGGGGATGTTTAGGCTGCAAAAAGCAAACTCGATGAATTAAAAAATGAATATCAAAAATTGGATACAGAAAGAGAATCAATTCACTCAGCAATGTGCTCTTTATTAGTATAACGCTTGGGAAAGTGCCAGAATGCTAACATTTGTAGTGTTGTATGTTGAATAAGCAGACAACGCAGAGGTTCTGAATTATCAAACTCCACAAAAGAGAAGATTGATCTCTGTGGCCCACTAGTAGAGTGTTCACCTCACGTTCAGTAGGCCATACTTCAATCCAGCGACAAGTCATACCAACAAAGTTTCAAGAATGGTTCTTAATCTACATTATGCCACTTATTTAATACAGTATTTACGTCATTCCTTTGTTATGTCACTCTTCCATTATGGTATTTATGTCTCTCAATTGAAATGTCACTCCTTTGATATAATATTTATGTCTCTTTGTTATGCCATTTGATGTGTCAGTCCTTTGTTCATATTGTCATATTATTGAAGGCTTAGTTGTCACTTTACTCCACTAGAATTGCTAACTGACCAATATAGCAGTGTGTTTAGTATTTAGTGGGTTTATCTATGTCTGTGTAAATATGCATGACAGTTTTTACAGTGGATGTTTATATGCGTGTGTGGGAAAGTGTAAGTCATGACACGTATAAACAATAATTAACCAAAATGGTTTTCAGGTCCTTTTTATGGCCAGATGGTCTGTCTCTTCTCAGTCAGCTAGACTCAATCCCCCCCCCCGCCGTAGTTTCCTAATCTGATTATTTTGTCTTAGGGGAGGGGTTCAAAGCACATGGAACTGATTAAATCTAACAAACAGACGCTTTGGAAGAATTCTAAAAGTCAACAGTTGGAGAAAGTTAAGCAGTTGAAAGTCAATCATATCCCAGATTTAAACAAGCAGAAGTTGAAATATTCATAAGGGGAAGAGAAAAGAGCGGGAGAAAGACTTTAACTGCGGAGAAAGGGAAAATTAGATAGATTAAGGTTTTCAGTCTCATTTTCTTTCTTTTCTCTTCTTATATAGACTTTTTGTTTCATTCCAACTCGGACATTTCAGATGTTGTGTTATACTCTGTTTCTCCAAGGCCGTTCAAAACAAAACAAAGTTTTCTAAGCAAGAATCTGCAAGATGCATGGTAGTGCACCAATAAAAATCAAATCAAATTTGGATGTCTATTTCAAATTTATGGTCTTTATCTTGAATGATGAATGCTTAATTAAAAAAAAATATTTTGGCTGTAAAAAACAATATTTTGAAAAATGAATTTTATAAACTGCTTCCCAATGTTCCTAATTGAAAATCTGGTGAATAGATTGAAAAATAATGGATCTCTTCTGTAAATAGAAATTTCTCAAATGGAAAAATTCATTTAATGGTGGAAAGAGGTAACTTTGATCAGTAGTTTTTCCTTGGAATTTAACATTGAAATTTTCTCATTAGAATTTAAAAGTCAAGGCTTGTATACAAACAGTGAACAAGAATTTCAAGGGAAATTATGAATCACAACAACCCATATAATCTATATATTGTAGGTGATCAATTAAAAATTTGTAAAAAAAGGTAATCAATGAATTGATTACTTCTTTTGCCTTTTGTTTAGCAGTGATCACTAAAGAAAAGTCTGGATTTCCAGAAAACAAGCAGGCACATACTACAGACCAATTTAGTATAAACTTACATACTGAATCCCCCATTGAAAACCTATTCTAGAAGGAAATTTTCCAAAAACAAAAATATAATACCCCAACTCATTGAGGGGAGTGTGTGTGTAAAAGTTTCTACTATCAACGGTGAGGGCTGGGCAAAGTCAGGATAGATACATGGATAGATACATGGATAGATAAATGTTAGAAATCATGGATAACTTAAACCCAGTAACAGTGACTAAACCGGTCTGTTATGGGTAGCAGTGATTCATTGAGGCATTCAGGAATATGTTCTCTATTAAATATAACATTTGAAAAAAGACCAGATTGTGAATCTTAGTAGGGTTAACAAAAGGGATAACAAAGTGGGATCAAATTATCAAACTTCATTAAAGAGAAGCTTCTATAAGTAAACACATAAATGAGTGAACAAACAAATGGTTTATAATCGTAATAGAATCAACGATGATGATGATAATAAGAGGCAGATTTCCTTAATCTAAAAGGTCACTTAAAATAAAGAGAAATGCTGACTTCATGGGAACTCTTTGGTTCTTTGCACAGATTAAAAACACTAGTACTGGAATACCTTGATTAGATTGGTTATTCCTTTTCAAGATTTTTCCATACTGTTCAAAGCCACACTGTTCAAAGTCTTATGATTTAATCTGGGGTTTTTATTCAGCTTATGCTTGGTTATATTGATATGTACAGCAATACTTTAACCATCTTACATCAAAGCCTGAACTAATCCAAAAAACACAATTCAAGGAACTAATTTCCAATAAAAAGTCTCTTTATCAATCGATTATACACAAATCACACAAATGCAACTTAAAAGAATTATTGCTTTCAGCAAAAATATCAATCACAAGATTTTCATCACCAGATAGCCCTTCAAGCCTTTCTTGCTCATACATCTATGAGCTGGCTAATCACTCCACCATGATGAGGTTCCTTCAGATACTATCAATTTGTTTTGGCTCAAGGCCACAAGTATGGGGCACCTGGTGAGGATCAAACCCACTTGTAATGATATGTGAAACAAGGACGTTAACCATTACACCATATTGAAGTGCTTGAATTCTCCTGTTATGAATTTAAAAGAAAATTTCTTTCCATCTCAGAATCACAAAAAGAAATACTGTTTACCCACAAATAGTAAATATGATTCAACAGAGACAATGATAGAGGAAAAAGTCAAATATCACGCGTATGCTGAAGCAGTCTCTGCTTAGATATCACATAACACCAGCTTTTGGTTTGCGATTTGCTAAAATTGATTTGGAAGGGACAAACATCTGAAGCAGCATTTCTCACAACAACTGCTATTTCATCCATAGCTCGGAAGAGAAACAATGGATTCACGCCTTTCCCAAAGGCATTACTCCAAAGTGATTCCATTTCCGGTGCTGCTAACCACTTAGTCACAGGAACTTCCAGTTATGGCTTCTGAGAGGGATTTTACAAGGCGGTGCATTCTGCCCACCACCACTCATACCCACACGTAACACTGCACCCTCATTCTTTATCCATCCTGTTACAACACTTTCAGACTGCAATTCTATATTTGCTCACTGGTAAACAGGGGTCAACCTATGTTATCAATGGAAATATTGTAGTAACTTAGAAGCTTCAAAGTCCTACTCAAGCTATCTTCAGGCCCCCTGGCACATCTGGGCCAGCTACAACCCCCTCTGAGAGGGGGTGAACCTCCTCATAAAGACCATAGAACTACAAAAAAGGTAAGACAAAGGGTAAATTGAGATTTATGTGATTTTTGAGACACCATAAATAATGATAGGTTCTCCCAAGTGACAAGACATATAGAGCGAAATTTATCTCCATTTTAAACAACAGATACTAAATATTGAATTTGATTTGATAAAGATGATGAAAGTGGAAAAAAGTTAAGACTATCGGTCAATTGGGATTTATGTTCTGTGGTTTAACTTTTTGATTTTGTCAATGTTTTTTTAGGAATATGGCGTCAAATTTGATAGTTTTTCCAAAAACTCAATTTACAAACCTTTGCTCCACAGCGAGATGCTCACCAGAATTGAACCACAAGAAGACACGTGTCTGACTAATGATTGCATTCATGATATTCCTTGTAAATATGGGAAGAATTAAAAAGTGAGAAACTAGCCTCCCTATCAAAGTCAAATTTCAGAAACAAAAAAAGCTATAACCAAAGATGAACTAGAAAAATCTGGTATGGTGAACCAAACCACGTATGAAGAGAAAAAGATAAACCTTCTCAGTGAAGAAGTCCTGATTATAGACAGCGGCATATGTAGTATATCAGTTAAATGTATGTGAGATCAATGTTGAATTCAACTCGATGCGACTTCTGCTAATCAACAGGAAATCCTGGCCTAACAAAGAACAAAATCAAATCTTACATTTGAGAAAAATGATTTTTCTTTTCCTGCGATTCCATTTAGATAGTACACTTAAAGAAAGCCATAGGATGGATCGTCCAAAACATAAACAACAAGGAATAAAATTGTCTAAAGAATTCTTTGAATATTAATGACAGTGTGTTTGTGTATGTGTCCGGGAATATATGTATATATTTGTAATATGTATTTTTATATATCTGTATGCTGGTTACCCATTTCCAGTATTTGAAAAAGAATGTGTAATGAATGCATACATATATACCTCTCTCTCTATATGTATATATATATGTTTTGCAGAGAACCTCTATGACCCCTAACTAATGCCGGATGAATTGAATGAAGAAAACAAAAAAGTTGGTCTTCACATGAACTTCAGCAAAACAAAGGTCATGAACAATAATCATACCGGAAATAAACGCACAACGATCAAAATCGAAGAACTGGAGTAAGTAGATCATTACATCTACCTTGGACAATGAGCCTCCATAAAATCCTCAAAAGAAGAAGAAATCAAGTGAAGAATCATTCTAGGATGGCAAGCTATCGGCAGAGCAAGCTCAACCCTCAAGAACAAAAAATCCCATTTGTTGAAAAAAGAAGAATATATAACTAATGCATCCTCCTGATAGTCACCTATGGAGCTGAAACATGGAACCTAACCAAGAAACTGACCCTCAAACTGAGAACCATGCAATGTGTACATGAAAGAATTATGCAACACATGGAGAGATCACACGACAGCACAATATATCAGGGAGAAGACAGGAGTCTGAGACATCATAGAATCCATTAGAAAACTAAAATGGCAATTGGCTGATCATGTTGCAAGAATGGCAGACAACCAATAGACATCACAACTCACAACATGGATCCCCAGAAATCACATGCACAACTGAGGCTGATAGAACACTAGATGGAGAGACAAACTAGACAAATTCAGAAAATACTGGCTCCACGATGCTCACGATAGAGAAGTGCGGTGAATCCTGGGGAAGGTCCTTGTCCAACAAATGACGTTAAAAGACTGATGATGATGATGATGATGATGATGGTGGTGGTGGCGGTGGTGGCGGTGGTGGTGATGATGGTGATGATGATGATGATGATGATGATGATGATGATGAAGAAGTAGAAGAAATATACATATATCTTTATCATAAGCATGTGTGTGTATTGTCATATTTTCAGTTGTGTGTAGTACTAGGGTTGTAATCTTATCATCTCTCTCTACAGATAAATGCAATTTATTACTGCAGCAAAATCATGTTGTATACATTGGTTCTCATACAATCAACAAAGTTAAGTAACATCTTGCCTGGCCAGTAACAAAATTGGTGACAAACTGGGTATACTAGGTGCCATGAAGAGTTGAGAATTTTAACCATTAATCTCCCCAGGATGACATTGATTTCTGCACAACACCAAAATATTGTATGTTAAAGGCCAGTACCCAAATTCTGGCCAGGCTGCTAGGAACAATAAATGAATAAATAAGTGCAATTTATTGATTCTTTAATATTTAATACAAATGAATAGGAAGAAAACAATCGAGAAGAAAAGCCAAAATCTGATGTTAATTGATACAAAAATTATGCAAACGAAGCAACAACAATAACAACAAAAAAAAATGAAAATCTCATGAATTACAAAAAGCAAAAAACCTTTTTCTAGTCTTTTTTTTTCTAACAATCTTCAACAAAGTTAAGAATATCAGAAAGAAAGAAAAAAATTCCTGATAAAAAGAATTATTCATTTTTTTAACAATTTATTTCCGATTAAGACTTGATAATGTGCTGGGAAAGAAATAAACCAGATAAAAAAGATGAAAGCAAGAAACAATGAATTTCCTAAGTGGAACAAATAGTTGAACCGCATAAAAAATCGCTTTTAACCCAGAACAATATTTTTTTCCACCTTCACAAAGCATTAATTAGACACATCATGTCTGGTCAATAAATAAATAAATAAATTCATTTATTTCTTGTCACTTGCAGCCATGCCAGTCAGAGCAATTGAGGGGTGGAGGAGAGGCTTTGGCTTGTGTTATTGAGTTTAATGTAGAGATCAGTCTTACCCTCGGGAAGATTAACAGGATCACCACAAGAGGCTATCTACAAGAACCCTCAGCTGCTTATGGCACTTGGCATTCCCACACCTCCACCCATCTAGGTAGTAACCACTGAATCAGGCTCAATGTTGGTTGATTTCAGTGATTATATGTGAAGTAGTGAGTCAAACGTGATTTGGTTGGTACTATTTTTAAGAGATATAAGAACTAGAAAAAAATGGCTTTCTTGAGCAAAACAAGAAGTTGAACAGCATAAATTATCATCATCATCATCATCAGCCTCTTAATGTTTGTCATTGGATTTAGACCTTCCCCAAGAACCACCAGACCTCCTGATCATGGGCATCACAGTGCCAATATCTTGTGAACTTGAAACACATAAAAAATCACTTTTAACCCCGAACAACATTTTTTCACCTTCACAATACAATAATTAGTCGCACTAAGTCTGGTCAATAAAATAAAAGAATAACTAAATAAATGAATGAATAACTAAAGCAAGCTAGTGAGAGACTACGCATTTTTATTTTGTAATGTTAATGTGTCAAAAATAAACTTGGACTTTACCGAGGTAGAGTGACCCTTGCTCTCAGAATAATTTTCATTTCATTCAAATAAAACATTTTTATGCCATTGCATTTTTTTCTTTCATTAAAGCCAGTTTTTCAAGAAATTGGAATCACAAACAAAAAAATGTCCACTCAGTCACTCAATAAAAACTGTCACACAACCAAAGCTTTGGGGTAGCATTGCTGAGGGTGATAAATTAAAAAAAAATCAAAATTGGAAAAAAGGGATGATCAATTAAAAACGTTTTTGTTGACATAATAAAGAGTGAATATTTAAATTTTCAGCCCTCTAGTTCCATTGGTGTGGCCTGTATATGTGATATATATATATATATATATATATATATATATATATATATATATATATATATATATATATATATATATATATATATATATATATATATATATATATATATATATATATACATTGCCAGCCAGACAGACTGACCAACTTGAAAACTGAAGAAATCTATGTTGGCAGTTTCAGTTGATAGCTCCTAAAAAGAACCTAGATAAAACTTTCTGAAGTTATTGCATTCATTTTGGGGATTAATATTATCTGCTTTCTTGGTTTTAACACTGTTTCAACTGATGCCTTCACGGACTTCATCAGGTGCATGAGGTCTGTCAAGAAAGTAACCAGCAATTTAATATCAACAAAGAAATAGCCTACCTAGGATATGTTGTCTTAGTTTCTATCAAAATATGTCACTTGGGACCCCTCACATCCTTGTGTCACTCCCATCTTTCAGAACAATCTGCAAAGTTCTCTTCTGGGATTTCCATCAGCTGTTCCTTCTATATCTCATACACAGTCAAGAAATCTCCTCTTTTTCAGTTCTAAAAAGTTGGAGTCAGGATGGTAGTTGGGACTGCCTGACCTGAGAGTGATGAGATGTTCTATTAAAAAAAAATGTGCTTGACATGTGGAGAATATACTGTAACACTAGGCTCTTCTTGTCGGGTTTCAGACATGGAAAGTACGTTGAGATATGTGGGTGAGGTTTCAAGGGGGATAACCAATGTACCTTTGCCATAGGTAGGCTATTTTTGGAGGTACCACAATGTAATGCAATCGTTACCAAGCTAGACTCCCCAACCATTACCACTTGAACATCACTAGATGCCTCACATTTGTAGGCTTAAGCTTATTAGATATCTATATATAAAGCAGTACATCATGGAACAATTGTGTTAGTGTCACAGAGTCTGTTGGGATAGTAGAATGGTTAGTATGTCTGCCTCATGAGCGGAAGATCTAGAGTTCGATTTCTGGTGTGAATGAAGAATATGGCAAACTCTATTGGGACAAATTTCTTTGTGCACTCAGCAGCTAATTGAGTACACTTTAGGCAGTGTGATCAGGATGGAAATATCACTTTCATTGACTTGCATCCTGCCAGGGTTGTGGTCATAAAAACTTGTTGGTATAGTGCTGGTCTTGACAAGACTTTGGACTTTCTAGGATCACTAAGCCTTCATACTCCATCTCTTGTGGAAATAGAGTGCTTTACCTTTTTATCTTGCTGTCTATTACTAGTGTAGTGAGTTTGATCGTGACTGGACACTCCACATTTGTGGCCTCATGCTAAACTATGTTCTGCTAAGTAAAAACTTGCAAATATTTGTTTTCTTTTCTTATTTTTTTTATCCATTTCTGGAATTATCCATTCAAAAAAGAAGAACTAAAAATTATAAATAAGGCAAAGTGACTTTTTTACTTAAAGAAAATGATTCAAAAAAATGATTCAGTAAAAAAATGATTCAGCAGTAGAATATCTGTTGCTTTAATTAAATGAACGTGTTGCATTCCTGCTGTGCATACAGTTGCTGAAGAGAAAAACCAATTTGTGTGTGTATATATATATATATATATATATATATATATATATATATATATATATATATATATATATATATATATATATATATATATATATATATATATATATATATATATATATATATATACGAGTGTGTTTATATATACATATATATATATATATATGTATTTTAGACATTGTGTATTTCAGCAAGAATTTCTCTCTTAAGCATATTTCATAAGAAATGATAGATAAATTTCATTGAGTTACCTTTTCATTTGGTTTTTCTGATTTGAAAATGACTGAAGTCAGTTGAAAGCGCTAGGGAAAAGATGAACATTAAAAAATTCGGACACTTTCTACATTCCTGTGACCAAAAAACTAAACAATTGATCTGCAGACAGGAATGTCTAAATAAAAGCTAACTCTACAAAATTTTGTCTGTTGTTTTTAATGATATATATATATATATATATATATATATATATATATATATATATATATTTATATATATATATATGTAAATAGATGTATATATATCGGCAGCAGTGTTTCTTTCAAACATATATGGTTTATTCATCTACAATATGTACACACACATATATATATGTGTGTGTGTGTATGTGTATAGTTCATGATATATTTTTCAATTTGCAAGAATACACAAAGAAAAAAAAGAAAATTTTAACCTATTTTAATGATATTCGATGACAGTGCTCTGCATTTATCAATGTAAATGGAGCTATCAATTTCTAAAAATAAGAATTGTAAGGATATAAACCTGTAAATATTAACATTTCGTGCCTAACACACTCTTCAACAATCATCAATTTGTTTTTGTTCTTCTTTTTCTTAAGAAAACAAAAAGCCCATTTTCATTTGAATAATGTATTTTCCTAAAATCAAATCAGATGTAATTGTTTTTGAAAACCAACGATTCTAACCAATAATCACTATGAATGATCCATCCGAGTTATCTCCCTTCTCTCTAGAACACAAAAAAATAAGCAATACTTTGCTTTCATAACTACAAAGACAAAACATATTGCTGGTTGCTGAGGAATGAATTAGATACGAAATGATGGCATTCACCAGGTATATAGTCTTGTAATCCTTATTTAAATATATATATATATATATATATATATATATATATATATATATATATGTATATGTATAAATGTATATACATACAAAGGCACAAATAGAAAGAAGTATACATCTATATCTATAGATACTTGTGAAAAAAACAGACCAGGTAGGTTTCAATAAATTGTTTACCTCTAAATTGTAAATGAATACATAAATAAAGAATACAAGTGATAAGAACAAAACACAGTAGATTAATAAGTAACAAGCTTGGCTATGCTAAGGTAAACTTTCTTGTTTCATTCAAATCAAAAAAGTAGACAAAATAGAATTCCTTTCTCCATACAATGTTATTCCAAAACTATAAAACAATTCAAATTCATCAGTTTTTGTCTAACTCTTATTTGAGCCATCATGATGGCACTAGTTTTTCGTAAGGTCATTGACATTGTTGTAACAAATGGAAATAAAATCAGAACTCGATAGTAAGAATTTGACATTGATATTTTTCATGAGAGAAATTCAGTGATAACAAAAAAAATACATAGAACTTGCAAAGATGGCTTAACATGGCGTTATGGCATCACTCTCTTTTTTTCCTTCTCTCTTTCTTATTCATGTCTTCAAGCGTCTTAATTTCCATTGTCTGACAAATTCCCAATAATAAAGTCAACTCTTGGAGTAAGACAATATAACCAGTTTTAGCAACATTCAATCCAGGAAGTCATTGAATTACTCAGCTTTGAAGAAAATCAATAAGTAGAGAATCCACTTGTTCTTGGATGGAATTCCACTAAGTTGTTGGAAAATTTCTTCCCTGTTTGTTTTGATAAACTCTAAATGTTCTCAATTGTAATCATTTGAATACATCAAAGCCACTTTCTGTCCGACAGGTTTTAGTGGTTACGGTTGAATGGCAAAGTATGACTCAGTGGTGGATTGAACCATGGCCTACCAAACCAGAGGTGAGCACTCTACCAATGGGTCACTGTGATCAGTAAATATTGTTTACCATCACAAGAGTCTACAAACATCTTTGGGAATTTGTATCAGAAAAGCAAATACAGTTTTCATTTTGCAAAACCAGGTCTGCTTATCAAAGAATTTATTTTGGAGTTGTTATGATGATTCTGTTGCATTTTTAGAATATTCTGCGACAATTTTATTTGGTGCCAAAGAAAGAAATCTTGGAGACTTGGCTAACCAGACATAAAACAGAACGTAATTCTAGGTGGAGAATAATTCACATCTGTCTATGTTTGCTATAATTCCCATGAGGAAGATAACAAAAAATAGTCAAAACATCAACTTCAAATCATTATATATATAAATATATACATACGTATATATGTATGTATAAACTTAGATTCTAGGCATATAATGATATTACAGACATATGCATTACTATATATGTATGTGTTTGTGTGTGTCTGTGCATTAAGACATGTATGTGCTTATGCATATCTGTATATATTTACATGTGCATTTATATGTATACATATATGCATATATGTATGTATATATGTGCGAATGTGTGTGTGTATTGATATGTGCATGCATGTGTATGCGTGTGTGTATGCGCATATACACTGATGAGCTAAAGCATTACGCCAAATAAGTTGCTGATGAAAGATCTCTTACTCGATCAGGCATGAACTCTACAAAACCTGCACATTACAGCCACATAGACATTACTACTCAACAAAACCTATAACGGTTTCCTCTGGGATCTGGGGCCAGAATGTCATTAAGACAGTATAACATGTGAAATAGTGTGACTATAACAACCAAGATGAGGAGACCGGTCCAAGTAAATCAGTATATCTAATTATATAAAAGCTATTGTTACTTTTATGGTTGGTTGGTTTGTCTGTCAGTCACAGGGAAAGGGGAAGCAAAAAAAAAAAGGAAAGAAACAAATCAGGGGCTACATGATCTTCCACATCAGAGACCCCATTCAGTTGACCCTCACCTCAGACTACATACTTCCTGACTTGTAATTGCCATTACATGAAATGTCCAGACAGTTTCTATTGATAACTTAACCTGAATTCATCATGCAGTTTCATGCCTTTCTAATTTCTCCTACAAGTTCCCTGCTTCATCTTCCAAATATTTGTGTTCTTCAATTTTATTAAATCTTTTCTTTTTGTTTTAATTCAAATCAAAAACAGATCTGATTAGGCACTTGATAGAATCTGCCATGTGACCAATGTCTTTGGGAAACATGGTATGTTGGGGGTGATCAATCAGAAAATGGAGAGAAAGGTTGGTTCATAAAGGAGTCACTTTTCTTTCCATTTTGGAGGCAATGATCCCTAAAAAAGTTTGAATTTTCTGAAAACAATTGCGAATGCAACCAGACAGAAACTAAGGTACCATTTTAGTATAAACTTGTATTGCAAATTGAACCCTCCTCAAAAAACCCATTGGGGTTAGGGGATGGGGGGTAAAAAAGTATTTTATTTACGTAATGCTCAAATTATCAGCCCAATAGGTCCAATGGTACGGCCTAAACATGTGATACATACATACACAGCCAGATAGCTAGCAAGCCAGCCAGTCAAACAGACTGACATGAAAGCTGAAGAAACCTTTTTTGACAGTTTTGGTTGACTGTACAAGTCATGTTAACAAGAAGCAAATAGAATTAAGGTTTTTTTTCAACTGTAATGTCAGCAGTTCTAAGAATGGCAGAAATTTCACGTTAAGATTTGGTCTTGGTCCATGGTTTCCAACAAAAGCCTCGTTTTATTTGAAGTTAATGTAATTATATAGAATGTTTATTTGTATGATTTAAATGATCCAGTCATTTTCTGGTGAATACTGTGCTAATAATAATATTCAATCACTGTAGTCCCACGAACGACCCAATCTACCAGCCAAGTAGGCAACAGATTCTTCTCTCTCTAAATGTCTATTTGTCTATGTATGTGCCTCGGGGGTTCCTGGTCACATTTTATGGGTTACAACCTTCAAAAGTATCTTGAGTATACCACTAGGTTTTGTCTATATGCAGTTTTTTGTTTCTTCGAAAAAGGGTTTTTTGGGATGTCTGTGGTCCGTTTGGAATAACAATGCCCACATCTTGTGCAGGTATTATTTTAGATAATTCCGGATACAAGATCTATTTATTTTAGATAATATTTTTAATCTTATTTTTGAGGGTTGACATGAGTCATGTCATCTACTGCTATCAAGTATTTTTTGGTTTGAAAATGGAAATTGGTCTCTTTTTAGAAAAATCCAATTAAAATTCTGGAATTTTCCATTTTTAATATAAGATTCTCTCTATATTAGAAACCATCAAAGAAAACTGTCACTAAAATTGTCAACTTGGGTTTCTTCAATTTTCAAGTTGGTCTGGCTGGTATCACGTGTATAGACTGAACCAATAGAGCTAGAGGGCTGAAAATTTCAACATATACTCCTTATTATGTCTACGATTTTTTTTGTTTTTTCAAAATCCCTCCCAAAGTAGGTTTTAGAGAGGTGATTCAATTTACAATGTAAGTTTACACTAAATTGTTCCAGCAGTATTCATGCTTTATTGTTTTAAATTCAGATTTTTTGAGTCCAACAGAAAGTTAGACAAGAAACTTGTTCATTGATCATCTCTTTATCAAAATTTAAATTGATCACCCCTTAAATGGTGTGCTGCCAAAAGACATTGGTTACATAACAGTATCATTTGAGCGACTAACCATATCTGTTTTCTTTATTTTCAAACATTTTTCTGTACAATTTTTGAAATATCAATAATGCCGTTAAATGTTTTTAGATGAAATATTCCAAGAATATATATGTCCGACCAGAGTCAGGGGAATAAAAAGCAAAAAAAAAAAAGAGAACCAATTAAAATTCAAATAATCTTTCGCTCCTTTTTGACAACTGATTGGATTAAATTTGTGGAGCTTAAAACGGATTAGAACAAAGTCTTGTCATAAAAGCCGAAAGAAAGAAAATTGTCTTTTGACTTTTTTTGAAAATACCATCAAATTGCTTTTTACAAAACTTTTTTAAGACGTAAATTGTCTTTCTGAATTTGCGGTAAATAAATGATAAAATTTACCACCCAGTATCCTGATCTTTTGATCTGGTTGGCTAATTCAAAAAGAGTTTACGTCGTTGAATTAATGGTCCTTTTTGAGGAGAATACAGACAAGGAACCAGCTGCAAAAAACGTTGAAGATCTTTAAGATCAATGTATGAGAAATTGGTGGATAACAAATATACTTCCTATGTGAAGTTAGATACTGAGGTTTTGTAGCCAACTCAGCAAAGGTCTGTGAAGCTGAGGTTGGGAAGGAAGAGGGTAGATGCATACCCACCATGCTCATGAAAACTGAAGATTAGGAGAAAGTGCCCCCACCCCTGTGTACCCCTCCCTCATTTCCATCACTGATGATGAGGCTCCAAGAGGTTGCACCTAGATGGATTTGGGGATCCCACAGAGTAACAGATAACCATCAAAGCTTGATGGTATTGTGAGGTACTGCTGGGAAGATTGAAGACTTGAATATGATTAAAACACCCTCCACCAAAGATTGAGCAGCATTTTCCTATCTTCAAGTAGGCACTCAGAAAATAAGAAAGGACCTCACCAGAACTCAGTAATTTTTGCTGAAAACCCATTTGAAAAATGACCTTCTGTTGAATTTTGCATTTCTATGGATGTGCAAAAATGAATATTCAACAACTAAAGACTGATATTTCTGTTACTTTGGAAAGAGTTATTATCGTATGAAATTTTGTTCAATCAACTGAATATTTTCTTTGCATCGTTGATATAGCCAACATATCATTCCAACTGATTCATTCTTTAACCCTTGGTTGGCTGAAACAATGTGTTGGCAACATTAAAGATGAAAAGAAGACATTGTGGTTCAAAATCATCGGAAAGTGACCAAATTCAAAACACATCTAAACCATAGTGAGAGGAGGACAATATACACTGAGCATATCAACATCAGCTTGAAAAGTAGGAAGGTCTGTGCGATCGAGGTATGAGAAATGGCTTGACAACAAATATACTGTGATATATTATTTTTATTTTTCCAAATTATTCTTCGATGGAGTATTCCAACATTTTATTAATTTTTGATTCGCTTCTACCTCCAGTAGGCCAAATCAGCCTCAACATTCCTGACTAGATGCGCTGGCACCAGTGTGATGGAGCACAAAATTTCTCCTGGCCTATAGTGCCTTTTAAATGATAATTATGGGCTCTCCTCAAATATACTGCAACTGATCCTGGGAACTGGCTTTGCCCAGGGCATTGTCTCTTCCCCTGGGTGCTGCCTTTATCATTGCCCCCAAGTGCTATCTTTACCCTGGGTGGCATCTGTGCCCCTAGGCACTGAGAACCCTTGCAAAGACATTGCACCTGGAGAAGGCTGGAGGGTAAGATATTGAATATTAATGTGATTATAAAAACCAAGATGAGGACATTAGTCAGAATCATATTAATGTACAAAGATTATTCTTCATCTAAAAAACTGACAATTTGATTTTATTTATCTGCACTTTGTCTTGATTGATTGATTGATTCATCATCATCATCATCATCATCATCATCATAAGTCTTTTAGCATCCATTGTTAAACATAGACCTTCTCCAACTTACGCCAAAGCTCTCGGTCATGGGGGCGTCTCAAAGTCAGTACATTCTGAGCATGTATAAGTCATCACACCATATCATTTTCTGCCATCTAATATACGGTGTTGCCTTGCGATCTCTCCATGTGATGTTGACCATGATTTTGTCCTTTGCATGATGCAAGGTTCTTAGTTTGAGTTGGACTTATTCAGATATTTTGTTGTTTCCAAATGCTTCTTTATTGGTGGTGCAGGTCTCTGATTTGCCAACAAAGTGGGTGTGTAAGCCTCTAATTTGATTGGCCACATAAAGGAAGAAATGTGCCAACAAGAAGAGCAAGGGTGGGGTATGCTGGTGTTCCCATTCTTGCACTAAATGAACTCTTTCAAATTACCAAGATCTGTTTAGGGAATACATACACTAATTGAACTCTTTCTAATTACTCATAACCGTGAGGTGAAGACCGGGAGTAACAGTTTGTAATTAGCCCATGAATTCTTGTGAATTGTTGATAATTTACAATAATGTAAGATAAGTTAGAAGAGCGGGCTGGTTTTGCATTAACAATCCTGTCTCTTTTAATTGCCACCAATCACCATGACCCAGCGATGGAGTACTTACCTTTGATGCAGGAGGTTGTGGGGTTCAATTGATAGTCAAGTCATATGGAATTCTGTACTGAGTTACAGGACTATGGACTTTAAGATCCAAACGCACTAACCCTGTTTCCAGACATCATAAGAATGCTTGTCACTTCACAATCATACTACCCCTAGCAAAAATTATGGAATCAGTATACTTTGGGGATGATCATTTAGCAGCAAACAAACACATCACAGAAATGAATCAAATCAATTTTTATTTAATAGTTTGATATTCCGACTTCATGAAATAGAACTCAAACGAATTTGATTAAAATATGTGAATCATTGGCATATTTTTCCCAAATGAAGCAGAGGAAACCATTATGGAAAAAATTGATGCTGAGGAAAGGGTTATGGAATCACCTTGTAATTAGAAGTTTGTGCATATCTTAAATATCATCTGCTGTGTTCCTGATTTTTTGCTGATGGCTTCATTTTGTGAATTTGGAGACATTTTTTGCATAAGGTGGTTCTTTCGTATTAAAAAAATTCTTCTGTGAACAAACTTTTCTATTCTAATTCCCAAAACAAACCATCTGATAAAAGATCAGGAACACAGCAGATGATGTTCAACACGTGTGCTGACGTGATCAGAAGCCATGATGGACTACCTACATACAATAGCTCTAGTAATAAGAAATAAACTACTTGTTTCTATTCAAAGCCGGCTGAGTCCTCAAATAAAAATTCAAACCTTAGACTTGCGTAGTTTAGATGGGTAACAGAATTGCAAAATTACTTTCTTATGATCGTAAGAAGGGATTACTTTTGTATTCGTTTTGATTGAATAAATTTTTGATCAAATTAAAATTACATAATGTTTCTCTGAATTTTTGAGATGAGGTATTATTATTATTTCTATTATTATTCAGACTCTCCTCATCGTGGTTGTATTTCATACAACGTTTCGGCCGTTGCACTCTACGGCCTTCATCAGGTATCATCCTGGTAGGTGTGGGGGAAGTAATGAACCGAACCCTTTATTTAACCGACGGGGGTATATAGACCACACTCCCCCCTTAGCAGTTGTAGTATTTTCGAATTATTATTGTCTCACACTGGGATTGAACCTCAGAACCATTAGATTACTTGCAGTAATTCTGTCTGATTATCTAACCACTACGCTATGTGTCCACAACTACCGAGATGATACCTGATGAAGGCCGTGGAGCACAACGGTCGAAACGTTGTATGAAAAACAACCAAGATGAGGAGAGTCCAAATAATAATAGAAATATTAAAATTACATATTTATTTATTTTTTGTAAAAAGGTTAAAACTACGAATTTATTTATTTTTTGTGAAAAAAAAGTTCGATTTAACTTTGATTACATAAACTTTCAGTTGTGAAAAAAAAATAGTTGTGTATATATATATATATATATATATATATATATATATACATATATATATATATATATATATGTTTTGATTGAATGTACTTTTGTGAAAACAAATTGAAATTTTACCTATTAAGCAATTTCACCGATTCAGCGTAACATACGGCAACAAAGTAGAGAAAATACTCATCATAACAGGGTCATGAGCAAGGTCATGTCACGGATAAAAATGAGTTCTATCTCTCGCTAGTAAGAAGAGAAGTATAAGTGTTCAAATGCCCGTTTCGGTCAGATCAGCTGGAAACCTCTTTCTCATCCTGTGGACATTGACATTCCCAAGATTCGCCAGGCCTCAGGGAAGACAAGGAGGCTTGTAAATGATGTACACTTGACTGACTGCACGAGTAATAAAAAGCCAAGTTGACTTCGGAGAAACTTTCCCTGGAAACTTTTACGTCAACCTGATTTGTACTTTCGATTGGTCCAGCCACTCGATAGAAACCAACATTTTTGGCAGCATACTGTGTCGAAGATGATCAATTAAAAAAATCAAAAAAAAGTTGATCGATTGAGTTACTTCTCTCGACTTTTGTTGGGTCACTAAAAAGTTCGATTTTAAAAAAATCAAACGTGAACACTAATGGACACAAAATAAGGAGACGAATTAGCAGAAAATTACATGGTATATTGAACTCTTTAGACATCTTCATTTTGCCCCTTGGAAATTTGAACCCACTTTGGACTGTAACATTCCTCAAATGCTTCCCATTTTCAGCTTTACTATTTCACGTGGATCAGAATTTACTGGCTGTCATACTCGCTAGATCTGACCACTTTCCTTTTCCTTTTGAGTTTATCATGATGAGAGATTTCATGTAAACAACCCTCCAAAAAACCCTGAACAATATTCGACAAGAAATAGAGAATTACAGCCAGATACATAACGCCCTGTTGTGGAACTTTGCTTTGGAAGGAGTCGACTCTGTTTAGTTGAAAATATTCAGCATAACTTTCTCCAGCGCACGTTTCATCGTTTTTAGTTTGTGAAAGATATTTTACCCGATCTTATTAGCAGAACTTAGACAATCGATTTTATAGCAAAATAGTTTTTTTTCGGTGTGCGAGACTAGGAGAAAGAATATTAAATCGAAAGTGAAATCGATGGTAAAATATAAAAAAAATACTTGAAATAATAGTAGTTGAAAAAATAATTCAAGTAAAATTGAGCTTAACAGAAAAGTTATTTAAAATGAAAAATCGATCAATAAATGTTGAAGGACTTGAATAACCGATCATCGTGCTAAAATGGAATACACGGCGACAAAATGTCTCGCTGCTAGATGATATCTTGTACCATTGGGTTGACCAATAATCTGGTATTCGAAAGTGATGAACAATTCTGATTTCATTTCAATTAGTTTCAAAATATTACCACACAGTTCTGCCACTTTGGTGATTCGTACTAAATTTGCAATTTTGAGTGTTTTTGATACATTCACTAAAAACTCAAATGTATTCAATGATATAACAGACTCCTGTCTTTTTTTTTTCAATTTACTGTGCTGTCTTGTGATCTCTTCATGTAATGATTCTCTCCTGTGCAATAAAGAGATCAGTTGCCCTAGGTAAGTGAAGTGGTTTCAGCTTTGCATTTGCGATTTTGATTGTTGTGTCTTTATCCATAAAATGTTTTTTTGTATATGACATTCTTTATTCTATTGAAGAACCATTAAAAAACTCAAATGACAAGGTGCAGGTCATGTTGCATGAAATGTCCGACTACCGCTGACCATCACGACTCACAACCAGTGGTGGAAATGGTGGTGGTTTACTGTGGTACGCTGGGGTGTGGCGTATAGGTTCACTGTCTACTAATGGAGACATTTACTATTACCTATCCTTTGTCAAGTCTCTATCATATTGGATAGGTAAATGTGTCCAGCAAGAAAAAAAAAATAAGACGAATTATATAAATTCAGAAGGTGTTGATATTCGACATACTCAGGAGCGAAAATTAATGGCAGATCTAGGGGAAATCCTATTTCCAGAAACGTACTTTTAATGGATGATGATGATAATGATGATGATATCTGTGAATCTGCAAGCTTCCAAGGGAGATTTTTAAAGTGGTGCTCGATGCATTGCAATGGCTGAACCCCATTCTCAGACACCCTAAAGAGATTAGAACTTTTTACTACATGTTTCATCTCAACAGCTCAATAAACTCCACATTCCGCTTTCATTTTTTTTTAAATCTATCATGTGGCATAGTTAGTGTAAAATACTCATAAATGAACTTTAGTGCAATCGCACCAGCGTTTTCATACTTGGCAAGTTTAATGAGTTAGTTATGGAATCTATAGTAAAATTAGTAAATAACAGTATCGTGTAATTAGGAATTAATACCATTGTGCAATTAGGAATTGATTTGATAAGTGTTAACAAAATTCAGTTTTGCTCTAGAACACGTTTCCACCACCACACCTAAATACCCTATTGCCTCCCATATATCCAAATTGACCCTCTGTGGGGCGTGCAACCCACGTTCATAATCACTGAGTTAGAATGCAAACATTATTGTGTATTTGTTCAGGTCTTGTCTTTGCTATTAATTAAACTGTGTCCACGTGGTATACGAAATCAAAAGACAAAAAGAATTAATTAAATTCATTTGATTAGAGGCTTTTAGAAAAATTTTCTTTCATAATTGCGTTCCATTTTTCCTTTGTGCAAAAACAAATGAGCAAATAGCAGGAGGGGGGCTTATTGATTTAAGAACTTTAATTTACATAATTATTTGCTTCAGTTGAACAGATGAGGCAATTGATGATGTTTGATCAATGAAGCTGAAAATAATGATAGCCGGATGTTGGCGAATTTATAACAAATAAAATCACATCGTTTATTAGCATTGGCATGATTCTGCACATGCGCAAAAACTTTCATTCTTCCACATATTTATTCATTCATTCATTTTCAGCTCATTTTTGGCGCTGCTTCTCCTCCTTCAAGATATCAATGCCATTCTAACACTAATTGCAACACCCTAATGCCGTGTGTTGTGCTTACATTCAGTTTTGAAAGCTCTGGAGTATTCCATCACTTCCCTTAGAAAGATTGTAATTTTCTTTTTTGCCAGTAACTTTTTATGCTTTCATTCACACGGCACAATAACATTTACAGCTCCTGCGGGAAATGTGCCCTTCTATTTAATATTAGGTCTGTCCAAAATGATTGCAATTTTTCACCATCAACTTTGAAGCAATATACCTCAGCTTAAAATAAAAGTTATTGATCAAAATATGAAACTTAAGAATCTACACATTTGGTAACTAAAAACAAGTGTATTTATTCCGAGAGCATGGAATTCAGGGGTCCCAGTTCTTAGAAGGCGTTTTGAGCTTCTGCTTGAAAAAGTGGTAGTCAGTCAGAGAGTTTCGTAGCAGAGTTAGTTCCATTTCTGCAGAAACGTTCGAGCGACGTATTAAACATTTTTACTCTCTATTCAGGGTTATTCAGGCGACAACCTGAACAATTTTACCTTCCATTCAGGGTCATTTAGGCCACAAACTGAGCTATTTTACCTTCCATTCAGTGTCATCCTGACAAGCTGAGCCTTATACCTTCCATTCAGTGTCATCCTGACAAGCTGAGCCTTATACCTTCCATTCAGGGTCATTCAGGCAACAAGCTGAGCTTTATACCTTCCATTCAGGGTCATTCAGGCCACGAGCTGAGCCTTATACCTTCCATTCAGGCTTATTCAGGCGACAAGCTGAGCTGTTTTACCCTCCATTCAGCGTCATTCAGGCGTCTTGTTGAGCTGTTTTACCTCCCATTCAGTGTCATTCTGGCCACAAGCTGAGCCTTATACCTGTCATTCAGGGTTATTCAGGCGACAAACCGAACTGTTTTACCTTCCATTCAGTGTGATTCAGACAAGCTGAGCTTTATACCTTTCATCCAGGGTCATTCAGGCCACAAGCTGAGCCTTATACCTTCCATTCAGGGTCATCTGTGCGAGATGTTCAGCAATTATGTATTTCTAATTTAGTACAAATGTCGAACAACTGATGTTTGGTCATCGTTTAGTTCCTCTCCAACCTCTGGAGTTTTTTTGAGTGGGTTCACTAGATAAATCTTCAATCAGATGCCGTCAATCACAGAAGGACGTCCAAGTCTTCAATGTTTTTGTCTCCATTTCGAAATTTTTCGTAACCAATGTTGATCTGTACGTTCGTTGACAGTCTGTTGGCTGAATACTTGATTAATATTGTGAACTGTTACCGCTGCCTTATGTCCCATTTTAAACTTGTACAACAGAATTCCTCGAATGGGCTTTTTTCCATCTTTGATTTGACAGCCTCAAATAAACCAGAATAAATTGTGAAAAGAAAACACCCCCAACAAACATTGAATTGTTTTATTGAATCCGAACAGATTTTTAATGCTGTCACCAAAAATATTTATCAAACCACCCTTTGTGAATGTGTGTGCGTTTGTGTATGCGTGTGTGTGTTTGTGTATGCGTGCCAGTGCGTGCGTGTGTGTGTGCCTGTGTCGGTGTGAATGTTTCAAAACACATACATACATGCACCCATTTAATCACCACTTTAACTTACCACAACTTCCCTGAAGAAGTTCTGATTATAATGAAACGTTCTAGAACATTATCATCTGTACTTAACAAGCCTTCTAATATTGTCTTTTCAAATCTTATGGTATTGGACTAACAATATCGATTTTTTATATATCTATATATGTGTGTGTGTAGGAAGTGTCTTTATTTTAAATGTTGATTTTGAAAAGCCCTATATTTTTGTAGATCCAGACAAATAAGGCGTAGCTATATACATATGCAAGAAACCATCACATGGCTAATATTTTTGGCAGCATGCTAAGCTAAGAGTGATCAATTCAAAATTGAAAAGAGAGGTGATCAATGAATAAGTTACTTCTCGTGCCTTTTGTTGGGAGGTGATCACTATAAAAGTCCGAATTTTTAAAAAAAAGTGTGAACACTACCAGACACAAACTAAAGGGCCGATTTAGTATAAACTGCCATTGTGAATTGAACTTCCCACGGCAGATTTAAAGAGAAACATTTTTTTCTGGGCATAAAATGGAGTAAATTTGTAAATTTCAAGTCGTTTATCTCCATTGGTGAGGTCTGTATACATGATACATAGTCACCGAGAGAGACCAGCTTAAAAACTGAGGAGACATATGTTGACAATTTTGATGACAGTTTTAGTTGACTGTTTCTAATAAATAAATGAATAAATAAATCCAAGACAATTTACAGGCGAAGCATGTTTCTAGATTAAGATTGAAACGATACAAAGTGGTCCAACTATAGCGGGGGGCTTTTGAAAACAACCACCCCCAGATTCCCAATGGAAGGGGGCCCCAAAAACCTTTATAAATTATAATTCACTTATTGCATTCCTACTGATATCATACAATAATAAGAATATATTTGCACTTGCATGAATTGCATAAATAATAATTCAACGTTTGGGGTTGCTTTTCACCAATGAAGTGATAGTGTAGGTTGATTTATTACAAATTTCCCTCTCTCATCAACTCTCACTAAATGTTGGTGAGGCCCCACAAGGAGTGACCACACCCTCAATCTCTAGTTAATCATTCCCATAAAAAAATCCTCGTGATCTTGAAACTATGCTTGTTACTTGAAATGTACGTGGTTGATAAATAAGTGACTAAGTGAATAAATCCAAAGCAATTTTCAGGCGATGTATTTGTCCTAAATAAAGACTGTGGAACGATGCAAAGTAAAAGTGAAAGTACTTTCACTATCGATTCTGCCGTGATATGAGCCAAAATCGATTCACTTCTTATCATCTGCACTGTCTGAACACATGTGGAAACAAACTACTTTTTTCTTCATCTACGTTGCGACAGCTTTCTCGTTCTCCCAACTACACTTAAGCTCTTCCTCCTGGATCAATTTTTTACCCTGGTATTTTTTTTCGGCGACACAGGGTATAGAGCGTACGAAGTGAGTGACGCCACTTCGGTGCTTGTTACAACTGAGTTTAATTCATATGTTGCAAAAAAACTCGGAGAAATCAGAGACGTTGAGAAACCTTTGATAAGAGAAGCCAGTGAAACCTGTAATATGTTGCCATGGCCAGCACAAGGACGACTACTACTACTACTACTACTACAACTACTACTACTACAACTACTACTACTACACAGTATATCCCAGCGTTCTTTTTTTACTCCATACCCCCACCTCGACAACTCAAGAGATTTTATGTCCCTTACACTGAAAAGGAAAGGAATTGAATAATATATCATGTGGCAAATTCTTTGTAAAAATTACTGATAGATGAACTTTGAAGCATTTCTTAACTTTTTGTGTGAAATTCAATAAAAATTGAGTCAGGCAGTAGTTACGATGGAATCTATTGTAATATAAGTAAATAATATGATGTATGATCGGGAATTGATCACAAGACTCAATTTTGAACCAGCAAATACTTTGGGCCACCCACATGCTAATTCCATATCCCCCTTATGGGTGTGCCAAATTCAGAATCAGAATACACACACACTGACACATAACACAATCACTCACACTCATTGCATCAGTCTGTCTGTCTGTCTGTCTGTCTGTCTGTCTCCTTTTGTAATTTTCACTCTTCATCTCTTCTCTTACGTCTGTTTCGCTTTGTCGCAGCAGTTACCTCAGTTGATATCCTAAATCAATGATTCTGAATATTTAGGAATTTGGAATAATTTGGAATTTGGGTGTGAAGGAAAAAAAACGGCCTGTGCTCAATTATCCAATACTATTATTTACTAATTTTGCAATAAATTTCATAATAACAAATGCTCGTGAGTATAAAAGCTGCGAGGTAATTGCGTTGTTATTTAATAACGCACAATAATTCTTAAAAATATGCGCCTTTAGTTAATGATGTGAATTTTTTTTTCTTTTGTTTTTTTGATAGTAAGATGGACATCAAAAATTTTGAGCTGTTAAAATAGGATATGGAGTAGAATACGTTAAGAACCACTGTCCTCTGTCTCTGTCTCTGTCTCTGTCTGTCTGTCTGTCTGTCTGTCTGTCTGTCTGTCTGTCTCTCTCTCTCTCTCTCTCTCTCTCTCTCTCTCTCTCAACCCAGGTGTCACGGTGCCCAAACATTCTGAACTGATCCAAATCATCACCCCATCTGATTTCGCCTCCGACCTCCAGGGATCTACAATGTAATGGAGTCACGATGTTCAGTGATTTGACTAACATTCTTGCAGTATGGCCTGCCCATTGCCATTTGGCTACTGGGATGGCTTCTTGTTTGATCTCTAATATATCATGCTCTTTTACGATCTTTTCACGTGATCTTCAGACCCCTGAAAGCATACACCCATCTACTTATCTCGACTTTCCTGCTTAAAGAAAAAGGTATGAGATTCTAACTGAACCAAAAGATAAATTCACAATCAAACTCATATGTTTCCCGTATAAATCAATGATAATTGCTTATTTGCTTTATGTCAAAAAGGATTACGAAATGATTTTATGGAAATACTCGACATTCGGAAAGCGAGTGGAACCTGAATTGTATTCGATGTGCATCTTAAAAGGTTTTCAGTCTACAAAAGTTCTCCCGGTTTTTGTTGTACTTGGGGCAGGGTTATTAATCACGACCGAACATAGACGTAAATCAACTAATTTACGATCAGCTAATGCACTCGATTTTGTTTCTAAGAGACTTTATCTGATGAATTTAATATCAAGATCCCAGGAAATGAATTTGATTTCACTTTACAACGAAAAATAAAGAATAATCACCAGATCAAATGATTTCTGAACGGTCTGGTAGCGCATATTATGCGACCTAGCGGTCGGGGGTCACTGATCTAGATGAGTTTTAGGCTAACTGAGCGACATGTTTGACGATCATCTTTTATTAACCAATTTTTAAGAATTTTAAGATTCTCTTCTTAAATGCAAGTTTCGGTTGCAGAGGGGATATCAAGCACTATTTGACCCATGCAGATGTTGATCTGCCAGACAATTCTCGTTCCTGTTCCTCGGGATGAAGTGTGTGAGAGGTATTTGCCTGAAATCTTCGCAGCTTTGTTCCATACGGCCGTAACTTGTGAAAAAGTTATTGACTTTAAGCCGAAGAATTGCATCAGTGATTCATGAGGCACGGAACGATGGCTAGAACTGCGGACGAAGAAAGAGCTAATCAGGTCTTTATCAGAACGACGGAAACACCTGCTTCGCAAGTACACAGCTATTCACTCCACAGACATTTCACATCGTCAGACTTTGCGGCACCTGGAAACGATAATAATCACATAGAAGATCGGCGTGCAGTATTCAGTCAAATTTCTGATTAGCAAGATGACCCGGCATTGTCCTGAAAGATAATGGATGTTGCAGACATAGTGACAGAAATGTAGGTTCCAAAAATAAGTTCTTTTACATGGCAAGCGACAAACGAACCTGAAGTAATGATGACACTATGATATAAAATATCCGTTCCGAGAATAGATGGATCACCATAGCCCACACGTGTACAAGAACTGGAAAATTATCCAAAAAAATGATCTTTTATTTAAAATTATCTTTAGAAAATATCAGCACAATATTTGGCCATAGTTGGTCCAACATGACCATAGAAGAAACAACAGCTCTTTTCGAGAAAAAAAAGTGTTTTTATAGATGTGCCTTGTAGTATGATCATACAAATATTCAAGGTTGTAGCCACAAAAATGTGATCCGGGGCGCCTGGACGCACACACACACACATACACACACATGCACACATAAGAGCAAAGAGAGAAGAATCTGTACCCCTCTTGGCTGATTGGTCGGGTGGGCCATTTGTGATTTGATATAGACTGAATATATTAACGTAAACTGGAAAAGAAGATCAATGTACAAGAAATTAATATTTTCATTTAGAGAGAATCGCAGAAAACCCATCGGATTAATTATTCACTTAACGAATTTTTGTTTACCAGACGTTTGGTGAAACAGGTTATCTTCATTAAGAGAGGTGCCAGTATATTCATTTCACAAATTTTTTCCGGAATATCTGTGGTTGCATAAAGTATTAGTCATCAAATAACCATATTCTCCCACGGTAGCGTTCCTAGGGTTGGTGTCACCCAGGGCGGTAACTCGAAATTTTGGGGCGCTAAATTAACCTCCATTTTTTTTCAAAAACGCCAAAATGCACTAAAAAAAGCACCTTTATACGGGCATTTCAAATGATTGGAAAAGGCTAGAAAATAGCTACATATTGGTTAAAACAGCTGAAAATAGCGCTAAAAGTAGCGATGAATGTTGAATTTTTGCAATGCCAAAACATCAGATGGCGTCAGTCCGCCCCCGTCGGTACGTTAGTGTTTTAACATCATTCAATGTTACTTTCGAAAAAAAACTTTTTTTTCTAAATAGCAATTTTGTTCAAGTGACATACAAAGTGCTAGTGCAGTAAATTTGATGATGAAAAAAATAGCTCATCTGAACACGAAATTTCTACTGTCTCCTCCGAAGTAGTCCCTTGTCTACTGTTTACGCATTGACTCATTGTTATACATATAACAATGAGCGATTGCATCATTCTTTTTGCTCCCAGTTGTTAAATATCTAGCCTGAACACCACTCGTTTCTTTTGAATTTAATTGCATCGTGCAACAAACAATTTCTGGTTATTTGAACCGTAACTCTTATCTTCCACTACGAGTTATTTCCAAAAACTTAAGCTTGATTCACCAAAGCAAAACTAACATCATTCAACTGCCAACCATTAATACTCCCTGACTTTCAATCGAACAGAAGTGGTAAGCGTAGCAGTATCAGCGAGGGTAGTCTTCATTCAATTATCGAACACTCCGAAAGAGTAGTGGCAAAAGTTCGCACTACATTCAGCTTACGCACATTGTTCCAATTACCTGAACTTTTTCTGCAATATTTTGGTGGGGTTGATCTATTTTTGAATTTTGAATTTTAATCAGTATGTTTAAAGAATCGATCTTTTTGAAATAATTAAAAGGATTGTAATTTTAATTAGACTAATTGTTAAGAGATTTAATTCTAATCAAGTTGAGTAGTGCCTTTCAGTTGACTTAATCAGTGTCACTTCGATATTGAATATTGATTCATTGCAATTGATTATTTCTTTTGGATTTCTTTTTTAAGGGACTCACAATTAGATTTTTTTCTCATGTTGATTTCAAGCCAAATTCAAGAAAAATCATCATCATATTGTTCTCTGGAAATCAGAAACGTTGACTTTTTTATTCGTCAGAAATACTCATAAATCAGCAGCAGCAGCAGTAACACCCTTCCCAATCTCCTTCCATGACGAGCGTGATTGCACTAATCTCTGCCTTGCCTTACAGGTAAACCTTTTGTATCTCATGCTTCAATTTGGTGTCTGGTCTTTTGCTACTAACTTTCCCCGAGAACCAATAGAATAGCCTTCTGCCGCCAGTCTATTCGTCTTGCTATGTACCCTGTCCATCTCCATTTTCATTGCTTAATCACTTGTACGATATCCTTCACCCTGGACAATCTATGGATCTATATTGATCTTTTTCTATCGCTATTCTGTTTGTTTTCAAGAGAAAATATGTTGAGTAATCTAAATAGAAAAAGCTAAAAATTTGGGTCAAAGATGAACAAAACAAAGACAAAAGTAATGTCCAATGTTCAAGTACACATGTATACACACATATAAATATATGCAATTGTTATCCAGAATGTATCCAATTATTTGATAGCACTTCAGAGGAGTGTCACATTAGTTCCCTTCAAAGTAGTCCCCTTGGAATATTATCTACACTTATTTCAGCGTCCCTAAATTACAGGGCACCAAATATAAATAGTTGGGTGGGTGAGAGTTTTACAGACCGTGAAGAATGGACTGGCTTGATCATTTTGAATACGACGGTAACACAGTACACAAGCTCACTCAATTGCATCTCACATCCGTTGGTTTATTTAGTCGACAGTAAGACTCTATCTATTCATGCATACGTCCTAAGGTCCTTTCTGATTGGTTGACTAGATACAAGCAGACTGTTTTTGAGATATTCAAAATGACTGGATATCTTTTTGATAGGCCTCATATGTATATATATATATATATATATATATATATATATATATATATATATATATATATATATATATATATATTACTCAGCCCGATCACGATATGTGAATTAGACTTAGAGGCAACCAAACTAGTGTCAGATGGATCCATGCCTTTCCAAAGGTCATTAATGTAAAGTGAGCTCAAACTGTCAGAGCAAGAGTTAGAACTTGGCTCTCCGAATCCATTCTCCGGGCAGTTGGCCACCCAGCCATTCTCTTTGATTTCAATGAACGCGTTTTAATTAAAAATTTATGAGATATTGATTTTCGCAATCTGTTGTTGAAAAAACCTCGAATTTAGAATTTGCGAAACGCTGAAGCCAACTCGGCGGAACTTTTATTTTTACCAGCCTCATTGGGACCTTTTCTGTTTGAAAGCAAAAACATATCAGATGGGTCAAAGTTCTAAGTGTTTGTTTTCCAGTGAATTGAGGAAAACAATATTATTGTATTGGTTCTAATTTTTCCCTCTCTTTCCTCTCTGTCATCTTTTCTTTCTATCTTTCCTTCTCTCTCTCTCCCTCTCTCTCTCTCTCTCTCTCTCTCTCTCTCTCTTTATCTCTCTCTCTTTACGTTCATTTCCCTCTCCTATCTCACCATTCCTGCTGCTCTCTTTCTCTCTCCCTCTCTCTCCCTTTCTCAATAAATACAGAATTTTATTTCCATTGAAAATTCTCATTTCAATGATATTGTACAAGTTGTGTTTTTTCTTTAGTTCTGACCTTCCCCCCTCCCTCCCTCTCTCTCTCTCTCTCTCTCTCTCTCTCTCTCTCTCTCTCTCTCTCTCTCTCTCTCTCTCTCTCTCCTTCAATCCTAATACACAAAGAGTTTCAATTTCACTGAGTTTTCCCAATTCCATAATAAATTTCAGTTGGTATAAGTTTCGATCGAAAACCCGTGGACATCGCCCAAGGGGGAGACATGTTGGATCTCCTGTGTGTAATCTAAGACAGGAAAACAAGAACACGCATTTTTTGAAGAGTATTTCTTTCGTTTCAATTTCTGTTGATTTTATCAAAACTAATAGGCGAATGGGAAACCTTTCGTTAGCTGTCTAGGTAATTTTACACGGTCTTGCCCGTATTTCGGAGGCAGTTGCCCCCCGGTCCCTGCCTGTCTGGCTGCCTGGCTTGTATGCCGATGCCAAAACTCACAGACTACCATTCTTTGGTTGATAGTCAGCAGCATTGATCAGAAATAAATAAAGTCTGTAGCGAGATTCAACCATCCGTTTTTCTTGGGAAACCTGCCCATCCCGGGGCAGCTGTATTATCAATTAGGCTAAGAAATGCGTCCGTTGTGAATAAAAATCAATATTCAAGGTCTTCCCCCAAGATATCCACTCATTTTGAATATCTTAAGAACCAGTTGTGCGGTCTCGTTGTGACTAGTCAACCAGTCGGAGTGAGGGGGCCTTACTCCTTATGGTTGAAAAGATACTCTCTCGTGGAGTTACCTGGTCGGCAGTGAGATGCCATTGGGTGAATTTGTGTATTATGTGACTGCCGCATTTACCATAACCAAGCCTATAAATTCTTCACGTTTGGAGCAGGTTTTTTTTTTGTTTGATTTTTTTTGGGGGGGTGCAAAAGGTGGCATCACTCAGGTATGCAAGCCCCCGTATAGATTTGGCTCCATGTGACTTTGAGATCTTTGTCGTTGAAAGGGGGTATATTTAAGATCTTTTCCGAGGCAACTGATGGCGATCCAGAGAGAGGACTTTGCAGAATGATTTGGAAAGTTAGAAGGGATGCTGTGATAAATGCATGATGTAGCATGGCAA
Source organism: Thysanoteuthis rhombus (assembly GCA_963457665.1). NCBI lineage: Eukaryota > Metazoa > Mollusca > Cephalopoda > Oegopsida > Thysanoteuthidae > Thysanoteuthis > Thysanoteuthis major. The sequence goes on along the minus strand of OY735225.1, from coordinate 49,860,025 downwards.
AAGGCTAGCAATGATGGAGTGGGTTTTGCATGGCTGACTTACCAAGCACTGTTTCATGGAGAAGTGAGCATGTGTTGAAAAAACTCAGATTATGATGACACACAAGTACATGTCTTGGCCACTCAGTGAGGATCTAATTCACTTCAGTAGTAAGTTAGTCTGGGAAACTGACTTGTTAACCACAGCATAATGGTGAAACACAGTTATTTAGATTGGTCTGAAACAAGACCAAAATTGGCAAGTAACTAGTGAAGATCAGACGCACAGTTGTCAAAGAAGAAGAAATGTTCTACACTTGATGATCATTGAAAATAAGGAGTTGGCCTACTTACGAAATCAACTGATACTCGTCTATATATTGTATGTAGATTTCAGCCAGACAGACCAACATGAAAACCTATGAAGCCCGAAGAAATCTACGTTGAGAGTTTTTGAGTGATGGTTCCTAATATAAGCATCCAATGTATATGTTAAGGTCGAACTGTTTACTTGTCTTCATTGTCCAGTCTTTCAGATGTCTGTTCTCTTTTGGGGAGGTAAATGGCCAAAATGTCGTGAACTTTAAACAAAACAGATCTGGTTAGTCACACAATAGAAACTGTCAAAGGACCAACATCTTTTGGTAGCCTGCTTTGTTGGGAGTGATCAATTGAAGAAATTGTCAAAAACGATGATCAATGCATAAGCTTCTCTCTCTCTCTCTCTCTCTCTCTCTCTCTCTCTCTCTCTCTCTCTCTCTCCTTTTGGAACATCACCAATAAAGACCGAATTAATAGAGAAGAAAACAAGCGTGAACACAAACTATGACCAATTTAGCAAAAGATTACATTGTAAATTGAACTTTGCGGAGGCTACAAAATCATTTTTCCTAACGTGACAGAAAGCAAATGTTTTACTTTTCAGTCTTCTATCTCCACTGGTGCTACCTGTACGCATACATACATTGATACATAGCCAGCCAGGTAGAATCACTTAAAAACTAAAGAGATGTTTGTTGTGTATGTTGACAGTTTCGGTTGACAATCTTCAAAAGACAGGGGAAATGGTTTGACAAAAGCACGTATAATTATTAAAACACCCCGTCAAACAAAATTCAGACGAAGACAATAGATGCATATTTCATTGTATCGAAAGTCCATTTATCAAAGCTAATGAGATCTTAAAGATTTTATTTCCTCTGTCTTCTGCATTTTTAATTATCATTTGATGAAGTGAGATTTGCGAGGAATTCATTTACAACGACAAGAAAAATGAACTCTTTTATTATTGAAAGTGGTACATCAATCATTTTGGAAGAGTCGGATATTGTTATGGCACAGCAGAAATAGGAGAAAAAGAATCACGTTTACTAAATGAAGGGGGCATGGAAATATTTGGAAGGGGGCAGAAATATATGAATTTCTTTTTAAGGAGTGATTGTGCAACTAGTGCTTTTTTTAAATATCTGTAGGTAAAAAAATTAACCCCTTCTAGTTCTTATAATAAAAATAGTTCAATGCTATTCGATATTTTTTTTTTAAACAATTTTTGTTTCGTTTTGGTTATTAATTATCAAAAAGATTTTTTTTTCTCGCAGCAAACACTGTAAGACTTATCATACATTATAAATACGTTGCAAGTTTTGACAATCTTTTGTAGTTTCTATGTTTAATTAGCGCTTGAATACGATATAATACGATTGTCTTTGTACCTATTGCTTTTATGGCATTAAGTGAGAGGTCGCAAAAGCTTTGTCCTTTCAAAAGGGATTGTGAATGAATTGGCTGAGAAGCCCTCGTCTAACTGAGTCAACACCAACACCTTTCCCTGGGCAAAGAAGAAATATCATATATGTATACATATATATATATAATTGTGTCATCCACAGAAAGCTGTTTCGAAGTATTAAATATGTGTTTGTGTTCACACTAAATTTACATCTCGTAGGCAGATCTTTGCATATATATGTCTGTTCCCCTTTGTTGACCACAACCTTGTTCGTAGGAAACAAAAATTTTGCATGGCATTACATCTTTTCACCGGGGAGGATATAGGATGTGGAAGATTTTGGAGACTTTACAGGGCAATTCGATTTTCATTGGAGCTATAAATTTAAAGTGGGCCCAAAATTTCCGTTCCGGAAGTTACACTTCAAGGCCTTCACTTTAATCGATTCACTTCCGGCTCAGATTAAAGACGACAATAAAACTCAAGTCTAATCAGCAAACGAACACTTCACATTTCTATTCACTGAAGCAAGTTAATGATATTTTCCATTAAGTTATTCCTGGTCGTTTTCCCCGAGGAAAAATTGTTAATGATTATTAATTTCGATTCATTCTTATTTATGTTCATTTATTTCAACTGTTCGTTTTTTGAATAGTTGTTTTCTTAAGGATCGTTAGATGAAAGAAAAATCTTTTAATTCAAAATTACGGCCAGTCTAGCAAAGTCCACTACACGGGGTGGGATAAAGTTATTATTTCATAGAAGATTTTGTACCAAGAATAAGACTTTTTTGAAATGTATGTATTCAAAAGCGAAGGCTATCTTATTTTTAGAATCTCAATCAGTTCAATGCTTCTTTTTCCAGATTCGGGAACAGCAGAAATCTGTCCTGTTTTAGCCAAGCAGAAAAAAAAATATTACACCAGACATCACTGCAGTCAGAAATTTTCACATATATTTCAGAATTTTGTGAGAATAAAATTACATTTTAAATTCTATATTTGTCTATTTCTGTTTGTTTTCACAACAATTTCAAAAGAAAAGAATTCGTTATTTTATGCTTTGGGTGATTATAACAATACTTTCTGCAGCTATATTGCTGTAACAAGTGCACAAGGTGCACATGTTCTTGGAACAATGTATTGCCATTGTAGCTAACTGATAATTGCATTAACTCACAGAATATAAAAGACTGGGCAAGTATATATATATATATACATATATATATATATATATATATATATATATATATATATATATATATATATATATATATATATATATATATATATAAATATATATATATATGTGTATATATATATATATATATATATATATATATATATATATATATATATATATATATATGCATATACATATATATGTGTATATATATATATATACATATATATATATATATGTATATGCATATATATATATATATATATATATATATACATATACTGACGTACAAATCAGTGATTCAATATCTGATGAGTGATGGGTTTATTTCATAAAGTGCTCGATACCCAAACATTTAGTTAAAGAAGAACTTCAAATAAGGATAGAAACATGAATGTATTTGTGTTGCGAATCCATTCTTTCACTACATATATATATATATATATATATATATATATATATATATATATATATCTTTATCTTTGAAAGAGAATTCCACCAGCTTTCTGACAGTGTATCTTGGCAATTTTTATGTGTTGTGCCCTAACAACACCCACTCTGTAGTTTCCCATGGAAATTTCCCAAAGAGATGCAACCATCTGAATATCTTTCTTCCAGCTTAGTTCCCTAACTGGACGCCATATAAAATCAGGGATCAATCCATTCCCCTGGGGAAATGCATCAGACATTGTATCATTTTTTGTTGTTTTTTTTTTTCTATATTTCACTCTGATAAAATCTAAAAACTCAGATTCTACTATTATTATTTCACTGATAATTTGAGGAAAATTATGACAACCAAAATATTTTATAACTGTACACCCATGGAAACAAACACTTCCCAGGTTTCATCATAATCATTAGTCGTTATCGTCAGTCATTGGACAGAGACTTTCCCCAGGATTCGCGGCATCTCTCTAACATGGGAGCAAATTCTTGACAAAGTTGTCTAGTTCATCTCTCAATCTTGTACTCTGCTGACCTTGGTTTTGTATGTGATCCCCCGAGATCCATGTTGTGAGTCGTGATGTCCAGCAGTTGTCTGCCATTCTAGCAACATAACCAGCCCATGGTCATTTGAGTTTTCTAGTGGCTTCTATGATTTCTTAAACTCCTGTTTTCTCTCTGATATATTGTGCTGTCTTGTGATCTCTCCATGTGAGGTTGAACATGATTCTTCAATGTGCATGTTACATGGTTCTCAGTTTGAGGGTCAGTCTCTTGGTTAGGTTCTATGTTTCAGCTCCATACATTGATAATTTCAATCTATCTATCTATCTATCTATCTATCTATCTATCTATCTATCTATCTATCTATATATATATATATATATATATATATGTATATGTATATATATATATATATATATATATATATATATATATATATATATATATATATATATATATATATATATATATATATATATATATATATATATGTATATATATATATATATATATATATATATATATATATATATATATATATATATATATATATATATATATATATATATATGCTAATAGATGGTCATGGGAGATTACATCATCTGACATCAAATTAGATTAGTTTAGATCTTCATATCTTGATGCAGATAAGATCAGTTTCAGATCTTAGTTCTAAAGTAAAGGAAGTAAATTTTTACCTCTTATGGTTCTAGGATGTGTTAACCAATATCAACAGTTATATGATTCAACCCACTAGAGAGTACATCTTCAATTACCTGATTAAAGATAAATCTGATTAAAGATATAACCTAAATACCACAAGTGCAGTCATAGAAAAGTTTACTTACTTACAAAAATACAACGCAAACATCATATTAGAAAACCAGGTCTCAGTAGAAACCATCATGTGACCAACATCTTTTGGCAGCATGTGATGTTGGGGAGGATCAGTCAAAAAAGTGAAAAAAGCCTTTTAATGGATTAGTTACTTCTCTCGTATTTTATTGGATAGTGATTGTTAAAAACGTCTGAATTTTTTTTTAAAATGAGCGAGAACGCTGTTTGACACCAAATAAGGGATTCATTTAGCGAAAATTCACATTGCAAATAAACCCCAACAGAAAAGCTAGTGGTTGAATCGAGAAAATGTCTTTCCCTAGGTATGAGTAAATGTTGAAATTTTCAGCATTGGTGCACTCTATACACATGATACACACATAGATAGACAGCCAGATCCACTTGAAAACAGAAGAAACCTACAGTTTTGATGACAGTATAGGTTGATTGTTTCTAACCCAAACTCATTCATGTTGTTACTCCAAGCAGAAAGAATGGTGATTGTACAAAAATCAGTTCCACTTGCACCAACTTAACCATTAGTGATGTTTCATTCAAAATAATTTTCTTCTAACATTGTTGGGAAAAAAATATGTAAATCTACAATAATACAAAATATAGATGGTGGAAATTGCAAACAACGTATTTTTTTTTCTGACTCAACATAAGTCAGCCACGAAATTCCTACACTGCAGTAAATGAAATAACCCCTATTTATATAATTGCGTCTATGGTAAAATTGGTTTCCCCAAATGTTGTTTCAGATAAAGTCATAGATTTCAGGAACCTAACCACAACGCTAATGGAGGAGTTAGTGTAGTTATATGGATAGCTTCCCAAACAGCATTCATCAAATATTTGTGTTATTTTTTTTTTCAATATTGATGTTCCATGAAAAAGATGCTTTTCAATCTCCATAAAATATGTCAGAATTTTCCATTCTATTATGTTTTGATATGAAGACTCATCATTTGCGGAAAAACAAAAATTCTATCCAGCGAAAAGTCCTTCTTTTAATAATACATTGAAAACATGAAACTCAGAATTATTATCTTCATTTTACCTCTTATTTTCTAATTTTTCACGTTTATTTGTTTCCATTCTGTAAAAATGCAAATTGTGAAACATCTAATTTTTATCTCATCATATTTTCAATCAATCTAGAATCACAGAGGCTCCCAAATATCATTTTTCCCATGATAAAACTTTTCAGAAACCAAAACCAAGTAATAACCATTAATGAAAATGGGGAGGGGGGTCCCAGACCTAAGAAAATAACCTTCATCTATGTTTGCTAGTTTAACTCCCTTAAGCTTTTCTGATACTTTTAGACATATGTTGACAATAGATGCACAAGATAAATTGTAATGAAGCACAGATACTCACAGACACAGTTCAAAGTAATGGCTGCTTGATGATGGAATTTCATGATAAATTATTGGTGAAAGTCAAGTACAAGGTCTGGAGTTAGACTTTATTTTCCTACCATAACAAGAACAATCCTCATGAAAATGTGTGGAGTAAACCCATGTGCGAAATTCATATGTAAAATCCACATTCCCCTTCATGACCAAGTGATTGACAGGAGGCCGACTGTTTGAGCTAAACTGATAAGCCTGAGATATAAAGGGAAAATTATATCACAGATAAACACAGGATCATTTCATTTCAATTAATAAATGGATTTATACAAAAAAAAATATTTTTATAATTTTTATTCATTAGATATCCAATAGAAAAGTTTCAGTAATCATCTCCAGTCAGAAGAGAAGTAGGAATGGAGTTTGACCCTGCAGCAGTCAGTCTTGTTTGGATTAGCTCTATTTTTATGCTGCTTTTCATCACAGCATTTTAACCCCTCTATTTAGGCTGTTGAATAATGGGAAGCTTCTGGAAGATGAACAGTCAAGCCACACAATGTGGATATTCATTTGGCTAAAGGCATTAAAAGATGTTGAGTGGACATTCTCAATGAGAACAAGATGGATTTTGAAAAGAGCCAAAAGGACACAATAAACTTGACAACTCCTACTATACATGATCCCCAGCTGCTTACTTCACCTGAAATTCACATATGGTCACCCATGTTAGAAATGACCAGGTTTGACATTGCTTAACTTTGATAATTGTATGAGAACTGTTGTGCCCTATACAATTTCAGCCTAACTTTGTCTTTGGTTATTCTAACCTGTCATCCCTACTTCAGGTTTTGAGCAGTGGCACTACTTAAATGATCTTTTCTTCAGATATACTGATAGGAGCCAATACTGTGTGGCCTTTGGTAATGATCAACCAGGTGAGTGACTTCAAAGAGAAGAGATGCCTCAAGGTTTGTTGAATGTTCAAAGAAGAAGATGCTTTCTGCTTCGTGTAAGGCAGGAACCGGTCTGAGGAAGTTGCTAATACATTCTATGCCCTCTCCATGCATAGCTTGAGCTCTATGTCTGATTTGTATTCTAAAGTAAAGATATTCAATCATTTGTATCATCAATTTTTGTTCTCCAAGAGAAAATGTTCCAAGTTGGGTGGGCGAAAGTGGCGCTAAAATTGGATTTTAAGTGTTGATGGCAGCAGTCAGTGGGTGGACACAATTTTTATTTTTTTGTAATTTGAGAATAGAAAATAAAAAGCCAGGCTGCTGCAGGGTCAAACTTATGTTCCAACTGGAGATGATTACTGTGACTTTCGTATTGTATACTTGATGAATAAAAAATTATAAAAGTATATGTTTGTATAATTGTATTCATTTATCAGAATAAAATAAGCTTTTGTTATCTGTACGATAAATTTTCATTTATGTTCAAGACTTATCAGTTTAGCTCAGTTAGTAAGACAGCCTCCTGGTCATTGGTTCATTTCAGAATATTGGATTTAATTTTGGTAAGTCTGGTAGTTCTTCCTCTTGTTACAGAACAAAAATAAAGTCAGCTCCTGTTTTTTAGTATGACAAAAAGACAGTAATTCCTATGTGGAAGATTTGATTTAAGTAATGAAAAATAATTATGATGAAAATTCTTCATCTAAAAAGCAACAATAATTAGACATACCTTTACCTCACATAAATGAATCACCATAGCCCCCAAGTGTACACTAACTAATCATCTAAAAAATCATTTATGATTTCCAAAAATGAATAGATCTTTTCTTTAAAATTATCTAAAATATACTAGCACAAGATCTGGACATTGTTGGTCTAAAATGACCATAGAGATCAAAAAAGCACCATTTTTTTTTTAAATAGAAAACAACAGAATATCAAATAGCAACTTATAGTGTACTCATGCACATTTTCAAGGTTGTGACCTGGGGGGCCCAGACACACACACACACACACACACACACACACACACACACACAGACACACACACACATGAAAAAAGACAAAAAAGTCTGTATCCCATTTGTCAGGTTAGTTGAGCAGGCCATTTGTGGGTCTACGGTAATTCAATAGAGTGAAATTAGAAGTGAAATAGTGATTGTAAAAATGGTTCATCTAAAAAGAAATAAAAATAAGATGGAGTACAAGTAATGATAATGATGATAATAATATTAATGATAATAATTATTATCATAATAATAATAATAATAATAAAAAATCAAATAGCAATGAAGAATTCCTTTCTTCTAAAGAACAATTTATTTCCATGCAAATGACAGCTCAGCACGTTATCTCCAACAGTTTTGCCAATGAGGTAAAGTGCGCTTTAATAATTTGATATTCTCCTGCTGGTAATTAACCTCATGTCTATCTCCAGACATTTCTTCCTTCTGAGCAGATAATCTGTCAGAAACTGTCAACCAAGACTGTCACTCAAACTGTCAATATAGGTTTCTTCTATTTCTAAGCTCATCTAGATCACACATAGAGTGCTGGAAAGCTGAAAATTTAAACATTTACTCATTACGTCCGGGTTTTTTGAAAATTCCTCCCAACTAAATGGATTTTTGGAGGGGTGTTCAATTTGCATTGTCAGTTTGTGTTAAATTGGTCTCTCAGTTCATGTCCAGCAGCATTCATCCTTGTTTTTTGAAAATTCTATCTTTTCTAGTATCATAGCCCAATAAAAGGCAAGAGAAATAACTTATTCATGGATCACTTCTTTTTCTCACTTTTCAATTGATCATCCCAAACATGGTATGCTGCCAAAAGAAGATGGCCACATGACGTTTTCTATTGGATGACTAACCAGACCTGATTTACTTTATGGTTATATTTTTCATGTTTATCTATTGGTAAATAATCATCTATTTTTCAACTGGAAAGTCAACAATAGTTTTATCATTCCTTTCACTTGGGAGCAAAAAATGTGAAACGTGCAAACTCATCTGGTAAAAACTCTACATTACTGAGAAAGACGTTAATCATAATCAACAGAAATGGTAAGTCACTCAATAGAAACTGTCACATGACCAATGTCTTTGGGCATCATGTTAGGGGTGAACAATTATAAAATTTGAAAGAGTGGTGATCAATGAATAAGTAACTTCTCCCACTGTTTGTTGAGCACTAATCACTGAAAAATTTCAAAATAATGAGCTTGAACACTTCTGGGTACAACTTGGCATCAATTTGTATATTGAACCCCTACTAAAAACCCATTTAGGGTGGGTATTTTCAAGAAACAAAAGAAATGTTTTTTTGTTGACATAATAAGAAGTAAGACAACCCTTTTGCTCCGTAGGCGCAAACTCTAAGTGTGATACGCACATAGCCTTAAAGACTGTATCCAGAACTTGGGGACCTGGCACTTCAGTTTCAGGGTTACACAGAAATTAAAGTATGCAGCAAACCATAGAGTTTGCTCATGAAAGTCCATTTATTACATGTAATTGGAACTGATAAGTTATACATAGATAAAAAGGTAAAATGATTTATAGATATGAAGTAGATACATGTATACATGCAAATACATATGAGTGAAAAAGAAGATTTTTCATATTCCCAAACTGCGATTACTGTAGACCTGAATTACAAACAGTTATTTCGATAATTCATTTAATCGATTGAAGCATTCCAATGAATTCCAAAGTGAATTCCAAGCAGTAATTTATTTTTTATCAATGAAACTAGTTTTTTAATTAGAATATTTTTGCATGGAAGGGGCCTGGGACAATTTCCCCTTTTGCCCCTTTATAAATCTTACCCTCTCTAGTCTCACTGATTATTACTACTCAAGGGAAGGGGCCTGGGACAATTTCCCCTTTTGCCTCTTTATAAATCTTACCCTCTCTAGTCTCACTGATTATTACTACTCAAGGGAAGGGGCCTGGGACAATTTCCCCTTTTGCCCCTTTATAAATCTTACCCTCTCTAGTCTCACTGATTATTACTACTCAAGGGAAGGGGCCTGGGACAATTTCCCCTTTTGCCTCTTTATAAATCTTACCCTCTCTAGTCTCACTGATTATTACTACTCAAGGGAAGGGGCCTGGGACAATTTCCCCTTTTGCCCCTTTATAAATCTTACCCTCTCTAGTCTCACTGATTATTACTACTCAAGGGAAGGGGCCTGGGACAATTTCCCCTTTTGCCTCTTTATAAATCTTACCCTCTCTAGTCTCACTGATTATTACTACTCAAGGGAAGGGGCCTGGGACAATTTCCCCTTTTGCCCCTTTATAAATCTTACCCTCTCTAGTCTCACTGATTATTACTACTCAAGGGATTTTGATTGTCACTGAGTGTCAAACATGAGTGTTCCTGTGGTGTATACGGATTGAAGTCTGGTAAACCTCCAGCAAGTACTTCTATGAATGCCATTGGTGCTGGTGAGACGATTCTATTTTTCACTCAAAATAAATACAGGAATTTCAGTTGAATTTATATGAACCTTTAAAGTTACTGTGTAAACATACTGACTCAAAGCACAACTTTGGGTATACTGTTAGCAAAGAAACATGCATTTACTGATATTCATAAAAGGTGACTTTATTGAGATCTGAATATTCCATGTATCATCTAATGAAAAGCAGCACTACTAGTGGGCACATCTACTGGTGAAGCATATGAAGATCCTGATGAGCCCAGTCATCAGAATCATCCTCTCGGCCACTCTGATGTAGTCCAGAGGAAAGCAGACAGTGATATATTTGGCATCAGATAGGCTGCTGGAACAGCCGGAAGGATATCAAATTGAGTGTCAAACCGCCCTAAAGGGGCTCCATTCCCTTAATTTTAGTGGCCTTCTCAAGGCTACAGAGTTCAATCTACCCTGTTAATTTACCTCTAGCTGGAAGGAGAAGAAACGGATTCATGCCTTTCAAAATGCAAAGTGGACATGAACAGCCTCAGCCATTGTCTGTGCAATTACCACTACTCCAATTGGACCTTGGCAGGAGCCTAGTAAACATCGATGAAAGGAGACTTTATTGTCAATCAAGATCTAAATTTTCCACATATCACCTGATAAAAATCATTTCTTTGACAAATTGAATATATGAGTTTATCACAATAAGTTTAAACTCTACTTTGCAAGGGTGAGTTGAAGTTTATAAGTTAGGATCAAGTTTCGCCGATTCGATAAATTTCAAGGTGCCGTATTCGTGATATTTACTGTTTATGGAATCTGCCTTTCTCTGCAACTGCATCCCATCAATGCCAGTCAAGGCGTAGTGTTACATCGCTCGAGATTCTAAAGTCCGATATTGGACTTGTTGGCTGAGGTCAGTTTAGAACCAAGGGCAGGTAATAAATATCCGGTAGAACCAAGGGCAGGTAATAAATACTTGGATCAATGGTCGCTTTACAAACAAGAATTGTACCCAAGTGTCTGATCAATGTGACAGTCACAAACTGCTGATGCCAGAATGAGGTGGGAGTGATAGCTCTCGCAGTTTGAAAGTTAAATCAATGGCAGGGAAAGAAGTTAAACAGCCCACAGGGAGGGGCGGAGGGATGGAAAGGCCATGAATCTTCATTCTCTTCAACACATCCATCTCATCTTCGCATCCGGTGGGTGTGATCTCTACCTTTGGCCAGGAGTTAAACATCAGGTGCACACAAGATAGATGGATAGGTGAAGCTCAGTAGCAAATAACCTGCCATTCGAGACCATTTAACTTCATGCCTCGGCTGCTGCCTTAGACATAAAAAAACGAATCAAACGAGTCTTGTTCGGCACTAAGCACATCAAGTATGGGAAGTCATTCCTTGACAGGATTGTGGTTCTTTCTTGGCACACTGTTGACTAATTGTATGTATCATCATTTTCTGCTTATCCCCAACCCCCGGTCCGGGCTTAGGTACACATGGGCAATTGATAGAAAGACACATTTCCAGCTTACCAGGCTGCTTGAAACTTTCTTCTGCTTTGTTCTCCCTATTATTAGCTATTTGATATATATGTATATCTATGTACAAGCTTATTTATATAGAGATCTGTATATATATATATATATATATATATATATATATATATATATATATATATATATATATATCCCTCTATCTATGTTGTTTCTATGTGTGTGTGTGAGCGTGCATATATATATACATATATATATATATATATATATATATATATATATATAGCCCTCTATCTATGTTGTTTGTATGTGTGTGTGTGAGCGTGCATATATATATATATATATATATATATATATATATATATATATATATGGGGTGATGCAAAAGTCCGGAATCATGGGTACTTTCATATAGGAAATGTATCTAAAAGTGTTTTGGGTTTTTCCTTTCTCAGAATATCATATTAATGCCATTATGATAAATTACAACATTGATTTAAAATTAATTTAGCTGTTAGATTAATGGTTAATTGAATTTTGTATTAAACTTTGTTTCCATGATGAACCACCCTTGGGTCGAGACTTGTGCCAGAAATTTTTGGTGGTCAGCTTTGTTTCTGATATTTTCACTGGTATTGCACATTTCCACACAGATATTTATTTACTCATTAACTGCAGAAGGTGGCAGAGAATAACAGTTATCCATTGCAAGATAAAAGCTCTGACTCTAAGATAGATGTGCATTGCAATCAATCACAATTTTGAGTTAGCCATAGAACAGCATTGACAGAAATTCCTGTCATTCGCAGGTGATGGGTTAATTTTAATAACTTTGAATTCAAGCCTTTGGCTTGAGAAAAAGAATCTTACAGAAAAATGACCAATGGCAAAATATTTTTAAAAGTTAAGAAGATTTTCAGTATCTAAGGGCAACTACAAACTCATAAAAAATCATTTTTTTTTTAAACCTGCTTTGTGTTCTCGCAGAAACTTTGTTTTTAAAAAAGATGAAATTTAAGAGGAGTAAAAATTTCACAACAAACTTGGGAAAAAAGATTTTTTGATTACACAATGAACTTCTCTAAGATAAAATGTGCAGAACGTTAAAATTTGTTTTTTTTTTCTAAATCTTGAAAATCTTCTATTTTTTAATTATCTTGCTTCAATGAGCTTTTAAATTAAAAAAGGAATTCACTTTTTTTTAAATAAAATAATGCAACTCCTCAAAATAATTACAAACAAAAAAGATAACTCATCCTACCAATTACAATTTATTCAACACTGTTGTTCTGTAACTGCTAGCCTAATGGTAACTGTATCTGACTCTCAACCCTCTAGAAGCTGGTTCAACAAATGGTTTAATGGTAAGTGTCTGACTCTCAACCCTGTAGATGCAGGTTCAAATCACACCCAATGTACATTATTAATTATCTAAATTGTTCTGGTTGAGTATGATACTTTGAGCAGAACAGACCGATAAATGAAAAAAAAAATTAGATGATGCTGGTATTTAATGTATAGATAAATATCCTTATCCATTTATGTCCTGACTTTTAAATAAAAAATTTTACATAATTGAATTTTCTTATCTATAATTGAAGGCCATATGAAGACAATTAACATTGAATATTAAAGAAAACTTTGGATAAACATTAATTTTTATTGAAAAATGAACATTGGACTTTCAAGTAGCATAATTCAAAGTAATCAACAAAAAAACTGTAGTACTTAAAAAATACTGTTAGTACATAAACGTTTAATATTCAAGTATACTCAACTGTATTTGTACTTGTGCTGGGAAACACACTTAGGTACTCATGAATCCCCAATATAAATGCTATGAATATATCCCTTCAGGGAAGAATATCTACTTGCACAAAGTGACGGATACATTTAATATGAATTCCCTCTCCAACAAGTATAACAGTCGTAAAGATTTGCTTGACTAAATCTACTTGAAAGCTTTATACTACAAGACAGTTACAAGTCTCGGTACAAAGGAATTCACATAGTTAGTAATCTAAATGTATTTATAGTAGTAGCATCATTGGTAGTGTTAGCACTACTAATGAAGCAAACCATTAAAATCTTTGTTGCACAAAAGTCAATATTCAGTCTTCGAAAGGTTGTGCTGCTCAGACAACATGACTTTGATTTTTGGAAAAAAGTTGTGGCTCAATTTGGAAAGGTTCCATCCAAGCTGTTCCATATCTCCACAAGAAATGAGAATGTATTATATCTTTTTCCTTCATGTGAGGTGTAAAGGTGTACTTTACTAAACTTGTTTATCTAAGCTTAACTCTACAAGAAAGTCACTAGTCACAATACGAAGAAACTAACCAACTATATTCATAGTAGTAACAGCATTAGTAGTCGTAGGAAAGGTAAAGTGTCTCTTAAGTATATATGATATGGACACCTGTGATGAAAACCCGGTCTTCTTTGCATGTATCAGCTTAGTGACCCTTGCAAGTCTCAAATCTGGTCAAGACCAGGACTTAGTTCTTACAAGTTTTTATGACCACCCCCTTTATAGAATGCAAATCCACCAAAGGGATATATTGACCCTTATCACACAGCTTAGAGCCAACTCAATTAGCTAGATATTAGTTGAAGGGGCCAAAATAAATTAGTATTACATTAATATGCAGACTCAAGGTCATTATCATCATCATCAGTCTTTTATCATTCGTCATTGGACATAAGCAAATTTGTCTGGTTCATCTCTCTATCTTGTATTCTACCAGCCTCAGTTGTGCATATGATCTCTGGGGATTTATGTTGTGAGTCAATGATGTCCATCAGTTGTTTGCCATTCTGGCAACATTACCTGCCCATTGCCATTTGAGATTTCGAGTAGATTCTATGATGGATTCCTGTTTCCTCCCTGATATACTGTGCTGTCTTGGGATCTCTCAATATAATGATTCTCTCATGTGCATGTTGCATGCTTCTCAGTCTACAGGTCAATCTTTTGGTTAGGTTCCATGTTTCAGGTCCATAAGTGACTATTGGGAGGATGCATTTGTTGTATACGCTTCTTTTTACGATTAATGAGATCTTCTTGTTTTTGAAGGTTGGTCTTGTCTGCTGAAGGCTTGCAATCCTAGAGTGATTCTTTGCTTGATTTCTTCTTTTGTGGGTTTCATAGAGATTTGTTGTCCAGTGTAGATGTAGTGGTCTACTTTCTCCAGTTGTGCATCTACGATTTTGATCATTGTGTTCATATTTTTGACATAGTTGTTACACATGACCTTTGTTTTGGTGAAGTTTGTTTAGGTCGATTTTCTTGCTTTCTTTCTTTACTTCATCTATCATTAGTTGGAAGTTGTATAGGTTTTCATCAAAAAGGACAATGTCATCTGCAAATCTGAGGTTGCACGGATATTCCCTGTCTACTCTGATTCATTCATTTTCCCAGTCTAGGTTTCGGAAGACCATCTCAAAGCAGGCTGTGAAGAGTTTGAGAGAGCTGGTATTATCTTGTCTTACTCTTTTTAGGGTTGAACATGAACACAGACCCTGCACTATTTTTGTTTGCTTTTTTTAAGATTTTAGATATATATATATATGGTTGGAAGCTGCAAAATAGCTAAGAATGTGGACAACGTGCTGGGTTGAAACTCCTGACAAGCCTGTCTACATTTACTTTGTAATAATGCCCTTGGAAAGGGCATGAATCAAACTCTTCTCCTCCAGCTTTGGGTAAAATAGCTGGATCAAGAGGGAGGCAACCAGTCTAGGAAGATATCTCCAAATTCAAAACCAGCTCACCTGAAATTTTTTGGAAGTTAGGAAGGTAGATTTTTCAAATTTTGTCTAAAAAGACATGAAAATCAATTATTTTTTCTCCATCACACATTAAGGCATTGACAGTAAGTGGTGTAGTGCTCAGAAAAAGAAGTGAAGGAACCCAAGGCTACTTGCCCTAGCAAGTGTTACAATCTGGTGAACAAAACAAACCTACAGACCTGGGGAGGACATATTTTGAGATTACCTTGATTCAATATGGTTGAGCACTCTTTGAGTGAGGTAACTCATCCACTGTAAGCTTATGCAATGCTCTTCTATAGGAATTGAGTACTCTGGTGGATGAGGGATTTCTGTGTAATTTAAATATAACGCTTAAATTCAGCCTTTGAATTACTGCCTATCCAGTTCCGTGGTCCAGAGGTAGGATATCGGCCTACAGGTCTGAAGTGAAGGTTTCAATTCTGCCTCGTGGTACTGGATGGAATAATGAAAAGTCTATAGCCACACTGAAGAGATGTAATACATCGAAACAGCTGACACAATAATATATATATATATATATATATATATATATATAGACAGGTGTAGTTAGTCACTCAATAGAAGACGTCAAATAACCATGTTTGGTTGGCATGCTAAGTTGGGAATGATCAAATAAAAAAATTGAAAAAAAAATGGTCAATGAATGAATTATTTCTCTCACCTCTAGTTGGGCCATGATCACCAAAAATGTCCGAATTTTCTAGAAATATGTATAAATGCCACCAGACACAAACTAAGGGACCATTTAGCATAAATTCACATCGTAAATTGAACCTGCCATTCAAAACATAAACAAAAAAATATTTCTAGTCATGATAAGGAGAAAATTTTTAAATCTTAAGCCCACAAGCTCTATTACTGCATCCAATACACAGCCATTCAGCAAGACCAAATTAAAAACTGAAGAAACCTTTGCAGTTTTTGCGAAAGTTTTGGTTGATGGTATCTAATAGTGAGGGAATGTACTTCTTAAACAAACTCCGGGTTTTGGTTGTTAAAGGATTTAATAAACCAGTCTTTCCGACCCTCAGCACACAAGGAATTCAGTAAATGAATCAACACAAAACATTGATTATATTAGAATTGGTGTCTGGTTGTTTGGGGAACCGAATTATTTTGTTGACTTTTATGGACTGGATTTATCAGAATTATGGATTGCAAGTCAAATTCCTCTGATGAGTATGTAAATAAACATGGAAATGTTAACAAAGACTTCAACTTCTTTTATGTTCTTATTCAATAACCTAATGGATGGGATTATAAATAAAACAGAACTCCGAAGTGCCCACGCAAAAAAGATCATTAATGAGAATATTAAATAAGAGAAAACTGAAATTCCAGCTGAAACAGTATGCCTTCCATTACAAGGGTATACGCCCAAGAATAGGTTCATTCGATGTGGAGAACCGTGATTGCCTAAGTGTGCAATATGCAAAGCACCTAGAAAAAAAAAAAGAACTTAATGGCTAGTCACTCAATAGAAACCATCACATGACCATGGTTTTTGGGTAACATGGCATGTTAAGGGCAATCAATTAAATAAATGGTAAAAAGGGTGATTAATGACTCTTTCTTCTCACACCTTTTAATGAACAGTAAAAAAAAGCTAAAACAGTTTGAATTTTTTTTAAATAAGAGTGACTGTTGCCAGACGCAAACTAAGGGACCAATTTAGCATAAAGTTACATTGCAAGTTGAATACCTCTTTAAAGACCTTTAAAGGGTAAATTTTCAGAAAATAAACAAACCATTTTCTCTAATAAGGAGTACATGTTAAGATTTTCACCTCTTTGGATCCACTGTTGTAGCCTGTATGCATCATACATATGTACATAGATGGCCAACAAGCCAGACTAGCTCAAAAACTGAAGAAACCCATTTTGATAGTTATGGCAACAGTTTTTAATAAGGATACTGAATCCTGCTACTAAGTTCACCTTGTTTCCTTGGATTATGAGTTCAATCCTATCTCTGCTGTATTTTGTGATATTATAGAAATGGTAAAATTGGGTAAGATATTAATGCAGATAGTGCTCTTCAGTAGAAGTAGACCATCTAAGAGAAGGCCACTCTGAGAAAAAACTTACCGCTTGATAACAGCCTTGGCAACTGTTGGGCTACTGCAGAAGGGAACCAAACCCAAAGAGTGGAATTGATGTTTGCAAACTGATCTTCACTTCATCAGATACTCAGATCTATTGTTGTGTACCTTCATTGTACAACAAATTTGAAGAACAAACACTGTAAACCTGATTTGACTTTCACATCTTAGGCACTAAACATGCCTAAAAATCAGACCAAAGATGTGCGAAATCTTACCCTTGAACCTTCAGACATATATGTATTTTACTACTTGAGTTTGAACTTTTGGATCTATACCTTCCCCTAGGATATATAATTGGATTACCAATTCTATTTTCTATGCTCCCACTTTCTCTCTCTCTCTCTCTCTCTCTCTCTCTCTCTCTCTCTCTCTCTCTCTCTCTCTCTCTCTCTCTCTCTCTCTCTCTTTATTTATTTATATATATATATATATATATATATATATATACACACACATATATATATGTGTGTTTGTGTGTGTGTGTATATTCCATGCATATTCACATGACCAAACATAAGCACATTCCAAGAGGAATTTCATAAGGCAATGCAAAGCTGTAATTAGTGTTTTCAAAATTACCCTTTTCCTTTAATCTGTTTTAATCTGAAAAACTACCCCTGTCCTTTAATCTGTTTTAATCTGAAAAACTACCCCTGTCCTTTAATCTGATTTAATCTGAAAAACTACCCCTGTCCTTTAATCTGTTTTAATCTGAAAAACTACCCCTGTCCTTTAATCTGATTTAATCTGAAAAACTACCCCTGTCCTTTAATCTGTTTTAATCTGAAAAACTACCCCTGTCCTTTAATCTGATTTAATCTGAAAAACTACCCCTGTCCTTTAATCTGTTTTAATCTGAAAAACTACCCCTGTCCTTTAATCTGATTTAATCTGAAAAAATACTCTTGTCCTTTAATCTCTGCAGTAACCCTTTCCAAGCATCATACTATATATGCTTGCCGATGAGCAATAGTATCAAGCTAATTTTCCCAATGGATACAGCTCTACCCAAGAAACTATCACACACCCCACAGTCTTCATCCCCCACCCCAATGCAATACGCTGACTGCACCCTCTTCTCAGAGGCCCAGTGCATGCACACACATTTCTTCAGTAATTTCCCTTTCCATCGTGTCATTAAATCTTATTCTAAACTTCAAAGCAACGAAAAGCACAAACAATTCACACATCATGAATTAAAGACAAACGCTTAAGAATTAATTAAATGAATTTCTATTATTATCATTATTATTATTATCATTATTATTATTATTATTATTATTATTATTATTATTATCATTATCATTATTATTATTATCATTATTATTATTATTATTATTATTATTATTATTATTATTATTATTATCATCATTGATTTTTTACTATTAATTGCAGACATTAAAGAACAAAGAAAGGCTTCAAATGATGAAAGTAGACTATGCCAAAGACTATGCCAAACTTGATTAACCATTAAGACAATTACGATACCAACTAAATTATAACCTTTGGGGAACTGCCAGAAGATAGACGATACATCAACACAACACATACTGTCTATAGTTTTATAGAAGGGTTATTATCATTCAAAGAGTATTTTGAATTTCTTTCTGCTGATTGCGTTGTTAACACAACGTTTTGGCTGATCCATTCTACGACCTTCCTCAGATGTAGTTTCCGAATGTTTGCCTCTTTTCGGATAATAGACATTGACAACAAGCAGGAATTCAATCATACAAAGAACTCTTTGAACGTTAATGACCTTCATCAGAAGTAAAGACAGTCAACACTACAGTTTTGTATATCATGGAATATCATTGATATATATACTTCCCAAGAGAGGTTTATTTCCTTATAATAGATCTATGGATATTTCTAACTGCTTTATTTCCAGAAAATCTGAAAATTCAAATGAATTATGGTCAAATTTCTTCTTAATTTGAAAAGTGGTCATTCTAATTAGTTGATTCATTAGAGTTTACATAAAACAATTGTTTTATTAATCTTTTCTTGACTCTAAGGCTCCAAATTTCAAACCTGCTCACTCTAGACAAGAAGTCCTGATCAGTCACTCTCTCTCTTCAGTGGATGACCATGCTTGAGACCATCAAGATTACAATAGATGTTAATGGCATTTCACGTGGTATGCGACATTTACATCTGCCTAGCAAAGATACAGAAGATTACATATTGCAAAGCAGTATCACAGAAGCCGTCTTCAACTTAACAAGCAAGAGTCGCCAAGATTATATATTGAATTGACTGACCAATTTTAGGCCAATATTATGAAGAGTTCCAACTGATTGCGTTTTGGTTGCAGGCCAATCATGATTCAGGTTTTGGTAGAAATCAACTTGAAGTGGTATTAGCTGGCCGGAAAGAAAATCGAGTCAAGTCAGCTGATCTCGTTAAGCTTCGTTATGATAAAATAAAAAGTAAAATACCAAAATTTGAATTTCACGAAAACAAATATGATATATTCATACAACAGATAAATGAGTGTCCACACATATACCAGGAATAATCATCTAAAAAATTATGTAAAATTATCTAAAATGATAGCTTTCCAAAACTGTGACCAGAAGCACCCAGACATAGACACACACCGCCACTCACACACACTCAAAGATGAGCAAAGAGACTTGGCTGGTTGGTCGGGCAGGTCATTTGTGGGCCTATAGTGAATAGATGATATCCACCACAGATCGTACTCACTACCTTAGTGAATGAAACGAGATTGCTCTCCAACATGCACCCACTGTTTGTGTGTGTGTGTGTGTGTGTGTGTGTGCGTGTGCATGTGCGTGTATGTGTGTATGTGTGTATGTGCGTGTATGTGTGTGTGTGTATGCGGGTGAATCAATACATCCGTTTCCAGATACGTAGTTATGAGCTGAATTTCGATCTGAAATTTTCATTGCATTGTGTTGGATATATGACATTATTAATCACCAAAGAATTAGGTACAATGACAGAGCAAAATGTTCTTAATTTTGTGATAAAAAATGAAATTAGAAAAATGAACAATATCTTTGCATTAAAAGACTGCTAGGTCTCAATTGTAAATGCAACAGCATGGAATATTGGTTGTAAAGAGTTTAAGGTTTAAAATCAACTCCTGTTTAACTATAAAGTCCCCGTGGCTGAATGGTTGAAAGCGACCTGACGTCTACTTGACCCCCTCTGAGCTCGATTCTCACCGTGGGCTAGTTCTTTATTTTCAGATTATACTGTTCAATCGTTGCAGTTGGATTACAGTCTGATTCAAAGTTGTAATTTTAAAGGTAAAAAAAAAAAATAGACATAACTAATGATAATGTTGCAATACTTCATCCAAGATAAAAAAAAAAAATTTAAAATTAGCAATAGCGTTGTATAGAAAAATGTTTTATTGAAGGTTACAGACAAAATCAATGTGATAAACTTCACTGAATAGGTAGGTGATCATCATCCTATTGGTAGGATCATCCAAGTACAAATCTTTAATTTCGCAGTCGTTAAGTTCTTGTTTTATTCAAAATGTTGGTTGAAGAAAGAAGGAGATAGGAAATTTCTTTTCCAGTCAAACACCTCTGACCGAACAGAGAGGTTGTGGGAATGAGCATATCATCAAGTCTTTTTTTTTTCTTTGTGACATAGAAGCCTTGCCACACCCATAGGCGTCCACTGGCCGGGAGACGAGACATTCCCTGACTTTCCTGGATCAGGACTCCTTATCTAGAGCGGAGGGTTCGAAAGATGGAACCTTAGAGTCAATAAACAATAACGGTGCGGTACGATTGTTTTATGTAACCTTCAATGTTCCCATATTAAAAGACTGTATTATTATTGGCTGGTGCTCATGCCATCGTGTTGGTCAGTGGGGTCAGGTTATGCATCTTCGTCAACGGTCAAGTGCTCTATCTGAAATCTGGATCTCACGGTGTGTCTTATTTGTTTACGCTTCAAATGGCCTGTCGTGTAACAGGGTTGCCCTTAAGGCATAATCTGAATATACCCGTTTACCCCACTACGGAAATATATGCTTTTGCCTCCCCACTGAAATATATGTTCTCGACCCACGGAGAAGTGTTGCTTCAATTACCTCCTGAATGTGTCGGGCAGCCAGGTCTGGTTCTACTTGTTCTTCTATTTATTCTACGGATAATAATATTCAAATTTAATTCAAGTCTCTAGGGTTAGTCGAAGAAAAGATCAAAATTTCAATCTCTCTAAATCTCGTCAAGGGGACAGAGGTGATGCCTCGTTGGTCAGCCAAACCTTGTTCTTGAATTTTTGCCAAATCTGTTTATGTATCTTCACGTTCTGCGCTGACCACCCTGATATTCCTATACAAGTAAGATTACCCACTGGAACAGATTAATTTTCATATCCTTCTTGATAAAGTTCCGTGGTGTATGGGAATGCAACTCAGTGGTAGTCCACCTCTCTACCGGGGTCCAAAAGTAGGACAAGTGTTCGAGGAGAAAGTCCGTCAAGGATTGAAGCGCGTGTGGCGGGCGTGGGACGAATTAGAGATTAACACGAAAAATCAGTTGGAGCATCCCCCACACACATACCAAAACATATTTTGTAAGGTGATTTTAAATAACCGATTTGCTTTAAAAAAAAACCTTCCCTGGAGTCACATTGGTATACAGAAAAATACATGGGATTGTGTGGTTTTGCAGTAGGCTGTAACATGCAATCGGTCAGAATGACCAGCGAATGGACTGACAGATTTTTTGTAAATTTTGTTGAGATGGATATTTTTCCCATGAAAGATGGATGGCAACTTTTTTGTAAAGGAATATTTGCAAAACAGTCTCTTTCGCTCACTTCTTTGAGCAGCGTTAGATTTTATAACTACATACAGTGCATCACAAAACATTAAACACAAGTGAAAACTTTAAATGATTTTATTAATATCTGGAATAAATTCATTACCGTTTGCGACTAAACTTTAAACTCATTGACAATTAACCCGATTTAAATTTTTCAAATTTCAATTCATCGATTTCTGTTATCAAAAAAAGGACATGTCTACACAAAATGGGAAAAAGGCCAAAGTTGTCCGATTTCGAACCTGGTAGGATAGTTGAAGGTCGAAATCAGGTTCTATCTCAATGTGCCATAGCTGAGCAAGTGAATCGAAGTCAGACAGGTGTGAATTTTTTTTGTGTGGTCCAAATAGTAACGGGGCCAAGACCAAAGGTGAGAGACCCAAGAAAATGTCCGATCGAGATGAAAGGGCAATCATCAGAGCAGCACTGAGAAACTTCAGTCCATCATTCGTCTAAAGGCAGAAACAGGGCTCAAAGTTCACTAAGAGACCATTTGGGAGTGTTCATGAGTATATACGAATGGTTCTGCATATATCTGTATGCCTTATGTATATATGTTAGTATGTGTACAGGTTTTTTCCAACATCTGACAGTAGAACGTTCCTGTGTAAAAAAAAACTCCTTCTAAGCAGAAATGGCGAGGCAATTACCATTAATTTATACGGGAAAAGGTTTTTTCAGCGTTCCCAGACGTTAAAATGATGATGATGGCACGTTAGGCTGAGTCATCGAAGGTTGGTTTATGTGAAGAACGTGAGACTGGGGTGTATGAGAGAGAGAGAGAGAGAGAGAGAGAGGGAGAGAGAGAGTGTGTGTGTGTGTGTGTGTGTGTTGCAACAGTTTTCGTTTTTTCGTAAAAGCGAAAAGTGGCGTAAAGCGAACTTTCGAAACGTTTGGATATCTATATATGCTTTTTTATGCATAAAAATGTTTGAACAAAATGGTTAAATGGTTAGTGTATGCATGTGTGTACATGTATCCATCTATGTGTGCATGTGTATGTGACAGAGACATGAAGAATAAGCGAGAGTGAGAATGATTTCTAGTTTGTCGTCCCCATTCTTCTGCAGCAAAGCTTATCAAATCCGAGTAATAACATGTCAGATACACTTGACTTATTCTATTCTGGAATGGACACCATGAAGACTATTCCTCACCGGCAACATCAACATTCCAAGATCTTTGGGCGTAGAATTCAGGATTTTGCAGCCCAGTCCACTTTGGCAGAATCTCTTACCAAATACAAAGAGCGGGAATATATTCTTAAATGTAACTGAGGGTGGGGTGCTTTTTGAAAACGCCCCAGTCCCCTAGTGAAGTACTGTCCCCAAATCTTTACATACAGTTCTTAACCTATTGCATTTCTATAGACAAATTTTTCTCTGAATGTTGGAGAGGGATCCTCTGGGTACCAATCCAGTCCTGGCCCAAAAAATCTTATCAAATCTTTAGCTATGCCTCTTCATATAATCCATCCAATGACAATGAAGATGAAAGTAAGTCTTTAAAAGTTCAACCAATATTATTACTTGACGAGTGAAGACATCGAATCAATAAAAGAAGTCGTACATCCTGTATAAGTTAGTGCTTTACAGTTACAGTCTCAACAGTTCATTCTATCAAACTACAGAACAGATCAGAACTTTTCCAGCAGGAAAGAGGGTTGAGACAAAGCAACACCATCTCACCCAAACTCTTCACAGTATGACCAAAAATGGTCTTCAGAAACTCAAACGGCACAAATAGAGGAATATGAATTAATGGCAAAAAACTAAGAGACCTCAGATTTGCAGACGACATCGTCCCCTTTCCTGACAACCTTCACGAAATCCAGGAAATGTTAGACCATCTGAATGAAGAGAGCAAGAAAGTTAATCTAATCGGTAAAACTAATAGCGCGTGGACAAATATGTTGAAGATTAAGACATAACTAACAAAATTGAAAATGCAAAGCTAAAGAAAGTAGACCCATACATTTATTTGGGATAACGAATTCCCTTGAAATACCTGGAAGAAGAAATCGAACGTAGAATCACCCTTGGATTGCAAGCTTTTGGTTCAATATTCAAGAACGAAAAAATCCCATTAGTATTCAAAGGGTCTACATCCAATGCACCCCCGATAGTCACCAATGGACCTGGATCATGGAACCCAACGAAAAGACCAGCCCTCGCTATCATAGAATCCATGAGAAAACCCAAATTTGCCATTTGAGTTTTCTAACGGATTTTACGATTTCTCAGACTCCTGTTTTTCCCCTTACATGCTGTGCCTTGTGATCTCTCCATGTGAGGTTAAGCATGATTCTTTCATGTTTACGTTGCATACTTCTCTGTTAGTCTCTTGGTTAGGTTCTATTTTCCAGCTCCATAGGTGATTATCGGGAGTATGCATTGGTTGTGTACCCTTCTTTTTAGAACTAATGGGATTTTCTTGTTTTTGAAGGTTGAGTTTACTCGACCGAAGCCTTGCCATCCTAGAATAATTCTTCGCTTGATTTCTTCTTCTTTCGGTGATTCCGTAGAGATCTGTTGTCTTAGATGAATGTAGTGGTCTACTTTCTCCAGTTTCGCGTTTTCTATTTTGATCATTGTGTGTTTATTTCTGACGTGATTGTTGTACATGACTTTTATTTTTCTGAAGTTCATGTAAAGAACGACTTTTCTGCTTTCTTCGTTCAGTTAATCTAGCTTTAGTTGGAGGTCGTGTTGGTTCTCTGCTAAAAAGACGATGTCGTCTGTAAATCTGGGGTTGCTCGGATATTCCCCGTCTTTTCTGATTCATTCATTTTCCCAGTCTAGGTTTCGGAAGATCATCTCGAAGCAGGCTGTGAAGAGTTTGAATGAGCTGGTATCACCTTGTTTAACCCTTTTTTTTCGAGCTGGAAAAGCCAGAGTCTTTATGTAGCTTGATAAAAGAGCAGCTATGACTACAAATATTGCAGTACTCTAGCATATACGGGGGCTTTAAATGAGTATGAAACATTTTTAGCCTCAAACTAGGGAGTAAGGAAGTACGGAAGATTTAGCCGATTTTAGCCAATTTCTAGAGAGTTTTAGCCAGAATAAAAAATCAATTTTTAGTTGGCAAGGCCGGGCAATCAATTCAGAGCTGATTTAATCCTTTATTTCTCTACTCATATATTTCCTCAAGTTATAACAATCATTCATTCTGTTTATTGTGTGAATAAACATTAGAATGAATTAATAATCAATTGTCTTTTATTGTTTGTTAATCAAATATTGATTATTTGAACGTACGTATTTAAGGTTATTTTCATTATTATTCATTCTCGTTATTGGATGGAGTGTATGTAACATAATATTTACTTTTATTGATTTTAGTTTTTACCTTCTTCGTGCTGTTTATTCCTTCCTGTAGAAACAACGGCTCGAATTGTAAGTTTTGATAAAAACAACTCAAAATTGAGATAAAGGTAAAAACTTTAATAAAAAAAATTGTATTTTTGAATCGTTTGCGTCTCTTCTGTTTTAAAACTGTCTAATGAGCAAAATTTTGTGCAATTCTTTGTTTATTTTTTGTTTTGTTTTTTCTAAATTCTGAGTTCCTTTTCAATCAAAAACACGTATTTTTAAAAAGTTGGTTTGATATTTTGTTTCACGGATATTTTTACAAAATAGAGAATAATGGAAGTAATTCGGAAAAAAATCTTTGTTGATATAATCAATATTTGATTGAACAAACAGGAAAATGAGATTGATTTTGCGAATATTCAAAGATTTATATATGACTCCGAACTCGCTATCACAGTAAATTATTGGACAACCGTAGCGTCAAATTTTGAAACCAAGTAAAAATTGAAAAAAGAATAAACATGTCAGAATATATTCTATTCATGACATCACTGGTGTTTTCAACTGGAAAACATGTGAAATACAGATATCTTCATTTTGGTGATTAAAGATTTTATTTATAAATACGTCGAAATAAGAACCAAGAAAGGTTTTTAAAGAGTTTGTTTTTTTAAAAAAAATTTTTGAAGTGGTCTTCAGAAGTACTGATGACAGTTTTTAAACCTGAAGAGAAAAGGGTATCGCCAGGAGCGCTAGAACAAACTAACAAACAAACGAACAAACAAAAAAAAACAGACAAATAAACACGCCTAATAAGGGGTCATAACCTTTCGCCATCTTTGAATCAGTGTTGTAAAAATTGTGACTGTTTCATTAGTTACAAAGGATTCATCATAACTAGTTATACTTTTCAACAAACAAGATAATCCTTCTTATAAAGACTTACCCTTCCTCTTTCCACCTTTTACATTTGGTAGATTGGGGGTTGCTGTGCTCGTGGAGGTGGGTTGGTGAGCAGTAGTGACTGCCTAGGGAGAGGGAAGGAAGGTAGGGAATTAAATTGGGAAATCTGTTTTTCCCCGTCAAAGACAGACCAACCAACACACATTTTGTATTATATGTTAGATGATTATTTTAATGGGAATAACATTGAAATTTTAACCACACAACTACGTTTTCTCGTTTGTTGATCAAATATCAATTACAGATATGTATTTTCTTGCTTTCTTGCTTTCTTTATCGTTCAGAATTGTTCGATGAGTTAAAGGCTTTTCCATCTGCATTTCTGGAAAAGTAATAGATACATTCATATACATATATTCACTTTTTTGTATTTTTCATTAGGAAGTCTTGCTAGCCCCTTTCCATCCTCCACATTAGGTGGATCAAGGGTTGCTGTGCTGGTGGAGGGACGGTGTTCGACGATGACTGATAGACTAGAGAAGAAGAAGGAAAGAAGGAAGTGAAAGTAGGACGTGGGGAAATTTGAAACTGATAATTTCACGCTCTGTTTTCCCCATGACAGACGAAGCAAGCAACCAACACGCACTGTGTATCATTTTTGTATGATTATTATTTTTTCCTAGTACAGATTCTCCCCGCTATCCTCTTGGGTAAGCTGGGAAGACGTGAGACAAAGAAGCAATTATAATTGAATTTGGAGCATTCCTAAACCTCCAAAATGGTGATCTTGCTACATTAGGCTGAGTTGAGTGCTTGGATATAGGAGAGAGAGAGGGAGAGAAGAGGGCGTGCGCTGCTTCTATAATCGATCATTTCATAACAAACACTTTAGCCTTTTTCGTAAAAGCAAAAAAAGTAGTGTAAAGTAAGGTTATTTTATAAGATAAACAATCAGCCTGGGTTCCTTTTTTCCCAAACTCCTTTCCAATTACTTCTATTGATCCTCCCAAACACAGCATGCTACCAAAAGACCTGGATCATATGAAGGTTTCTATTGAGTAACAAACCAGAGTTTTTTAAGCTATTCAATATCTAAAATAGCCTACCAAGTGGCAAAAGTACATTAGTTCCCTGCAAATTACCCCCCCCCACACACACACACACATATCCCAGCGCCCATTCTACTCTTCAAAAAAGTATACAAAATGCTCTCTCAGGATTGACATCAGCTGCCTTGCATTCTCTGTAATTTCGTCCACGGTTTGGAAGGGAGTTTCAACAGCTAAAAGCCAGAAGTCGCCGGGAACTAAATCTACACTGCTAGGGTTGAGACTCACGGCCCCAGGTGATGTGATGTTGTGCAAAAAAATCCTACAAAAGAGATGAGGCTTGGTCATAATCACACAGTGCACAAGCTCACACAATGGCACCACCCTTTTGACTGAGTAACACCACGAGAGGGTTTCTGTTCATGCATGTTCTATAAGATCTCCTCTGGTTGATTGCCAAGTTACATCAATGCCACGCAACTAAGGGGGTCTTTATGGGGAAACCCAGCTTGCCCCGTTGGGGAAAAACAAAATCTGTTTTTAACAAAAGATAGTATGTTGTTAATCATCAATTAGCTATATTCTTATTAGAATTACCTACCCTTGCGTTAACAGACAGTTTCCAGTTTTACTTCCATTTTGCTTTCGATTCTTACTAATATTTTTAGTAATTTCAACAAACGCATATTTTTGTAAGCACCAGTATTAAAATAAAAATCAAATTGTTGTTATTGTTATGGCACCATGATAAACAAAAATGCAAAACCGGAAATACTTTCTGGTATCAAAGGCCTGAGAGAATCTTCTGACTCATAAAACAGGAATGAAACATATGCCGTTGGATAGAGTACCTTTTGTGCTACATTTTGATACTACACAGTAGTTTATTATTATATTAACACGCATTGAAATTTCGAATCGAAGTTTTTAAATGGACTTTTTTTTTTTGACATTGTGAATTCGGTTTGATTTCATAGAGAATTCGAAAGTTATGGAATTCGTGCAGTTTCCTGATATTACAAAGGTTGGCGTTTGAAGGAGATACCTCTCTGGAAGACGACAACTTTCCCCAATTAATGAAATTAGGTGCAATGAATGATTCAAACGCCCAACCGAATCATCAAAACGAATTGATGGCAATCATGACAGACGTTTTAAAAAACAGTTCTGAGAGATTAGAGAAAACATTTTTTTTATACTCATGTGGGATGAATACACTGACATTGCAAACAACGGGCAGCTTTTCTTACGTATTTGCTCAGTTACGCATAGTGTTTATGGCAAAGATTTTTACGAACTAACGGTAGAACGAATGCAGAAAGTGACACAATAGTTTCTGCCATAAAATACATGCTAATTTGAATTTATCCAACTGTAGGGGACAAATGTATGATTGTGCAAGCAACGTGCAGGGAATAAACAGGTGCTGTTTCCCAACTTTCGATTATCCAGCCAAGAGTCGTTCACCATTGCTATGGGCACTCCTCAAGTTTATCACTTACAGTTCTCATAGTATCAGCAAGAATTTTGAATTCGGGTATGATGTACCACCCGAATTGAAAATCTTTGTTGATGCAATGAGAACTGTAAGTCTATGCGCTCTTGTTAAGCTCTCTCCAAAACAAGAAAAATGCTTTGTTCTATCCAAGAAACCATTGAAAGAGAATTTGAGTGCAGAGGAATATGCATACAAGGATGCGTGTTTGCTCGACAAGCTCTGTGAAACACGCTGAACCTTTCACGCTTCATGTTTTCAGAAAATACTCCTTAATCATTACACACTAAGATTTTTGGGAGATGTGTCTTCGTGAGAAATTGACAATGGGTGTCAGAGCGAAAATGTTGGGGTGCAGTCCATAAATGCGAACATTTTCATTTTATTTTGTTCTCTTACTCAGACAGAGAGTATATTCAAGTCAGAATATACTCTCTGTTTCATTCAAAAACTAGTGAGAAGATGGCAACTATTAACTAAATCGTTCTGATATTGGAATCCGAACTGATGCTTCCTACAAATTCTTCTTTGGAACTTCAGATGCAAAATTAAAATAACAACAATTGATGGAAGAGCTCTCAATGCTAAGAAAGTGGAACAGAACAAATCATTCGACGATGGCACTCATTGATGGCTGCCAAAACGTTCCTACTTGCCATCCTACAAGTATTGAAGATCAATACAAAATGATTTACTTTGAAGCTATAGATACAATGGTTCGTTCGTTTAAAGTAAGATTTGACTACCTAAGTTTCAAAACCTTTGCAATGTTGGAAAATATTCTTTTCAATACCATTCACAGCAAGCAATACAGCGATAGGCTGAATCAACTACAAAAGATCTACGGAAGCGATATCAATATTTATGTATTGGGAATAGAATTTGAGATCTTTTCACATTTGATACTTTTTATCATTATATTCCATGAAATTGGCCTTGCAGTGAAAAAAAGTCTCGATAGCAATTTTTGCACCCGTCAAATTCAAAATTATCCTGAGGAGCATGCCTGCGGGCCCTCCTCTATCTGGATGCTGGATGATCTAGCCCCCTCTTTTGTCGGTGAAGCTTGCCCCCTCGTTGGGCAAATCATTTTGACACCCCAGCACGCAATCATTCCTTGAAATATTCAAAATGCTAGGGTACTTTCTAGACAGACGTTGTGAAATGTAATGGCGTTCTTTGCACGTTTTTAATCGTAGCTGCAGCCTGGGAGAGAACTAAAGACGCAAGATTCTTACGGGGATTCAGAATCGAACCTTTATTTCTCTTCGAATGAAGAGTAAACAGAATCCTCATTCACAGAGCGAGTGAGGGCTAGCGAGCCAGTCGAGAGAGGGGGAGAAAGAGTGAAATTTCAATGTCTTTCTATTGCGAGCGGCCAGGGCCAGGCGCGGCCCGTACCTCTCTGATCGCCTGTCTACTCTGCCTACTCTGACTGACTGGTGACCAACCTTTGATCTCCTCTTTAAGGGCAAGAATCACTTTTCTTTTGCTATTTCTTTTACTAAATCACATCACCCTCTTCTTTTTTTCTGATACCAGAGCTAAATGATCATCTGCTCTTTTCTTTTCTATTTATCCGCTGCTTTTTCTACATTTCTCACGCAACTTAACTTACAATCTATCTTTCTTACTTCGATCGTTGCCGACAGAATCCTTAAACACCGTCCATTTTTTATTTCTTCCTCCCGATGTCTTTTCAGTTAGGTCGCTGTGACTGGCTATCTATCTACGGGGGTTCCAATCGACTACGCTTTATCTTGACCATAAATCGACTTACGGTGTCTTTGCAGTCCTTTGGGTGTTTGAAAAGGGTTTCTCAGTAACTTCTTATCTCTGACCAAATATTTTAGTCTACTTCACTAATACCCACACTAAAAGTATGTTCAAGAAAAAAATCTATTTAAAAATAAATTGAAACATCTAAGATTAAAATCAAATATTCGATTAAAGAGTATCATCAGCCTCTCAGATTGTATCAGTTGTACGTGATTTTTGGTATGAAAAGGAACTTTCTAATTGGAGAATTCAAAGACCAACAAAAACAAATTCTGTCCATTTGTAATAAGATTTTATTGATATCACGTATGTAGAAATAGATTTTTTTTAAATATACCTTAGATTAAATTTTTTAAAAAGTCAAATTCAATAAAAGAAATATTGTGTCACAATACTTCACCCCAAAATGAGATGTTTTCTCAGTTGAGGCTAACTACATATCATAGGTAAACGACAAAAGCATGTCCCCAAGTTGGTTGTAGAAAAAAAAGGGTGAATCGACTTCAGCAAAACCATGGAAGTGTTCTTGACCGAATGGTTAAGGCACCGAGGCGTATACTGGACTCCCTCTGGGAATGAGAGGTTCACTCCTTAGTTTCGTTCACCTTGTTTTCTGGTAGCTGTAGAATGACGGCTAGGGTCCAAGTTGTAATTAATAAAAAAAAGACTAAAATTAAGATGAGGGTAAAACTACACAAAATTAATAATAAAAAATATTCCCATTGCTAATTTGTTGTTTTTTTTATAACAAGGGTTAGGGTGGGTGCGTTGAGGAAACTATGTTTGATTTTTCTTTTACTTATCGATATTTGTTCATGTTACTACTGCCGAGTTCACTGTCTCAACAAACAGGGCTAGAATTATTCCCCATCCCCTTCCCCTCTGCCACTACTCCTTCTTTTGACTGTCCATATTTTCTGTGTCCGTTTGACCATCAATAGAAGCGAACTATTTCTTCCCTTAGCTTTATGTATCACATGACATGTCATATAGATAAGATGGAAATATAAAAGATATACAGAGCCAATTTTCTTTCTTCTTTTATTTCCTCTTTTTTTCTCTACCTAGACAGTCACAAAGTGACAGTCTGTATCTGGACACACCCATCAATTCTGTCGTTGCAGCCAGACATTCTCAATGAAGTTTCTGGAAATTTATTGGTTTCTTTCTGCTTCATTTATCTCTGCCAACATAGTCCGTCTGTCCGTCTGTCTGTCAACACGATATCTCCAAAAGTCCTCAATGAATTCTAATGATGCTTTGTGGAAGCAATGGTCCCAAGAGTAAGTGATTACATTTTTGAACGGATACATGTGTTAGAATATAGATGTGATGGATTAATAGAGAGTGAAGTTAGTTTCATGACTGCCTCCTGATGTGGAAGTCTGATGCCAATTAAGTGGATTGCTACCAGGATTGCATTTTAGCTGCAACTTATGTCATCGTCCTTTTTAAAGCTGCAAGATCATCCCTGAGAGAGAAATAAACAATATGCTTTATTCCTCATGTGCAAAACCAGTTTTTCTCTCCACAGTTATGCAGTCTAACAGGCGGCCATCTTTCCCATTCTTTACTACTACGTAAAACTTATTTCACTTGGAAGCGTCTTCAGTGGGTCCCCAGTCGGTCTGTGATTCGTTTCCCGTTGAATCTTACATAACATCACGATGACTTTGCGAAAATATCCTCGAAGCTGCACATGCACAGTTACTGCATAATTATTAAATTAGTTATCCATGTTTGGAATTGATAATCAACACTCGAATAGAAGCCAAGTCTGTTATTTTGCCATAACATTGTCATGAAAGATATCCTTTTCTTCTGAATGCAATGTCTGTAGCACTTGGTCAACTGTCACTGAAACATGGATTTCTCTCAAGTTCAAGATATTGATCATTGTCATCAGGTTGTAAAAGTGAAAATATCATATTATATAATACGCACGGTACATTACCTACATAGCATTCCATTAAAAAGAATACGTAGCTATGTCCGTGTAGCTATTCACAATATCTCTAAAGGTTCTCATTGAATTTCAATGAAATTTTCTGGAAGGGTTGGCCATGGGATAAGAAAGAATTGTTTAAAATTTGAGGTGAATCCAGGGATTATTTACAATTACCTCCCCAGCACCGTAGCTACACGTTAACAAATTTTCATTCAATGTTAGTGACAATGGAGACATGCTCTTTCGAAGTGCTTTCTAGATTATAATGATTTTATGCTGCACCCCCACCAAAAACACCCTGATGCTACCTGGGACCTGAAACCCATTAATATTTAACACCTTTCTCTATAAGTAGAAAGTGAACAATGTTTTTAAGGTTTTCAATCAATCCAACCAGGCAGGCAACCTGTATAGAAGGAGAATTCTTACCCAGGGAATACGCTCAGCTGAAGAAGGGTCCCTCGCCGACCCGCACGCTTAATATGGCACTGCATAATATCACTAGACATCTGTGTATTGTAAGAGATGGCAGGGCTTCTTCCTTTGGGAGGGAGAAAAAGGCATGATGATGATGATGATGATGATGATGATGATGATGATGATGATGATGATAGGATTATTTTCTTGACAAATGAATTTGTTACATTCGAACAGGTCTTTATCCTATCTTCCAAAGATATAACGTCACTTTCTAAACAACATGATACGAAAATAATCCTTATAAGCTGTTACTAAAGCACTACATTAAGCCCAAACTAATAGACCTCACTTTTTTTTTTGATTAACAGTTTTTTTAACCTAATGATTATGACACAGAACAGAACATTTCAGATTTTGGTAATCCTTGGTACTACATCAGTAAATTACTATTTTTCAAATTTCGTTGTTTTTGAGCTAAAATGCAGTGGTTCAAATTTCGTTGTTTTTGCACAGATATGAATGATGGTCAACTTGCAGCTGCACATTGCATTATTTAACCTGAAGAAATACTTCCTAAGGATTCAATTACTGACGTAGATCCTATAAATTACCCAACTATTAGAAATATCACAAACGATCAGGATAAGCTCATTAGGCGGCTGTTATTCAATTCTCTGAACTACAGTGATTCAAACGCACTGATGTCTTACATCAAAAGAGCAGATATTTCTGATTGAAGGACATAGCACTACAAGATACGCAGAAATAGAAAATCAATTCGTATTGGTTCATGCTTTAACCTTCTGTGCAAATTTTGTTTCAACTACCTTATTTTACAAACCTAAGGCCGAGGATTAACGAAATTTCTTTGCACACTGAACTGTTTTCAGTGACTCTTATTTCATGTCCCACGCCAGAAGTTCTCAACCTTGCAGACACATCTTACTAGGGGTAAGTGGGGTAGATCGATTTCTCAAGGGGAAAAGTAAAAACAATGCCCTGTCATAAAGTCAAATTCCACTCAAAATTCTTTTACGACTGAAGATGATTACTGTAATTTCCGAACTGTATTCAAAATAAACTTTTTTTTTAATATTTTTCTGTACAAATGCATTTTTTATTAGAAAGAAATAAATCCGTGAGTATCTACGCGATAAATTTACGTAAATAACAAAAATTCGTTTATTTAGCTCGGTCAGTAAAACAGCTTCCTAGTAATCAGTAGGCTGTGGGCTCTAATCATGATAGGGTGATGAATTTGTGCATATGGATATCATCATTATCATCAGGATTCGCCTCAATTCTCCATCATGGGCGTCGCAGAGCCAATATTTCCTGAATTTGTCCAGTTCATCTCTCCATCTGGTGTTCTGTCGTCCTTGGTTTCTCATGTGATGTCTGGGGATCTATATTAGGAGACGTGATGTCCATCGGTTGTCTTTCATTCTAGTAACATGGCCGGTCCATTGCCATTTTAGTTTTTTAATAGTTTCTATGATGTCTCGAACTCCCATTTTCTTCCTTATGTACTGTGCTGTTTTGTGATCTCTCCATGTAAGGTTGAGCATGATTCTCTCATGCGCACGTTGCATACTTCTCAGTTTGCAGGTCTGTCTCTTGGTTAGGTTCCATGTTTCAGCTCCATAAGTGACTATCAGGAGAATGCATTGGTTGTATATTCTTCTTTTTAGGATTATTGAGATCATCTGGTTTTTGAAGTTTGAGCTTGCTCTGCCGAAGGCTTGCCATCCCAAAGTGATTCTCCACTTGATTTCCTCCTCTTTTGAGGGTCTCATGGAGATTCGTTGTCTACGTAGATGTAGTGGTCTACCTTGCCGAGTTTTGCATCTTCTATCTACACAGTTATGTTCTTATTCTCAACATGATTGTTGCACATGATTTTTGAAGTTCATGTGTAGGCCGAGTTTTTTTGCTTTCTTCGTTTAGTTCATCTAGCATTAGTTGGAGGTCGTGTAGGTTCTCTGCAAAAGGACGATGTCGTCTGCAAATCTAAGGTTGCTCAGATTTTTGCCGTCTATTTTGATTCCTCTAGCTTTGCAGTTCATGTTTTGGAAGATCATCTCGAAGTTGGCTGTAAAGAGTTTGGGTGAGCTGGTATCACCTTGTCTTACTCTTTTCTGGAGCTGGAATGGCTCATAGTCCTTATGTAGCTTTATGAAGGAGTTGCTGTGATTGTATATGTGTTGCATTTGGTCAGGGTTGTTCTTGTTGTTGTTACAGTAAAATGGTACGAAAAATAAAGTCTTGAATTTGACTTTCTCTCTAATTATTTTGTGAATTCTCTTAACAAGTGTTTGCCCAATATTGTGATGAGCATAATATATAAAAATCTTTTTTTTTTTCAGATTTTCATTACCCATTCCGAACTAATCATTTGGTTGAAGATTTAAGGAGAAGCGTGACAGTAGGGTCCGACTACTAAAGAAGGGCGTGGTGGTAAAAAAGTTCAGATCTACTGTCATACACAAAGCTTCTACAAGACAATCTTTATTGTTTGCGTCTTCTACATAAAAGGCAATGAATCATAAGTTTGAAAATCATGTTCCCATTAAAGATTTCTAGATAATGGTTTTTAAAACTTTTGAAGCAATAAATTGGACCATTAACAACGTTTATCTTCACTTGCCAGGATGAAGAAGAATCCACTTCCCTCACTTCAAAGACAGAAAAGAAACAGAAAAGATGGAAAAATTCTTGAAATTAGCAAAAGCTTCATTGAAAATATGAAGAAAAATATATACAGCGAGTGTAAAAAGTATCCGATACATTTCAAAAAGTTCATTTTAACATACTTATACAGATTCAAAATTGACTGGATTTAAAGCTGAGTTTTTTTTTTTTATTTCTGTACATAACTTTTCAATGTTCAGTCTTGTTTCAATATTTTTTAAGCTTTTCTTTTTTTCTATCTTTTGAAGCTGTATAAGGGTGTTGAAATAATCTTTTTTGAAAAGTTTCAGATAATTTTAGTTGCACTCAGTACCGATATTTTATAAGAAAAAAGAGAAGACAACAATGAGAGAGGAATGATCTCTTATTTCTTTATTTTCATTTTAATCTTCACAACTTCTACTTTCAGACAGTAAGTACAGGCGGGTATAGTGAGTTATGACACAAAGAATCGAATCACCAAGCCAAGTTTGAACTTAGGTTTGAGTTCACTTCACACTAATGCCCTTGGGAAAGGCATGAATCCACCCCACCTCCTGGGGTATGGGTAAAATAGCGCTGGGTAAATAAATGACGTCACTGCGGTTGTTTGTTTCCTTTAAGTCTTATTCACATATTGCAAACAGACCGAGTAATTAGAAATGTGATATGTGGAGCCCAAGCAAGGATAGCGAACCCATAGCCAGTGTAAGGGCACTTTCCCCCTTCCTTCTTCTAATTTTAATTTTTTACCACTTATCCAGAATTAATATCTAGAATTGCAGATATCTGTCTTCCTGCGCATGTGCTCACCAAATATATTAGCACACCAGGCATTACAGTGTCGAGTTTGAAGTTGTTTGGATCAGCAGTTCTTGGTAAATCTAATGAAGATAAATAAAATACAGATCATAGATTTTTTCTAAAGTTATAGATCTAAATTTAGATACAAATGTAAATTGGAAATTAATCTAAATTTAGATATAAAAAGTCGTGATTTTGTAAAATGGATGGAAAATTATTTTGCAGAACATTTATGGCAGGTTACTCAACACATTCAAGAGTCTGGCTCCTTCCAGACATGCACCTACAGAACGCGCCAGGAAATGCCCTAGTTCTTGGAATTCTTTTCTTTTTTAATCACCGCAGTCTTACATGTGGCCTGCCTGACCAACCAGCCAAGTGGACTACGGATTCTTCTCTCTTTGTTCGTCTAAGAGTCTAAATGTTTCTCAAGACATTTGGGGAATACAATATCGGAAATTTGCGTGAGTACACCACTAAACACCGTTTAAAACATTTCCTTTTAATTTTTTCAAAAAAGTGCTCTTCTGGGGTCGCTATGGTCATTCGGGACCAACAATATCAAAATCTTGTGTTGGTATTTTTTAGATAAGTTAGATAAAAGATCTATTTTGATTAGATAGGTTTAGATAATTTTTCAGGTGATAAATTCTTTTACACGAGTAGGCTATGGAGATTCAATCATATGAGGTATGTGTATTTTCCTCCAATTTTCTTCTAAATTCTACGTCTAAATTTAAATAAAAGCAGAATCATCTTTTCTTTTTCAGCTTGTTATTGCATATCAATTCCAAACCATCTCTCACTCCTATTCTCTCGCCCTCTCTCTCTCCCTTCTCTACCTCTGTCTCCAATCCCTATCTCTCACTTTTTCTCTCTCGTTTCCTACCCTGTCTTTTCTTACCTCTAACTCTCCCTCCTTTTCTCTTTACCCCTCATCCTCCCACCCTCTTTCTCTCTCCTTCCCTCCCAATCAACCCTTTTCCTCCCCCTCTTATCTCTCCTTCCTCCTCTTGCTTCAAAATCACATATTTAATTCCTACACAAAAGCAGTTTGTTTATTTTTGTATATCTGTCCCAAACTCTCTTCCTCCCCGCCCGCTTCCATCATAGAGGTGAAGCACTTGTCGTATAATTACTTATGTGTGTATAGGTTTCTCTTCAGTTTTGTCTGTCTTGTAACTCTTAATAGGAGAACAGGCAACTTGTCAAACATTCAATCTTACTTAAGCAAGTACAATAGAAAAGTGTAGAAAAAATTATAGCTGCATGTTATTTAATACACAAACGAGAATTAAATTTAATTATGACAAGTCTGATTAGTCACCCAGTAGAAACTGTCATGTGACCAACATCTTTTGGAAGCATGCCATGTTAGGGGTGATCAATTGAAAAATTGGAAAAAGGGTGATAAATGAACAATTCACTTCTCTTGCTTTTCACTGGGCAGTGATCGCTAAACGAATCTGAATTTTAAAAAAAACAAGCGTGAATGCTTTTCAAGACATACTGATTGAATCATATTAAATTTTCAGCCCTTTACCTCCACTGGTAAAGCCTATACGCATGACATATGCATATGTACATGGATAGCCAACCAACCAAACCACCTGAAAAACTGAAGGAAACTATGTTGACAGTTTTGGTTGACAGTATCTACAAGGTAAATTGTCAAGCATTCAATCTCATTTAAGTAAATATAGAGAAGAAAAAAGCATTGTTGCATGCCATTTAGCATAGAAATGAGAATAAAATTTAATTATGATTGGTTTGTTTGCCCACAGATACTGGACTGCATAATGGATTCAAATTACATGAAGTGAGAACGTAGGCAATTATCCCTCATAAATACGAAAGAATGAATTCTTTGCCGAAGTGTGACTGCATTATCTTAGCTATAGAAAATTAAATAGACTGCATCTTTACACATTTATTTCAATTTATTTATTTTGATTCAATTTTTTTTCACCATGAGATTGTTTGAAAAATTTCCCAGGTTATTTAGTGACTGAATTGTTTGGAATTTAAATTTACATTATTTGCCATCAAAAAGGAACAAAAATAAAACTTGGAAGTTGAAAGATAGTTTATCACAGGAAAACTCATGAATTTTTTAATATAATACGATTACTTCCAAACAAATTGATACTCTTAAAATGTATATGTATCATCCATGAAGAATTGCAAGGTTGCAGCCCAGAGAATGGAATTTGCAAGCCTGGTTCGAATTCCAGCCGGAACAGTCTGTGTTCACTTTGCACTAATACCTTTTGGAAAAGGCACAAATCCATTTCTCCCTTCAGCTATGGATAAAATAGCACAGGCTGAAGTGAATAATGCCGCTCTAGTTGCTTGTCACCTCACTCTTTCACAGATTGAACACGCAAACAAGTTATATGATATGAGGAGCTGAAGTAAACATGGCTAAAGCCATAGCCAGCGTAAGGGCACTACTTAAACCTTATCTGTTAGTAACATTTACCAGATGTTTGTTTGATTATACAAACAATGACAGAAGGCCTTATATCAGGAGTACCCATGGATAAACGAATTCATAGAGAATATTCCAGGCCAGGTTTAGACATTTGTTGGACTTTACCATATTGGTACATGGCCATTGTTTCAGGAGCACCCATTGTGGAATAATTTCACTCTGAATAGTTAAAGTCAGGTTTAGACACTTGTTAATATTGGTACAAGGCTTTATTTCAAGAGCAACTACAGAGGAGTAAATTCTCTGTGAATACTCTAAGTCAGGTTTAAACATGTATTAACATTGGCACAAGGCCTTATTTCAAGAGCACCCACTGGGGAATTAATTTTCTATGAATACCATAACCCAGTATTCTGTCATTAGGTTGATCAATAGTAGTGCAACAACCATCTTTCAGAAAATTCCTATTTGGGGCTTAATTGGCATAAATTGGACCTTTTTTTTCCCATTGGAATATTGATTTTTCAAATTAGATAAGTTCTTATCATTTGTAAAAATCAATATTTCGACATCTAGAAGACATTCGGCAAAAAAACCAATCCTTGGATAAAGCACTTAATCACATTTTTTTGTCATAACTCAGTTTCCATGGAAAATGGACTCACCTGCTTTTCCATCACAAGACAGAGTAGGCAGTGACGGGAATGAAGAAAAAGGGTCACAGAGTGCTTTTCTCAATGCATGGCAACTTTCTAGATGTGAGCAAGTCAAAAATGTTGGATAAGGAATGAAATGAGAATATTTTTGAGTCATTGAATTTCATGAACATCTGTTTTTGATGTTGAAGAAAGATTCTTGGTGCAAATATTTTGCTTTGCATGTGATTTCGGGCACACAACACTCGTATGAATTCATTTCTTTTATGTTAGTGACATTGTTGTGAGTCGAAATGGAAATTATTGATTTTTTAAATTCACACATTTTTTCAGGCTCAGAAGGATTGAAAATTAATTAGAAACCATCAACCGAAACTGTCAACATAGGTTTCTTCAGTCTCCAAGTGAGTCTGACTAGTTGGCTTGCTATGTATTTAAGTGTCACGTATACAAGCAGTACTGATGGAGCTGGAGGACTGAAAATTTAAACATTTACTCCTTATTGTGTCAATAAAAAAAACAGTTATTTTTTAAAAATTCCTTCCCAATTTACTATATTAGTTTATGCTAAATTGGTCCCTAGTTTTTTTCCAGCTATGTTCTCTCTGTTTTCTGAAAATTTGGACTTGTTTAGTGATCATTATCCAATAAAAGGCAAGTGAAGCAACTTTTTTATTTGATCATCCCTTTTTCTAATTATTTTATTGATCACCCTAAAGCATGCTGCCAAAAGATGTGAGTCATGTGACAGTTTTTATTGAGTGACTAACCAGACATATTTTTTGTTGTTTATGCCATTGTTGTGAGACAAGGCAGGAAGTCATCAACAAGCCCGACAGTATATATTGAAATTCCATTCATACATTATTCGAAAAGATGCACACACTTATATATCAAATTGCTGTAACCCCCCAAAAACCAGAGGAGAAATAAAAAGATCTGGGATGGCTGACCATATCTGGAGAGAGAAAGGCAATCACTTTCTGCGAAGAAGTCCATATAATAGACAGGAGAAAAATCAAGGTGGCAGCCCATAACAACATGTCATCCCTAGAGCGATGTTCAACCTGATGTAGCTTCCCACACTCGACAAGAACAAAGTATGGAAGTCCAGACCAAACAAAGAAAGGAAAAGAGATATCACCTAAATCTAACATTGTAGCACTGCTACCATTGGAAAAAATTCTGTTTATTACTATTATACTCGGAAAGAAGGCCGTAGAATGGATAGGCCGAAACGTTGTATTAATAACACAAACAGCAAAAAGGAGTTCAACTGTCTGGAAAATTATTTGAATCTCATTCCTTGTTAATATACTTATTTCAATGGTGAATATTGATCCCGTACTGAACAGTATACAATGAATATTTCAGAGCAAAATTCAGCTGATAACTACAGGCAAAATTTAAACAGTTACTCCCAATTATATCAACAGAAAACAAATTTTTTTTTCAAATCAATTCCCCCAGGTTTTTTTTGGGGGGGGGATTTGCAATATAAGTTTATGCTAAATTCATCACTTACTTTGTGACCAGCAGCATTCACACTATATCTCTAACAGTTCAGACTTTTTTAGTGATCACTGCCCAACAAAAGGTGATAAATGTAATTAATTCATTGATTACCACTTTTTTCAATTTCTTAATTGATCACACATGCTGCCAAAAGACATTGGTCATGTGACAGTTTCTATCATGTGCCTAAGCACACCTGTTTTTGATATAATTTGATAAGCTTATTTCAGGAACAGTTCCAATTATATGTCTCTATTGAATAGAAACAAATCTTTTGTATTTCAGAAGTCATAATTGTTTATGCGTAAGCAAGGATATAAAAATTGATGCTGAAGTGTAAACAAGATGTATTCTCTGTCAATATTTACCACCCAGGTGGTACGGCCTGGAGCAATCATTTTTGAAATTCTATAAAACTTTGTCAACCCCTGGAGAGCTCAACACACTCACACGCATTTATAGATAAATAAATATATAAATATATATATATATATACATATATATATATATATATATATATATATATATATATATATATATATATATATATATATATATGCTTACTTGTCAATATTGAAAAAACAAAAATATTTTGCCATCACAATTAATAATTGATCAACCGTAGCGTCAAAACTTGGTGTCATGTACAAAAAATATTCCATCAAAGAATAAATACGGTCAGAATGAATTCCATTTATGACATCACTGGTATTTTCCACTGAAAAACATCAAAAATAGAATAAAAAGAACATTGAGAAATATCTAGATTCCTGGGATCAAGATATGATTAATAAACTTATCAAAATAAGGTCCAGAAAAGGTTTTTAAAAAATACTTTTACAAATGGCCTAAAGGAGTACTGATACCAAAGAACAAACAAAAGTAAAAATGAGATGACAATAGGAGAAATAAAGAAATAAAAAAAAGAAATAGAAATAGCAAATCCAGTGTGCTTTGAGAAAACCAAACACTTGATAATACACTAACAGAATTGGAACAATGCACTAACTGTAATGTGATACTCATAAAATAAAATTATCAATCATTACAAGCTCTGTTTTAAAGAATTATTATGATCCTTGTCTAAAACATAGAGCATTAGGTATTTCTAACACATATGCAAGAACTATATATATATATATGTGTGTGTATATATATATATATATATATATATATATATACATATATATATATATATATATATATATATATATATATATATATATATATATATATATATATATATAGTAGAATGTGGATTTGCTACACAAACTAGTTCATGTTTCTGCCCTCTCCGGGCCTCATCAGACAAGCTGATTTGCCTGATGAGGCCCAGAGAGGGCAGAAACATGAGCTAGTTTGTATAGTGAATCCACATTCTACTATTCATTTCCAGCTCTACTCTAAAACAATCTGACTTTCATAGTATAAAGTTGAATATATTGAGTACTCTATGGAATAAATCCATCACATATCAGACGTAGCTTTATATTATTAATACATTATTATATTATACTATACTGCTTGCCTGATCTGTACCATATATATATATATATATATATATATATATATATATATATATATATATATATATATATATATATATATATATATATATATAAAAGCACATCTGGCACATAGCATCACACAGTATTTAAACATATTGATTCTTATTCAATGTCTATCAAACACAGATGAGCCAAAACATTATGACCATCTGCCTATTAAGGTGTTAGCCCTCCCTCCAAAAAAGGAATGTGGGTTCTTCAATGCCACTAAAGATTCTATCAGGGATTCAATGCCAGGATGTTAACAGTAGGTCCTGTAAGTTATTTAGTGGAGGTTTTACAGTGCAAACAACTAGATCCAAGACATCGATTACATGTCAAGGTAGGTGGTTCATGATAAAGTAGCTTCAACATGAATGATAGGGCTTAGTGTTTCCTAGAAGAACATTGTCCAAGCCATCACACTGCCTCAACTTGTTGCTTTCCCTCCAGGCCTTGTGGTGTCATTACTTCCCCAGGATAAGAACAAAAAGATAAACTGCCATCCACCTCCAGGAGAATGCAAAACTTATCCGACCAGGTGACCTTATTCCATTGACACAGACTCTAGTTCCAATGTTCACATTCCCATTGAAGAGGCTTTTAGCTATGGTCATTGGTCAACATGAACACAGTGGGCAACAAGGACCTATGTACTGTAACACATTCGAAGGGTTTCAGCAGTGAATAGATATAACCCATCCAACCGTTATACAAATTTTAAAAAGGGGTGGGGCCCAAAAGCCTTGATAATAGTAGTTCACCTACAGCATTTCTACAGACATCATACAATAACAAATTAAGGAGTCAATCCCCCTGTCCAGATCCTCAAATCCCTAGCTACATTACAGCCATTAATTTTTTTGTTTTATATCTGATACTCGCTTCTCACTGGATCAGTTGTTTCCGACCTTTTTATAATCAAGGAACCCCTTTATTCAAATAAATTTCCATATGGTCCTGAGGCTTTTGAAAGATCTACCGACCTGAAAAGTCCACAGACTCTAAGCTTTTTTGGGATCTGCTGACAGGTCTCAGTAATACCTTCGGTGATCCCCCCCTCCGGGATCCAAGGCAGCCAGGTTAGAAAACCCATGCACTAAATGTTTGAGAGCAACAACCCTGACTTTTCCCCAATTCCAGTTCAAATAGTGGTTGGATGCTGTTACTGTTCAGAGGTTATGAGTGTTCGTCAATTATATTTAACTTGTTGCTCTCACTCATATTTCATGATTATTTCATGATTTGTGCATTATCACCTGTGGTAATTGAATCACTTTAGTCCCATCAAAGGACTGTCTAACCAACCAGCCAAGAAGGCAACAGATTCTTCTCTCTTTGCTTGTCTGTATGTCACTCTTTTTCTGAGGGGGCTGCCACCTTTAAAATTATCATGAGAATATCAGTAGTCACCATCTAAAAACAATTTTTCTGACTGAGGTCTCTATGGTCATTTTAAACCAACAATACCTAAATCTTGTGGTGGTACTTTTTAAAAAAATAGTTTTAGATGATTTTTAGGCATTTAGTTCTGGGACACATGTGTGCTATGGTGATTCGTTTATTCGTGGTAAGGATAATTAAAGTCATTTAAATGTCCATTTGTTCAAATGTCCATTCGGCAAAATGTCCATCTACAAAATGTCTGTCAGAGTGGCCATGTCTCAAGATAGACAAGTGTGTTTTTATGCTGCTATCTTCATCAACAAACTTTGTCTGACCTTCAAGCAACTTTACGTATATAT
This sequence comes from Thysanoteuthis rhombus, assembly GCA_963457665.1. Lineage (NCBI taxonomy): Eukaryota > Metazoa > Mollusca > Cephalopoda > Oegopsida > Thysanoteuthidae > Thysanoteuthis > Thysanoteuthis major. Next base: position 49,815,105 of record OY735225.1, on the reverse strand, counting down.
ACGCAAGTATTTGACATGTGTTATTCAGTGGGAAGACTGCGTCACTGTTACTGTCCGTGGTCGTTATGTCATTTTATCTATGACAGATCACCAAAGATATATGCTTTAAATACCAATATTTGGCTTGATACTAACTTTTGCAGACTCTCTTTTAGACAGGAATAGCAGTGAAATGGTTGAGGAGGAGGAATTCCAAGTCATGGTGACTTTATACTTTTGCGGAGAGAGAGATAGAGATAGTATTAAAAAGAATCCAGTCTTGCTCTCATGAAAACTGATCAGTTCTACAGTTGAACTATAATGACCCATCAACCAAAACCGTTGATATCAATATAATCAATATCAACATGGGTCATTTCTGTTTTCAATAGAGTTTTACTGGTTGACCATCCATGTATATATCACATGCACAGGTCACATCAATAGGGATAGAGGTCTGCAAATTTGGATAATCTCTTATTATAACAAGGAAAAAGGTTTTTTGAAAATTCCTCCCCCAAATAAGTTTTTAAGCTGGAGGTTCAATTTACGATGTAAGTTTCATCTAAATTGGTCATTTTGTATCTGGCAGTATTCATACTTGTTTATTTTTTAGTTCAGACTTTTTAGTGATCCAACAAAAAGTAAGAGAAGTACCTTATTCATTGATCATCCCCACCATACCATGCTGCCAAAAAACATGATAGTTTCTATTGAGTGACAAACTAGACCTGTTTGCGAGTTACTTTTGCTTTGTCTGATTGAAAGTTGTGACTTTTGAATCAAAAACCATCAGATTTTCAGATAATCCTAGAAAGGCTGAAGAACACACTGTTCAAAATTTAGTAATGAAAACAATAATAAATAAATAATGAGAATATTAGTCTTGATTTGTACAATCCCAATCACTTATCACACAATGTCAGACAATATTAAATACATATTCGATTGAGTGTCTGCTCTGGGACTGGTTGTTTTCTCGTTTGTTGCAGAAGAGAACGAAAAAGGGACAAATATGAGTTTTAACCTCTTGAAATGAAAGCGGAAATGTTTGTCTGGCGAAGACAATCGTACAGTAGATGACTGTGGGATGATAGTCAGAGGTGACAAAGAACAGACATTTGCAATGTAAAAGGGAGAAAAAAAATTGAAGTCAGGAAAAAAAAAGAAAACAAAAACATGACAAAAAAATTATTTGTGAGTCTTTATAGCAGACAAGAATTGCATCAAAGTTATTCATTCATTCATTCATTTATTTTTTTGTTGCTCACAGCCAGGCCAGTCAGAAGGCGGGATTGGGGGAACAGGCCTTTTGCTTACATTACTTCATATTCTTTAAAGATCAGTTTTCTCCTCGGAGGATTAATGGGATTGCCATTGTGGCTCTCTGCATGATCTCCAGCTGTTTATAGCACCTGGTATATCCAACTGGTCACTCATCTAGGTACTGACCAGGCTCAATGCTGCTCAACTTCAACACAATTTCCCCATAATATCAGCATAATGAAGACTGCAAAAGGAAACTAACCCAAAAAGTTACAGACTGCTTAACACAGACTAAAAAATAGAGATTCTGTGCCCACAAAAAAAAATCTAAAAAAAACAAATCAAAGCTTTAGACTAAGTCTTCTGTTTTGCTGATTTTTGCCTTTTAATTCTTTTTCTTAATTTCTTCTTCTGAGGAGTCCACATATTTTTTTTGTCTGTCGCTTCGTTACAATGGTACAAATATATGTGTTTTTTTGAATTATGATGGGGAATTTGGTTATCCATTGTGACAAGAAACACTTTGTAAAAAGAATTGGCTTCTTCGTTCTGGCAATAAAACTCAGAATAAACACATTTTTTATAAAACAGGTTTCTTCTTTTTCTTTCTGTCTGTTTATAAGAAAATGGGGAAAACAGACTGAACAGACATGAAATAAGACCAAGCAAAAATGTAGATCTAACAAAATTACAGAAGAATTATTGAGAAAACAAAAACCTTTTTAATGAAAACAACATAAGTATTTTTTTATCATATACTAGCTGAAACCTGCCCTATTGGAATGCTTCCAGCAAGTGTATAGATTTATTCATGCATATTGAACAGGAAGTAAGGGTTCGGTTTAGCTTTATAGTTACATTCTGAATAGAACCCATCTCTGAAAACATTTTTTTCTCAAAACTTTTCACTAACAAGCATTCTCCTTGGTCCATTCTGTATGCATGCCAAATTTGGTTAAGCCAATGTCCAAGTTGGAGGGGGGACACATTGTGACAAATAGAGCCAGTTGTTTTATATGATAAAAATAACTGAGAAATTCTTCTCATGAATGAATCACTGTAGCCAATGTATGTACCAGAACTAATTATCTAAAAAATTATTTAAAATCATTCAAAAAAATAAATCTTTTATCTGAAAAAAGCACAAGATTTTTGGATTGCTCGTCCAAAATGGAGATCTCAAAAAAACATTTTTTTGAAAAAACAAAAAAATTGTTTCTTGATGGTGCCCAGTGATGTACTCATGCAAATTATTAAGATTGTAGTCCCCAACATGCATGGGTTTTTTTTTTAATTATGATGGGGAATTTGGTTATAAGAGAAAAATGCATTTCTCTGAATTCCTCTCATTTATCAGCGGTCTTTTTTGGTAACTCCTCCTGAAATTCTGGCCAATGGAGGTCTTGACAATGGGGGTTATGCTTACCTTTTGCCGCATTTGGGGGCTGGTTGGTTGTGCCACTGGGAGAAAAGTCCAAAGTACCATCAATGAGGAATTCAACTTGCTTTTACTTTGAGTATAAGGTTGACTTTTCAAATAAACTGCTCACACTAGAGTAAGTGTTGTAGGTTCATATGGAGCTTGGATGGAGGAAGAATTCAATTGTTATTTCTTGTTTTTACCTGTACTAAATGGAAAAAACAAGGTAAGTAACATGCCCCCCGCCCCAAATGATAATGTCTCCAGAATGTTCTTCATTCAACCAGGGTTTTTGTAGAACTGAATTTTTTTGTCAACTTGAATCAACCATGAGTGTCTCCCATACATATTTCAAACTTCTACGTAATTTTGCTCTACACCTCTTCAATTTTACAAAAGACTTCTGACCACCATAGGTTTGACCTGTGTCTGTGAGCATCTGTCCTTTATATCAATTTATTTTGTGCATCCATCAACAAGATGTATTGTAAGGTCTCAAAAAAAACTCAAGAGAGTTACTAAGGTCATCATAAAACTAGCAAGCATAGAATGAAGTTTTTTTTAAGTGTGGGAACACTGAGGTAAGATTTTGGTTAAGCTATGCCAATATAAATGGTGATAGCTTTCCAACTTTACACCCTTTTGGATGGAAAGAGAAACCCATATAATTGCTAACATGAAAATAAAACAATGTATACATCTATCATCGTTCTCTGCTTTTACACTCATCAACAGTGTTGCGGGGTTAGGTACACATTGGCAATAAATTGTAGGACCCATTTCTGGCACGTGAAGCTTTGCTCTGCTCACAGCAACTGGTATTCTCCAATGGTGACCCTTCTAGGTACTGGCCATGCTCAACGTTGCCTAACTTTAATGATCTTACAAGAACCAATGTATCCAATATGATTATGGTGTAACCTCTTAGGGAGACGTTCCACAATCCTAGACCTTGTGCTTGAATGAAGAGCTATGAGTTCCATTTTTTAAGTATTTGGTATGACACGGCAGTGGATTGAACCATGGCAAACCAGAGGTGAGTACTCTACCATTGAGCTACAGTGATCGGTATAAATGAATAATTCAATAAAAAAAAGAAATAAAATCATATCCATTTCATTGGAAATTGATAGCTTTTAGACGAAACAAAGATTTTAGCTTTTAAGGAAACAAAGAAATTAGCTTTTAAATTGGCACCAGTTTATTTCTTCTTTGCTAAAATTCTTCTCCAATTATCTATAATAAATTCTGTCTCTATAAAAAATGATCTAGGTAGAATTCACTGAAAATTAAAAGAACCTGTTCTGTTTTTCTATTTATTTCTTCTGTTTCTTACAGCAATTTCAAAACAGAAAAGCTTTTAGAGAATTGTTGATAATTTATGAAACAAAACTAAAAACACCAAAAAAGTTGTGATTTTTTATTTATGTTTTATGAAACTTATGTTTAGGTAACACAATGCTAAAAGAAAGTTGTTCGATTAATATTCATAATCTTAGAAAAACTTCGTTGGAATATCATATATTTATCCCAGCATCACTTCCATTTTTCAAACAATCTATAAAGGCCTCTTTCATGATTGCCATTAGTTGCATCGTCACATTCTCTCCAATCTTACCCACAATCTGATATCTCTTTGGGAAAAGCCAGAAATAGGTATCCAAATCTGGACAGTAGCAGAGGTAAATGACCTTGGTGATATGATACTGTCATATTAGAGAATAATAGTAAATTAGAAGAAAAATAATTTTTACAATAGAAGTTGTCTTTCTTGTTTATAAAGATAACTAGAGATGTATGAGTTCCAAAGGTGCATGTTTGGAAAGAATTGGACTTTTTGATGTGTGCTACAGCTTCAATGTAATTAATACTGTTCAGTGTTGTCAATTTAGATATTTTAGATCTGAATTTAGATCATTTTAAAAAGCAGATGTGAAGGGAGATCTTAATACATTTTATTCATTAGATTTTCTTGATAACAATCCAAAAACCTTCAAACTCAACAGTGCACTGCCTCGCATGTTGACTAATATATGTGGTAAATGGCAACTTCGTACAATGGCCAGTTTTTGAGTAATCAGGGTGCATACACACAGTGACACAGACTGAAATTTCTTCAGTTGTAATATACAGTGTCAGATTGAGAATGAAAAAAGAAATCACTGGTATCTGAAATTGTTATATTCAATAAATTATCAAGACTTGTATCCTCATCTTTGTTATTTTATCTAAAAAATTCAGTCAAGTGCATTTTTCATCCAGCAATTATCGAATGCCATTCAGTATTTTTTAAAAATCTTGCCAGCACCTCAATAGAAGGAATCCACTGATCCATCAAAGATTCATACAACAACAAAAGATTTTTAAAAGGGTTGGCACTTAATGATTATTGGATCGAACGTACACCTGAAAAAATCAGCAGCAGCAGCAGCAGCCTTTTAGTGTCCTACATTAAACATAGACCTTCCTCAGGATTCACCAGACCTCTTTATCATGGGCATCACAGAGCCAGTACTTTCTGAATTTATCTAGCTAATCACGACATCTTTCTGTCAGCCACAATTTTGCATATGATCTCTGGGGATCCATATTTTGAGTCATGTTGTCAAGCAGTTGTCTGAAAAAGACCTAATATTGTAATAAAAGCAATGAATGCAAAGATACTTGTTTCAATAATTCCTGGAATAACAGATAAACTATGACTTGAAACTTTTTTGATGATAAAACGATTTATACAACCACTACTGTGAGAACAGTGTCTCCAATAAAGCTTTCATCAGATGATGACCCTGGTGTTGGGCATGGTTTCATGGCCAAAGCATCATTACCACTAACCCACGGCGCCCAAACACTACTATAAGATACCACCAGACTTTGTTGGGTTGCCCGTCACAGCAGGAAAGTGATAGATCCAATGCAGATGCAGCTATTTGTCGGAGCCTCTTGTTATTTTTCCTGCTTTTTTTGTTCATAATCAAAGTCTAGTCGGGAATATTAAGGCTGAGTTGGCATCCGACTTCAATAGAGAATATATCGGTCGTCCAGCCATTACGGTTTTATTACTTTATCATTTGATTACCAAATATACAAAAAGAACAAATATTAATACAATATATAACAGGTCTGGTTAGTCACTCAGTAGGAACTGTCATGTGACCAATATCTTTTGGCAGCATGTTGTGCTTCGTATCAATTATTAAATTGGAAAAATAGATGAATGATTTTTACATCACTTGCTTTTTGTTGGAAAGTGATCACAAGCATGAGAGCAATTTAGCATAAACTTATATTGCGAATTGATCTCCTCACATCTAAAAAAAACTATTTAGGGAGGAAATTTTGGAAAAAAAAACAAAAACCATTCTCTCTAGACATAATAAAGAGTAAATATTTTAATTTTCAGCCCTCTAGCTCAATTTGTACTGCCTGTAGGTAAAACACACTCATCGATAACCAGCCTTAAAAACAGAAGAAACCTATGGTGACAGTCTTGGTTAATGAGTTCTAATATTGATTCCTTTGTTTGGAATCATCAACCAAAATGTAAACCAAATCTGTCAACATAAGTTTCTTCAGTTGTCAAGTTGGTCCAGCTGATTATATATGTATGTATGTATGTATGAAGGCTGCACCAAATGGAGTTAGACAGCTGAAAATTTAAACCATTCATCCTTAATTATGTCTACAAAAAACAGCTTTTGAGGTTTTTTAAAATTCCCCTCCTTAAATAAGTTTTTTTGTGTCTGGCTTGGTTTTTGAAAATTCTGATCTTTTTAGTGATCAGCGTCCAAGAAGTATCTTATTCATTGATCACCCTATTTTCCAATTTTTTAATCGATCACCCCCAACACAGCATGCTGTGAAAAGACGGTTTCTATTAAGTGACTAACAAGACTTCTTCTTTCAATTTTTGAATTCTTGCACTGTGTTCTATTTCTAAACTTCCTTAATACACCAGATAATTTTGCGCAGTCCCATGTTTGTGGAACAAATAAAAACTGGAACCATCAGGAATTACTTGACTTTCTATTTTGATTTCACCTTGAATTAATGACCCGACACCCAAGCTGTCTCAGCAAATAGCAAGGATTCTATTTCTACCTCCCTTAATATGACACTGACATACATTTCACTCCAAGGGTTTTTCCGGAGTCCACTCTTCTTCCATATTCATATTTATATAAATATATATATATATATATATATATATATATATATATATATATATATATATATATATATACATATATATATATATATATATATATATATACATATATATATATATATACATATATATATATATATATATATATATATACATATATGTATATATATATATGTATATATACATATGTCTATATATATATATGTCTATATATATATATATATATATATATATATACATATATATATATATATATATATATACATATAAATATATACACATATATATATACATATATATATATATACATATATATATATATAGATTTATATATATATATATATATATATATATATATATATATATATATATATTGAGTGAAGGTTAACAAATGCCAGGGGGAATGGTGTCCATCAATAACCAAGGAGACAATGGAAGAGGCTGAAATGTCATATACACGATCAGTCTCCATGCACACATGCTGTTCAGGCAAAAATAAAAGAATACAAAGAAATACAATCACAATAAAACCAATACAGGTCGAGTTAGTCACTCAATGGAAACCGTCAAGGGACCAATGTCTTCTGGCATGCCAAGTCGAGGCTAACCAAAAGAAAAATTGTAAAAGGGTAATCAACGAATGAGTTACTACTCTTGCGTTTTGTTGGGCAATCTTTACTAAAGAAGGCTGAATTTTCAAAAATCAAGCATGACTGACAAAGAGATCAATTTAGCATAAACTTACAATTCAAATTAAAACCCTCCACTAAAAACCTAACTAGAGGGGGAATTTTAGAAAACAAAAGAAACACTTTTTCTAAACATAATAAAGAGTAAAAATTTCAATTTTAAATCCTCTGTCCCCATGCATACATACATAGCAACCCCGCCAGACCAACTTCAAAACTGAAGAAACCTCTGTTGACAGTTCTGATTGGTAGTTTCTTACAAATACAGCTAGTTTAATCACAGTGGCCCCGCAAATCAGCCGACCGACCAACCAGCTGAAGCGCCCTACAGATTCTTCTTTCTTTACTTAACTGCGTGTGAGCTTCTCCAGGCTCACGGTCACATTTATCTTCAACTTTGAAGATCTTTATGAATATACCACTTGGTACCATCTAAAAACAGCTTTTTGTTCCTCTCAAAAAAGTGCTCTCCAGTGTCTCCATGGTCATTTTTGACCAACAATGCCCAAATCTTGTGCTGGTATTTTTTAGATAATTTTAGATAGAAATATCTATTTTCCTAAGATAACTTTTTAGTTAAAAGTCCGGTACACACACGGCTTTGGTGATTCATTTATGCAAAGTACAGATATCAATCTCAGTTGCATTTCATCACGGCCACTCTGAGCATCATTCTTCGTCCATTAGTAAACAACGTGATTCAGAAACAACTAATAAGATTTCAACAAGACTCAAACCGATATCTAGTTTGTTGGAGTTGAAAATGGCCAAAGTTAATCAGGGGAGAAAGAGAATTGCCGTAACATCTGTGGGTAACATTATGAAAAGCCAAAACCTTCAAATACTTCTGTTGGTGCTAAAATGCAACTGTGATTAAGGTTTCAATTTCTTCCTCAACTACAATAATTTTCCGTATCATCTACATCTATAAACACCATCATTCGTTGCTGTGTAACACCAAATTGGTCACACTAAATTTATCTTCAGAGCTAAGAGTGTAGACCAACTATACCTTTCATATTTTGCATAAATAGTCCCAACATAAGTCAGAATACATTGGTATTTTTTTTAAAAAGAGTTGCCTACTTAAAGAAGATTTTTATATGTTAAAAATCTCTGTACGTGAAATGAAGGACGAATAAAGTGGGAGGTCAGTTTCCTATTATTATGAAGTTATGAACTGATCCCTTATGATTGATAAATCTTTGCATAAGATGTACCGGGACATAAAGAGGAGAATTGGCTTTCTGGTGGTGTATACTGACCAACTGATATGTATTGCTTTAAGCTACTAGTCTGTAGATCAAATACAAATTTTATATTTTGTAAACAAAACTGTTAATTATGCCAGGATAAAATGGTGTGAAAATGAAGAATTATTTTTACTTTCTTATAATTAACCCTACATCAGGTCTATTCATAAAATATTTGTACATTTCAACCAAAAACTTCATTATATACTAACAGTTCTGTTCAAATGAAAACGGTTGAGTCAAGTTATTTGCCTAGATTTAAATTCTCTCACCTTTAATAAATTCGAAGCAAATACGTACCAATATATTATACATTGAAACATCTTACAGTGCATAAAGCAGGTTTCAGACTTTTTAAGATCTCTATACTTGAAGTGGAGATCAATATAATGGCTGATCAGTTTTTATTATTATCAAGTAATAAACTAGTTAATGAATTATTCACATCCATATTTCATTGCATTTGTTTGTGGCTAACCCTCAAAACATTTCACCTTCAGTTTTGGAGCTTTTCTTTTAAGAGAAAAATTAAAAATCTGTAATTAAAATTTCTGAAAAAAAAAGTTACATTTATGCAATTAAGACTTGAAGAATTTTCTCTCTCTGGGTTCCCCACTTGTTTAGCCCAAGATCAGTAATAGTCGAGCACCAAGCTAGGATTAAACTCACTATACTAGCAAATTGGTCTTTGAAACAAGTTTATTTACCATATTTCTATTAGGTTGGTGCGAAAATAATTTTAGTTTTTCATCAACTTTATAGCAAAATATCTCAGGTTGCAATGAAGGTTACCTACTGAAATAAGAACCTTCAGAACTTAGAGATTTTTGCCAACAAAGCAAATCCATTTATTCTCGAAGCATGGAATTTTCGAACAATGAATCCTTCAAAGACATTTTGAGTTGTTGCCAGGCTGTTGAAGAGCTTCCCGTACAGGAAGTGCTTGAAATACTGGTAGATGTGGTAGTTGGTCAGAGAGAGGTCTGGTGAGTACGCTTGGTGAGGTAGAGTTTCTGCAGGGACATTTGCTCAACAATTTAAGCTTTTTGCTCTTCTCTCAAGGTCATTCACACACCATATCAATCTTTTTTGCTTTTACATCTAGGTGCAAATATCTAGAAAGTATGAAATGGTCAATGTTAAGTTCCTCTACAACCTCTTGAGTTGTTTTGCATGGGTCTGACCCTCAATTGGATGTGGTCAATCACAGAAAGATGTCCACATCTTCAAGGCTATCATCTCCATTTTGAAAATTTTGGAACCAATGTTGAACCATACGTTCATTGAAGGTCTGCTGGCTAAATATTTGGTTGATATTGTGAGTAATTTACACTGTTTTTCTTCCGATTTTGAATTTGTTCAACCAAATTGCTCGACTTTGAATTTTTTCCATCTTTGATTTGACTGCCTCAAATAAACCTGAACAAATAGTGGAAAGGAATCATTCAGAATAAATAGAACTAGATTCACACTTTAAAATGGTATATTCCATGAACATAAATAAATAATAGTTTATTGCAAAATAAACATCAAAATTGAAAATAATAAAAACTGCATTCATTTTTTCACCAACCTAATAGGTCTGGCACCATCATTTCTTGTCGGTACGATTTAGTTATAATTCTGATTTTAGTAAAGGACAAAACTTCAAATGAAGAAGAATCCAAATATTCTTTTTTTTAAATCAGGTGCAAGTGGCCAAATGGTTGACATAACAGAGAATGGAACTTGATTAGAATTTTGGCTGAGACATTTTGCATTCACTTTCATACTAATGCGTCAGGCATGAATCTATTCCTTCTCCTCCCAGCCAGTGCAGACTGGGATCTCTAACTATGGTAAGCAATCAGTTTTGGGAGTGGATAATTTCAAAACAGGGAGTGAGACCCCCGTAAGGCTGGCAAATGCAGACCGTAATATTCAGGCAGTCTGATCAACCATTGCATCTCAGATCCAAATCCTGTAATCGTGATATTGTCCTGCTGCTGGACCCAGGCAGACAAGGATGAAATAGTGAAGCTGACAAGTGTGCAACATTCCCTAACTATGATCTAAGTAGCAATCATGACTTTAGACTCTACAGCACCATGCAGATCTGAAGCCATGGTCTTCTCAAACATGAAAGCCAAACATGTGTTAAGAAAAGAAATAAGATCAAGGCCTGACTGGGGATGAAAGTGAGAATAATAGGTTTTTATTTCAAGGTTTATATAACAAGATGTGGCATGAGTAGAACATGATATATCAATATCTGTACCTTGCATAAATGAATCATCAGAGCACACGTATTTACCAGAATTAATTATCTAGACAATCGTATAAAATTATCTGAAAAATTATTTAAAAGATGTAGAACTTTTATCTAAGAGTATCTAGGAAAAATAGATCTATAATATAAGAGTATCTTTAAAAAGTAGATTGTTTATCTAAAATTATCTGAAGAATACCAGCTCAAAATTCGGACATTGTTGGTCAAAAATGACCATCGAAAAAAAAGGGCTTTTTCGAAAAGACAAAAAAAAATTTTTTGATGGTGCCTAATGGTGTACTCAAGCAAATTCTTGAAGTTGTAATCCTCAAAATATGAACCAGAGTGTCTGGAGAGACACACACACATACACATAGACACATAGAAAGATAGATACAGACACTGAAAAAGAGAAGAATCCGTAGCCCACTTGGCTGGTTAGTCAAACCACGTGTGAGGCCAAAGTGATTCAATATAGATCATAGTTTTATTTCCCTACTCAGTACATCCTTTTGTAGATAATTAGTCCATAGTCCCACAATGCAGTGCAGGGTTTCCTATCACCAATACCATGTTGTTGGGGCACCCATTTAGGAATGTGTCCTTGGGAAGGTAGCCAGACAGTGCCCATTCTTCTCCAGATTTCCTCAATCTTACTTTCTATGCAGAGTGTGTATCAGAGAGGCATTAAATACCATTTTTAAAGTCCTTGGAATAAGTCAGCCACATATTGAACCTCCGACCTTCGAAACCAGTGGTGAGCACTCTACCACTGGGCCACATCAATATAAATATCAATATATGAAATCATTTATCATGATTTTGATTCCCCCTTCTCTTCACCACTTTGTAGGATAATAAGATAAGTGTATAAATTGATCATATATAAAACTTCATTGCCGCAAAGACTTTTTTTTTTTTTTTTCGTTTTTGTAGCCTTTCAAGAAACCCACGCATCAACTCTCCATTAGTTATGTCTGGAACTGTCAATTTTAAGAAAAAATCATTCCAACTAAAGTAAATATAACCATCTGCCAGATAGAGAAATATACATACATAGAGAGAGAGAGAGATATATTCTAGAAGTAGATAGCAAGTAAATAACTGACAGTCTCCTCTCGTTATTATAATTTCACACTACATCCATTAAGGAACAGCCAAGTTTAACCAAAAAAAGTAAGTTTTAAATTTATCTATCTTGCATCCATTTAAAAGAAAATCAGAAAAAATACGGAAAAAAAGTTTGAGAAATTGACATATCATTTATGTACAGCGCACACGTCTAATATTTTTGATTTTTCAGAGAAAATAAAGCATAATGGAACTTTGTGATTCATTCTCTCTCTCTCTCTCCCTCTCTCTCTCTCTCACATACACACTCTTTCTCTTTCTCACACAATCCCTCTCCTTCACTCTTACACTCTTCCTCTTTCTCTTATTCAGTCTCTCTCTCTCTCTCTCTCTCTCTCTCTCTCTCTCTCTCTCTCTCTCTCTAAGTAATTACCTCTACTTATGATTGTAAGTAGTCAATAAAATGACTAACAGACGGCAATATTCTGCTCAAAACAGTGTAAAACATTTTAGGTTCTTTTCAGCATCCAAATGGAAGGACGAACAGTGTTTTGTAGGGTTAGGATCAATATAATGTCTATTTACACAGATAAAATGAATTCATCATTTCTTTTAGGATTGTTTCTTATCATTTTCATTTAAAACCCTATAGTCCCTGATATATCATTCATGTACACACATTATACATATACATATACATATATATATATATATATGTTTATGTATATAGAATATAAATTAGGAATACAATATCCACTGTATGATGGGTTTATTTCATCAAGTGCTCGATTCATTCAACATTAAATATTAAGTTGAGTTAGAGTAATGGTGCTTTGTATCTTGGTTGAGCTATCTCCTGTGCACAAAAAATTTCAATTGTCTATAAAAAGCAATGAACAGTTGAAGCGTTTTTGGCACAATGTAGGGAATGTGTGTATAAACATCAATAAAAAATATGTGATATGTATATCATCATATATCTAGTTTTTTGGTATCTATTTACATGTGTATATATCTATATCAATAGATATTTATGTGTTTATGCGATAGACTGCTGTATGTATGTTAAGATGAACATATTTCTGCATAGCATTAGTTTGAAATAAATATACAATTGTAGTATTGTGTCATCCCCAGACAGCTGTTTCGATGTATTACATCTCTTCAGTGTGGCTTTCCGTTATCCCATCCAGTACCACGAGGCAGGATTGAAACCTTCACTTCAGACCTAGAGACCGACTTCCTACCTCTGAGCCGCGGAACTGGGCAGTCAGTAAGGCCGAATATAAGCGATATATTTATTTACGGATAAACTCCCCATCCACCAGAGTGCTCTATTCCTATGGAAGAGCATTGCATAAGCTTACAATGGATGAGTTACATATATATATATATATATATACATATATATATATGTGGGGGGGAACTCATATGTATGTATTTTATTGATCATATCTATTGAATAATTGTACTAAATGTGTCTATGTGCATATATGTTACATTCATATGTGCATATATGTACGTATATACACGTATATATATATATATATGTGTACATTTATAATTTTAAGTGATGTGGTGATTTAATCATATATATCTATGCGTATGGCATATACGTATGTATATGTATTTTGATTATTTGTACATCTATGCATTTCAAGTGATATAGTAATTAGTGTGTGCGTGTGCTTTACTAATTTAGGTAAGTGCATATTATATGCATCCATGTGTATATAGACTAAATGTTTATTATTGTATACATATTATTTATGTACATATATGTTATTCAGGTTGTTTTAGAAATCAGGGGTATTTGTTTATCAATCTTTCTATCTATATGTATGTACATAATCATGTGTGTGTAAAAACAGCTGATCATTTTAGAGTAGATATATTGTCAGTTATGATAAGACATTTGTTCATATAACCGTGCATGGCTTTAATTTTCATGAATATATATGTATGGTGACTAGTCTGACTAAAAGTTTTTCTATAGAGCACTTTTATGAAATAAAGCCATCATGCATTGTACATGGAATTATAGATATCTACTTTGGTAGAAATATATATATATATATATATATATACATATATATATATACATATATATATATATATATATATATATATATATATATACACATATATATATATATACACATACAAAAACGTATATATGTTTGTGTGTGTGTGTGTGTGCTCATATGCATGCATTTTTTTTTACATATCAACCTATATACCTAGCCCTGTTTGTTTATTCCTGGTTTATGTACATATATGTCTCATTCTTCCTCTCTCTTTTTCTGTCTCTATCAATATATATATATATATATATATATATATATATATATATATATATACATATATATATATATATATACACACACATATATATATACATATATTGATATGTATATATGTATATATATACATATATATATACATATACATATATATTCATATCAATATATGTATATGTATATATATGTATACATACATATAGATACATATGTATGTATATATATGCATTTGTTTTTTGTTTAGTGAGTAGAAAATGTGTTTATGCGTATGTATACATGGGTGCACACACATACACACACACACACACATACACACACACACACATCAATGGAGATAATAGGATAAATGTTTTAGTGGTTATTGGGTTGTTGAGGTTTACTAAGGGGTCCAGTGCTATGTATGAACTGTTTAATGATGAATCTAGTGAAGTATGGACTGATGTCAAAACATTCTGGTTTTTAGATAATTGTATTGCTTTGTGAAGTGACAGCCAATTCTATAGCTTTTTTCCTGTGTTCTTGATTTTCAAATTTTACAATGTGTTAACTCAACAAAACTTGTTGGTTGTTTTTAACAAAATATTTGCTCAAGAGAAATTTGCTGCCAAAATACATATTATGTGTTTACACATATTGTCTCCACTCCAAGTATTGAACATTGTTGGAATAAAGATCTTTCGGAATAACATTTACAATATGTGGTATATATTTTACCTACATATTCGGGTATATATATATATATATATATATATATGTGTGTAGATAGATAATAATAGTCGTCCATCAATCCCAATGGCGTGAAACTGATCAGTAATAACAAAACTGTAAATATCTATCAATCTATTTACACTATTTTGAATCTTAGAATATTTAGCTCTATCACTATGGATAAAGCAACCACTATGTGTGTGTGTGTGTGAGTGCGTATGTGTGTGTGTGTGTGTGTGTGTGTGTGTGTTTTTGTGTGTGTGTGTGTGTGTATCATATTGAGTGGTATAAAAGACTTCCCTCTTACTTCAGAAAATGATACAAAGAAAAAAAACATATGTCCCTGAATTATACTCATTTATATCCAATTGTGGGGCTGGACGACAAAGGTTATGTTTTTGAGCCATTTGGGGAGGAGAGTGAGGTTTTATATTTTGTTATGTTAATATCAAATCAATCGTATAAATTGCCTTAATTCTGCAAGTATCACTTTTTACAAAATTAAATTTTATCTTGATGCTCCAGGCACTTCTAAAAGTGCAAGTTACTAGGAGCAAAAATTCTTAATATTTTTAAACTTGTTTTTTTCATTTTTTGAATTTTTTAAAAATACAAAAAAATTGTTGAAATTCTACAATTTTTAAGGAGGCTATAAAAATAGGAAATAGTTTTTCCTCTGGACTTGTTCTGTTTTGTATTTTATTTTCAGTTTTTATTTTGCAAAAATATCTGATGATTTTTGTAGCCCGTGGCTAAATATTGGTTCAAGAAGAATTATTCTGGTCTTCTTAACGGGGCTGCAAAGCATGTGTTACCAAGTTGTGAGAGGACAATATGATTTGACGATATGAGTCAGTTGCACTCTTTGTAAAAAATAAACAAATTCTTTTAATCAGATATTGATATTAACAAGATTGAGTCTATCAGACACTTATAAGTGACTTTCAGTTATCTTATCACATATTTTGGACGTGATTAACACACATACCCTCACAGATACACGCACACAACCATCAGACAGTCCGCCAGAATATAGTCAATATTAAACCAGTCCGCATTGCAGAATAAGTTGCAGGATCCCTTTTCTAGAAGACAGAAAATACATTTACAAAAGAATTGAAATGAGATAAAAATTACATTGTATTAATTGAAAAGGTCAAGTGAAAAAAAACTTACCTCGGTTATTTTGTTTTCACTTTTTCCATATCTATACGTGTCATTGACCTCCATATCTATTGTGGGCGTTACGGGCTTAGGTACACATGGGAAATTGTTAGTACAACCCACCTGCCAGGACAGTCAAAGCTTGATCCTACTAACAACACCTGGTATGCCCCAATGATCCAGGCACTGTCCTACAGCAGACATTGATGTAGCTTAACTTCAACGATCTTTGAAGAACCAGAGTATTCAACATGATTTAGCTGTTAACTCTCAGACTCCAGAAGTTTCCCAATGCTAGTTCTTGAGCTGAGTACTTAGTAGAGAGGTATTGAGTGTCATTTTTAAAATCTTTGGTATGATTTGGTGGGATATAGAACCACAGCCTCCTGAACCACTCGGCCATAATGTTCAGAATGAAAGAAATTGGAATGAGATTAAAATGATATCTTAAAGAATAAAGAAGTCTAAGAGATCAAATAAAATGAAGCAAATTCAAGTAATTTTATACTTTTTTCCAACCAATCATTTTCTATTGTTGACAGTCTATGAGCTCAAAAACTTTAATGAAATACAATATAAACATAAAAAGTTAATAATATGTAAAATTGCTGAATACAAATCAACACTGGACAGTGAGTAGAATAATTGTGTATATGATTGTGTTTATGTTGCAAAATGCCCCGAATACTAAGCTGATTACTTATTGTAGACAGCACTACAGTAGAATGGCCCTTCTTAACAGGGGATCAGATTGTACACTTGGGGGCCTGGTACATTTGAAGGGTGCCATGATAAATGAATTTCTATCAGTGTTGTATCCCTATTTGAACCTGAGAAGAGCTCTTTAAGGGTACTGAAAAAGGTTGAGAACAGATGCTGTTGAGGGATGATTTGCCAAGTCAATCTTTCAGAATATTACAAACAAGTCCAAGCATAATTATGTGCCCCATAGTAATAACCTTGTGCCAGACTAGGCTGACCTTGGTAAATAATATCTCTGTATCTAATATCTCACATGGAGAGATCACAAGACAGCACAATACATCAGGGGAAAAACAGGACTCCGAGACATCATAGAATCCATTAGAAAACTCAAATTGCAATATGCTGGTCATGTTGCAAGAATGGCAGACAACCGATAGACAACAGGAATCACAACAAAGATCCCCAGAAATCACATGCATAACCGAAACCAGCAGAATACAAGATGGAGGGACAAACTAGACAAATTCAAAAAGTATCGGCTCTGCTATACCCATAAGGAGGTCTGGCAAATCCTGGGGAAGGTGTACGTCCAAAAACAGATATTAAAAGACTGATGATGATAAATATCAAGCCATGTTTAGCCGTTAAGTTTTACTTGACATTGCTTATCATATCACCGAGGCCAAGGGGCGTTTAATCACCGCTATCTACAACAGACAGTAAAAGATGATGGTGTTGGATAATTGTTTTATGTAACCCCAACTCAATGTTCCCATATAGAAAGATATCTTTTTTATCCACCTGAAATGTTTGGTTTGGGAAAAGTGGTCGCAACACTCGTGATTGCTATATAGTTTAATCTTAAGAGAATGTTTCGCTACTATGACCTTGTGTCAGACTAGGCTGCTCAGCAGATATTCAAGTGTGTCATCTAGAGAGTGACAGCTAATGAGTTAGTATTCCAGATCATTGGAAAGCAAGTTCTATCATCAATGAGCATCCCACTTTTATAGCCTTGTGCCAGACTAGGCAAAGCTTGGCAAATATTCACTATCATAGAACCCGTGAAAAGCTGTACTCAGCAGTAGTGATTCACACTGCACCTTCTGCTTGCTTGGTCACTTGCAAGGTTGTAACTTAATTTCATCCAATATTCAAGCGATGTAAGGTTTGCTTAATGGAAATCCTATTTGTTTGCCAACCTGAAGGGACCAATGTTCAAATCAAGGCAGAGTTTTATTAATTTTATTTGCTTGCTCTAGTGTGACTAAAAGCAAACAACAAAAAAGTTTTCATACACAGCCATGGTTGGCAGATGAGTCTCAGAAGCCACTGCTTGTGAGTTTAATCTGCAGTCAGTGCTCAACTATTGTAGCCTTGTGCCAAACTAAGTTAATCCTAATAAATGTCTCAAATAATGCAATTACTAAAGAACATTGGTTTGCTTGTTAGTGTGTCTGCTATTACTAAAGGTGAGGTGCTCCACTCTCCGGCCTTGAGTCAGACTAAGGATTGAAAAAGTTTCCTTAAAAGTATATCATCCTTGTTATAAGTATTCACCAACTTTGACTTAGTGTGGCACAAGGCCACAAGAGTGTGAACCTAGTGAGAGACAATATCATTGCAGACTTATTAATCTGATTGCTAACCGCTATTCTACCGTGAACTATTGATATTTACTAAGTATAGCATAGTCTGGTACAAGGTTACAAGTGTGGAGCTCCCAATAAGGATTGAACTCTTTACAGCTAGAATGATTTATGAGAATGCAAACTAACTGATACAGTACAGTGAGGCATCTATAACTGCACCATTATTATTTGATTTACACATATTTTTACATCTTACTCGAAAATTACCATATTTCCCAGCATCTATGATGTATGCATAGTTTCATTTTATGAGGCCATTTCTTTGATTATTACTTTTCTCAACTTAGACCAATCATCTAAATATACAACTTAGGCCTTCAATATTCAACTTCTTGTCCATAAATATGGTTTTTAAGTGTATCTTATTGGCCAGCAAACACGTTAAAAGGCCTCAGACATAGTGCATTTGGAACAGACTTATCTTGCAATTTTTTCTCCTGCCAATATTATACAAGATTTTCGTAGAGATATGATTTGTGCATATTTAATCACCGCTACCTACGACAGACCAGTTTAATCGCAGTTGCTGGGTTTAGATTATTCATTTGTTCTGACGCGTATCTTTCCATCTATCTGTTTATCTGTGTATGATTATTAATTGCGTAATATTATATTGAAACTCTTATTTGAAATGAACTCTCATTATTACACAGTGAATGTATCATTTGGCCTTGACAACAGAATAAATAATCAAAGAAAATTTATACATCAATCTATTTACCTACTTATATCTATTTATGTGTACATCTATCTGAATTTAACCCAGTCCTTAGCGTTCATAGTACTAACTTGAAATTTTTCCCCCTCAAAGTAAGTTCAATATGCAAAGTTAATTTATGTTAAATTGCTCACCAGTTTATGCCCACTTGTTTTTGAAAATTCAGACCTTTTTAAGTGATCATAGCCCTCAAAATACTGAGAGTAGTAACATGATCATACCTTTTTATAATGTTTTAAGTGATCACCACCAACATTGTATATTGGAAGGCTATTTTTTTTACTTTTTTCTATAAAATAAATATTCCTTTTTTAGAATATTTCTGAACATTAAACTTCACATATTTTCCCTTGAGAAGTGATATATCCTTATTATATGTATTATATTGTATTTATTGTTTTTTTCAGACCAGAATTCTCATCTTTAAAGTCTTCATCATGTTTCAACTACTGTACCCTTCTTCAGCTTTCTTCATATGAGAAATTCTGAGCTTCTCTTACCATTCAAACCAATTGTTGCAAGAAGCCAAATTTGGATAAGGTCAGGGTGCCTTCTGACCTTGCAGATAGAATTACAATATTTGCCAAAAAATCTTCACTAGACATGACTTGCTAGGTCATTGCAAATGCAAGGATCACACCATACACTAATTCTTTTAATGGGATCTTGCTACAGACTGAGCGACACCACAGGAGAGTGTCTCTTTGTATATGCACAGCAAGGTCTGCCTCTGGTTGGTTGCCAAATTCCATCAAGACAGTGTAACTGTTTCTTGAGATTGTCAAAATGGCTGGATACTTTCAGAACAGACCATCTAAAAGAGTAGTGTCTTCTTGTCTCTGAAATTTAGATAAAAAGACCAAAATAGCAGCTGAAACGTTGAGATAAAGATCTGCCCGTGTTTCAGAAAATCAAACAAAAAAACTTGAATATACGCCTAAAATTCTCTTCTGTTTTCTCCATAAAATAAATTACCCTCGCCTTGCAAAATACTTTTTTAAAAAAATGTGACAATTCAAAAAATAAATTTTATTAGTATTTTCTTTCTGTCTTGAGATTTAATGGCTACAAACTGTTTAGATTTCACGAGATAATGAGTTTCCTGGTTCCAACCAATAAACAATTACAGCAATTTTTGTATGTATGTTTGTATATATCATCATTCACCACTTATAGCCGCATCAGTAGTGTTGCAGGGTTTAGATACACACTGGAAATTATTAGTCAGACCCACTACTGGCTTGCTAGGTCTGTCAAAGCTTTGTTCTGCTTATTCCCAATGGTCACTCCTCTAGGTACTGACCAGGCTTAACATTGCTTATCATCATGAACCGGTGTATCCAAAGTGATTTGGCTATAACCCCTGGAGAGAGGTTCCTCAATACCAGTCCTTGTGTTAAATGCTTAGTGGAGAGGCATTGAGTACCATTTTTAAATTATTTGACATAAATCAATGATGGACTGAACCATGGCCTACTAAACCAGAGGTAAGCACTCAACCATTGGGCCATGGTAATCGGTGTAAATACCATGTACGCCAGACTATTAGAAGAAAAGTTTACATGGGTATTTTAAGGACGATCACTCACTGCAACTTATCCAAGCCTCATAACAGTCCATTCTTTGGCAAATAACCATCTGGTCACAATAGATGTATAGATTTTAAAAAATCTAAATCCATGTCTTTTATTCCAGCAAATTCTGAATATACCACTTTTAATAACTTATTGATTAGTTAAAAAAGAACAAGAGATCTCGGAAAATTTGGAGGCCCAGGGGCCTTGGTTCTTTGAGGGGATACCTCCATCATTTAGTGAGATTTGTCAGTGGTAGGTCAACTAATATTTATAAAGCTTTTGGGGGTGTTTTTAGATAGAGCCCCTCAGCTACACCCCTGAGATGGGTTAAAAATATTGAACTGTAATGATTACTTGCCCCACAAAATGAAAGTGCCTATTTTCCTTTCATACGTTACTCAGTAAAGATCTTGGATTGATTCAAAGAAACTGCTTCGATAACTAAACCTCACGTAAATATGTTCAGCATTGATTTTCTTAGTTTAATCAATCAGGCTTGTGAGAATTTGGTTTCATTTCATTTTATTTTTTTTATTTATTTATCTATTTTACTTATTTCTTTTTTTCTATTTATCAATTTATTTATTTATTGTATTCTATTATCAATTTATTTATTTTATTCTATTTATTCATGAATATTTTTTGGAGCAGAACATTTTGCTGCTTTCAATCTTCTCTTTTTTTTCTTTCCTTCTTTTTAGATCAGTTCTATGTGTTTGTTTCACGGTCTGCTGATTGATATGTATCGCACTTCTTCTTTTTTCTCTGGATTGTCTTGGAGACTTGATTTTCATTGCCTTTTTTTCTATCTATTCATTTTGGGGACTTTTTTTTATCTTGTCTCCCTCCCTTTCTCCTTCCCCCTTTCACCCCTCCCTCTCTCACACGCTTCCCTTTCTCTTCTCTCTCTCTCTCTTTTTCTATCAGTTTTAGAGCAATTTTTTTTTTTTCTTCAGGAAGGCAGGCGCCTTGAAGACTTGCTTCTCATTGCTATTATTTATTCATCTATTTTGGGGGGGGGGATATTTATTCTCTCCCTCTCTCTCTCTCTCTCTCTCTCTCTCTCTCTCTCTCTCTCTCTCTCTCTCTCTCTCTCATTGTTTCTTTTAGTTGTTTGTCTATAGATTATATACCTGCTTGGTTTTGTCTGAGCTATTCATTATCTTTTGTTGTCTACCCCCTACCCACCCCATATCTTATTCAAAGGTTTGAAAGAAAAAGTTCCGGTGGTGGTGGTGGTGGTGGTGGTGGTGGTGGGATCATTGGAGAACAAACCCAAAAAATGACCAGGAAAAAAGAGAAAATAACAAATACATCTCTAATAGAAAAAATACATATCTTTTTTCAAACTTCTATAGAAATCAACAGTGAAGAATGAGGTCACCAAACTCAAAACTTTGATTTCCATTAGTCCCCCACCCCAGCCCCAGAACAGACCCAGACCAACAAGAAAAAGTAGAAAAAATAAATAAAAATGAAACATTGCTTCACTGAAAGTGAATTTCACATTGATCCATTTATATGAAGAGAAAAATGAATAGTTAATAAGAGCCTAGTTTGTATAACTAATAGTATCAGTTGCAGACATCAGCCGTTCTCTCACTAGCTACCCTATTATTAAACTACCAAATTCCTTTTCTCCTATCCCTTGCTTTTTATTGAACTACCTAACTTTTTTCTTCCCATTTGTATCACACATAGTATCAATAGCAGCCATCCATCTAGCCTGAAGTTGTGCACTTATCATAACTGTTTATAGACATTAAAAAGTTGTTTAAAATATGTTTGTTTTTTCTCCTGAATTATCCTCATCTTAGTTTGTTTTTATCACTTATTCAGCCTTCCTAGAATTGTAAGAAATTCAGAAATGAGGCATTTTTATTATTCACTGAATTATTGGAACCAGTATCCTCATCTTTGTTGTTTTTAATCCACTATTTTGACTGATGTGTTCTTAAGCCTTCTTCAGATGAATGTGGTGCATCCAGTAATCCTTAACTGTCACTTAGAAGTGCTATATAACTGAATATGTATGTGTAAGTGTGTATGCACATGTGTGTGTGTGCATGTGCGCATGCATGTGTGCAGGTATAAAGCATTCAGATAACATTAAAGAGGCAGGAGAGTGAAATGGCTGGAATGTAGCGATCAAAAAAGAAAATAGGAAGAAACTGGTCCAAAGAATTGTGGAATAATGACAATATTTAATTCAAGAATTTCAAACAACCCCTAAAAAGGTCAGAGTGTACATGTAATGATCAAAAGAACTCACATGATTAAAGTAGTCCAAATATTCCTCAGACTGAAAGAATAAAGGCAATATTTATCATATTTACTCACATGCAATGCAATCTCTGATATGATGCCAACCGCACTTTTTGTCACTAAAAATCAGTGATCAGAGTTTTTTACATTTTTTGACACTGAATTTTTATATTGAATTCCTCGCATTGCACATGACTGGTCACGTTGCAAAAGTGGCAGACAACCGACTCATAACATGGATCCCCAGAGATTGCATGCAAAACTGAGGCAGGCAGAATACAAAATGAAGAGATGAACTAGACAAGTTCAGAGAGTATTGGCTCTGTGACGCCAATGATAGAGCGTTCTGGCGAATCCTGGTGAACGGCTGTGTCAAATGACTTATGATGATGATGAATCACAGTGAAAACAAATATGTAGCCATTTTGAAGATAGCTGTATATTCAAAACTTCTGTTTACAACATAAATTAGAGAAAATGACTCAGTTTAAAACCAGACACGCGTGTGTATAGGATGAAAATGTTGTTGCAAGAAATAGAATTCAATTAGTGACACTTGTAAATAAAATATTCCATTTGCTGTGATGCTATTTGGGCATAACACAGTGACAGCCACAAAGCTTTATACAATCAAGATGGTGTTTGTTGGTTTGATGTCCGACCAATCAATACCTTGTGAGGACTGACTTTTCTATAAGAATCAGAGTCAACATGGCTTTGAACGCACACACACACACACACTCACAGATATTCATTGAGAGTTATACAAAGGTTTCTCAACTTACAAAGACTTACATCCTTTTTCTTGAAATTCTACATTCCTATCTATAAGTAATTGCATCCATTCGAGTGGAATGGTAATTCTGCTGAGAATTTCATTCCAAAAATATCAGCTTTAAGGTCTCATGCACTGAAATAACTACAGTCGACCTTCAGTAATCCGGTACCATTGGGACTCAAGGAATGCTGGATTAGTAAGAATTCCATCTTACCTCAAAACTATAGCTCATCATCATACGATATCTTTAAAATATCATGTAAATCAGTACAAGTTAGATAATAAGGAAACAAAAACATTGAATATAGTCTTAATTCTTCATGAAACATTCTTGCTTGATCTTTTGCAAGATCTTCAGGCAGTTCAACACCTTCACATACACAAAGCTTAAACCACTTCATCAGCACTTTATCTTCCTTTGAACTTCCATCTTTCATTGTTTTAGCTCATACACTTCTGTTTGTTTGAGCCATTATCAGCAAAGGAATGTTACAGCTTTTTTTTTTCTTTCTTTGTATTTTATACATTTGAGGAGCCGATGTTGTAATACACGCACAAGCTTTCCACCAATACACCACAGTCCAGTTTATTCAAGAGTTCAACCTTATCTTCAATCGATAATGTGTAAAACCTTTCCTTCACAGCCTGGGTTACACTTCCTTTATTCACTGGAGCCATAACTGAGGTTAATGATATTGATAAATGCACGAAAACAAGCGGCAACCGCTTGCTCGTGTTCATAAGAACGGATTAACAAGTGAACTGATATAGTGCAACCAGAACAAAGGGCAGCTGGTTGGTGCACTACATTGGGAAATTTAAAAATATGAAATCAGTGCCAAATTAGTGAGGGAACCAAATTTCTGGGAGTCGATCAGTGAAGGTCTATTGTATCAGGTGGTAACAAAAGTTCAGTCCATTTTTTTTTACACTAAAAGTTGTAACAAATTCTACTTGTGCAGAACTGTTTATTGTTAGCCATACGACTGTATGATTGCAATTTGAAGAAGCTAGGTAAAAGTTTTTAACTTATGAGTTATGAGAATAGCTTAAAGGAGTTAGGCTTGACATTGTTCAAAAAAAGGAAGAGTTGATGAGACTTTGGAGAAATGTTTAAGACTATGCTTTGTTTAGAATTAGTAGATCTTAATGAAATTTCTTACCAAAAGGTGAGTACAAAGGACCGAGAAACCATTCGTATATGTTGGAAATGAATAGGAGTAGGTTAAATATCAGAAAATTCTTTTTTTAGTAATAGAGTTGTTGGATTATTTGATAGATTACCTGGATATGTAATGCTATTAACAAATATAAAAGGAATTATGACGTTCATTATACCACCACTAATGCTAATGTTTAGTGAATTAGATAATGTTTAAATATGATTATGTGATGCGTGATTTTATATACAAATTGTTGACTGTTTTATCACCCCAAAATAAATGTTTCAAATGTTAGAAGTTGTGTCCCACGTAACTTTTTCATAATAAATCACAAGCAACATGCTAATTCTAAACAATACCAGACAACATTTTTGCACAGAATTGTTACAGGGGATGAGAAATGGATTCTTTTTCACAATATCAAGTACACAAACAAATACCAATAAACACACGCTCAAAAATTCCTGAAGGGTTATATATGGGCATCTCCACTTACAGAAACTGATCCATTTTCTTGAAATTCAGTATTCCACTCAACAAGATATTACATCAAGTGAAATCGGAATGTTAATTCTGTCAAGAATTTTTGTCAGCTTCAACTTCTAGTGCACTGAAACAACTATCGTCAATAAGTTGCACTTTTTCACTTCATAAGTAAAAGGACACAAAAAAACACACACAACTTATGTACCAAACCTTGCTCCATCACTGCATCTCTGTGTTAGGTAAATGACATAACATAAGTATACATGTTATATTGCATATATTGGTCTAATCTACAGTTTGTTCATAAATAAAATGTTTGGGGGTCACCAATTTGTTAAGAAATGAATTTAGTTTGAAATTGAGAAAAAATGAAGAAAGAAGTTATTACATAACAGAGAATTTATTTAAAGAAACAAATCAAGATTGTGTACAGTCTTCAGTAGTAGTAGTAGTAGTCTTCAGTGGTAGTAGTAGTAGTAGTAGTCTTCAGTAGTAGTAGTAGTAGTTGTAGTAGTTTTCAGTAGTAGTAGTAGTAGTAGTCTTCAGTAGTAGTAGTCTTCAGTAGTAGTAGTAGTAGTCTTCAGTAGTAGTAGTAGTAGTAGTAGTTGTAGTAGTTTTCAGTAGTAGTAGTAGTTGTAGTAGTAGTCTTCAGTAGTAGTAGTCTTCAGTAGTAGTAGTAGTAGTAGTCTTCAGTAGTAGTAGTAGTAGTAATAGTAGTCTTTCATGATTAAAAACAGTCTATCAAAACTGTCAGCATAGGTTTTTCATAGTTTTCAAGCTATTCTGGCTGACTCTAGGCATACATACAGGCAGCACTAGTGTAGCTAAAGGGCTGCAAATTTAGACATTCAATCTGTATTATGTCGAGCAAAAATATTTTTTGTTCATTTTTTTTAACTCCACCCCCTCGAGTAGGTTTTTAGTGGGGCGGGGATTCAATTTGTAATTCAAGTTTATGTTAAGTTGATTCCTTTATTTGTTTCTACCTGTTTTTGAAAATTAAAGACTTTTCCTATGATCCCTGCCCAACAAAAGGCAAGAGAAGTAAATTATTCATTGATCACGCCTTTCCACTATGTTCTTAATTGATCACCCCAACACAGGATGCTGCCAAAAGCCGCTGGTCGTATGACAGATTTTATTGAGTGACAAACCAGACTTGTTTTTTCTTTTTCCTTTCATTTTAGTGCAACTCTTTTTATGTACATAAATCTTTTATTCAACAAACCCATTCTTCAGTTGTCAACTGCAGAGTGAGATCTTTAGCTTTCAGGTTGTTCTCCCGCTTTACACAGTATTTTAATTGAATCGCAATGTATGTAAATGTTTCTTTGTTATTCTCACTGTGCACAGTCTTTAGTAGCTAATATATACAAGGTCTGTTCAGGAAATATCCAGCTATTTTGAATGTCTCGAAAACCAGTTGTGCGGCCGGGATGTAACCAGACATCCAAACACAAAAGACCTTTCAGCAAATGTATGAGAAGTCAACCACTCATGGGATTACTCAGTCAGCAATGAGATTCAATGGAATGATCTTGTGTACTGTGTGACTGTTCCATTCACAATGACTCAGTCTGCCCATTTTTACCCACGTCTTGTATAGGGTTTTCAGGTAAAACATTGCACCGCTGACATTTGTCAGCCACTCCAATCAGTCCAAATTTGGCTCCCAGCAACTTCTTGCTTTCTATCATTGAAAGGAAGGGGATACTAGAGCCCGGATGAGATTAAGGAGAACACAACAAGGCTGCTGAAAGTGATTCCAAAACAGAAATTATTAATCCATATTTTGAGGACACAATCTTTATGTTTTGATTTTGAAGAAACTGATTAGATTTTAATCATAAAGTACCATATGATATGACACATAAACATACTTCTTTTTTTTTCAAAGTCTGACCCTCAAAACCACCCTGAGTCCTCCTTGTTGAAGGTCAGGCTAGAAATCAAGCTCCCTATGTATGAATCTTCTCCAGTGGGGTCCAGACAAAAAACTCTGAAAACTTTTTCCTAATTTTATTTTTCCAACATATTTCATGCTAAATTTTAAGTATGTCTTATGTGCCAGGTCATTTTATATACCAGAAAATACAGTCAGTCATTTTGTTCCCTGTGCATTCTTTTATTCTTTATTTTTCTGATCAAATTTATCTGGACTGATCACCATGGCTCAGTGGTAGAGTGCTCACCAGTTCAGTAGACCAAGGTTCAATCCATAGCTGAATCATACCGAAGACTTTAAAAATGAAACTAAATGCCTCTCCGCTGAGCACTCAGAACAAGAAGTAGGATTTAGGAATCTCGCTTAGAATCTAAGGGGTTATTGCTAAATCATGTTAGATACACCAGTTCTCCCAAGATAACAAAAGTTAAGCAATGTTGAGCCTGGTATGAGTGACTATCAACGAATACCTGTAAGCAGGATGAAACTTGCCAGTGTGAACCTCAACCACAACATCACCCTCAATGAGAGTAGAAGCAGAGAATGATCATACATATAGACATGAATTTATCCGGATTCTAACAGAAACTCCTCGGCATTGATTGGATGTGAAAGAAAGTCCCCCTGCATAATTGAAAAAGCAAAATAGATTTTTACCACAATAACAAGGAAGCATAAAAAATTGATTTCTTGTATTGAAATACCAAACAATTTTTCACGTGATTCTGTTGTTTCAGAATAGTTATACAAATGAATTTCTTCCAAATTATCTTAATTGTTTCAAATAAATTGGTGCTTCAATTTGGTTGTATTGTTCTTGATGAAAAAAATGTTCTTTTTTCTCAATTCTGAGTCAATTTTAATGAAGTCTTGACCCAGAGCCATTCTTCTGTTGAAATGACAATTCGTGGATTATATCTTGATGAAACTTCATTATCATTGGTTCATTTTTAGAAAACAGCAACCAAGACTGTCACCAAAAGAATCAACATACGTTTCTTCACTGGTTTGGCTGGCTATGTATGTACGTATCATGGCCTCACCAATGGAGCTAAAGGGCTGGAAATTTAAACATCTACTCATTATGTCTGAAAAAAAACTTTTTTTTTGTCAATTTATAAATTCATGCTATTTCTGTGCATTAGATTGTGAAAAGTTCAGCATTTACTCCTTATTATGTCTGGGGAAAAAAAAAAATTTTTCATTTTTTAAAAATTTCTACCTAAATAACTTTTTAGTCGGAGGTTTGATTTATTCTGGAGGTTTATGTCAAATAGATCCTTTAGTTAGTGTCTGCCTGAATAGTCTTAAATTTGCATATTTTTGTGGTCACTATCCAACAAAAGGCGCGAGAAGTAATTTATTCTTTGATTACTCGTTTTTCCAATTTTCTAATTGATCAATCCATACATGACGTGCTGGTAAAAAGCCTTGGTCATATAAGAGTTTCTATCAAGTGACTACCTTATTTTTTTGTCTCATGTATCCCACTTTTGGGAATGGTGCTTTACAGCATTTTTTCACCTTTTCTTGTCAAAGCAAAAATAGCATTCTTCCCCAGCACTCATAACCTCCATTGACTCAGCGTGACATACACTATCATCATTTTGGGTGTCTGGGAACGCTCAAAAATCCTCTTCATCAAAACTAATTGTAATTACTACTTCATTTCATGCAATTTCAGCTTTTTTTTTTTTTAAGAACACTCCATGAGGGAAGCCCGTATGTCCTCCCCTTCAATTCTCAAGTTGGTCTGGCTAGCTGGCTGGCTGGCTGGCTGGCTGGCTGGCTGGCTGGCTGGCTGGCTATGTATGTATGTATCTATCTATCATTCGTACAGTCCACACCAATACAGCTTGGAGGCTGAAAATTTCAACATTTACTCCTTGTTTTTCTTTTGCTTTTGGAAATTACCCATGAGTAGGTTTATGGAAGGAAGTTTTTTTGGTCTTTTTGGGGAGGGGTATTTGAAATGTAAGTCTATGCTAATTTGATCTCTTAGTTCATGCTTGTTTTTTGAAAATTCAATCATTCTTAGTGCCCAACAAATCACCCTTTTTTCAATCTTTTGATTGATCACCCCAAACCAGCAAAAAGATGCTAGTCACAGGACAGTTTCTTTCGGGTGACTAATCAGACCTGTTTCCCCCCATCCCCGAAAAAAAAAATATCAAGATTGAAATGAATAAGAGGAGAACAAAAATTACTCCATCCTGGTATAAATAACAACATAGCAATCAGCTGAACCACTTGGAGTCTAAAGAAACATTGTTTTTCTCAAATACTCCATCCTGGTATAAATAACAACATAGCAATGAGCTGAACCACTTGGAGTCTAAAGAAACATTGTTTTTCTCAAATACTCCATCCTGGTATAAATAACGACATAGCAATCAGCTAAACTACTTGGAGTCTAAAGAAACATTGTTTTTCTCAAATAGTCCATCCTGGTATAAATAACGACATAGCAATCAGCTGAACTACTTGGAGTCTAAAGAAACATTGTTTTTCTCAAATACTCCATCCTGGTATAAATAACAACATAGCAATCAGCTGAACCACTTGGAGTCTAAAGAAACATTGTTTTTCTCAAATACTCCATCCTGGTATAAATAACAACATAGCAATTAGCTGAACCACTTGGAGTCTAAAGAAACATTGTTTTTCTCAAATACTCCATCCTGGTATAAATAACAACATAGCAATGAGCTGAACTACTTGGAGTCTAAAGAAACATTGTTTTTCTCAAATACTCCATCCTGGTATAAATAACGACATAGCAATCAGCTAAACTACTTGGAGTCTAAAGAAACATTGTTTTTCTCAAATAGTCCATCCTGGTATAAATAACGACATAGCAATCAGCTGAACCACTTGGAGTCTAAAGAAACATTGTTTTTCTCAAATACTCCATCCTGCTATAAATAACGACATAGCAATCAGCTGAACTACTTGGAGTCTAAAGAAACATTGTTTTTCTCAAATACTCCATCCTGGTATAGATAACGACATAGCAATCAGCTGAACTACTTGGAGTCTAAAGAAACATTGTTTTTCTCAAATACTCCATCCTGGTATAAATAACGACATAGCAATCAGCTGAACTACTTGGAGTCTAAAGAAACATTGTTTTTCTCAAATACTCCATCCTGGTATAAATAACGACATAGCAATCAGCTGAACTACTTGGAGTCTAAAGAAACATTGTTTTTCTCAAATACTCCATCCTGGTATAAATAACGACATAGCAATCAGCTGAACTACTTGGAGTCTAAAGAAACATTGTTTTTCTCAAATACTCCATCCTGGTATAAATAACGACATAGCAATCAGCTGAACTACTTGGAGTCTAAAGAAACATTGTTTTTCTCAAATACTCCATCCTGGTATAAATAACGACATAGCAATCAGCTGAACTACTTGGAGTCTAAAGAAACATTGTTTTTCTCAAATACTCCATCCTGGTATAAATAATGACATAGCAATCAGCTGAACCACTTGGAGTTTAAAGAAACATTGTTTTTCTCAAATACTCCATCCTGGTATAAATAACGACATAGCAATCAGCTGAACTACTTGGAGTCTAAAGAAACATTGTTTTTCTCAAATACTCCATCCTGGTATGAATAACGACATAGCAATCAGCTGAACCACTTGGAGTCTAAAGAAACATTGTTTTTCTCAAATACTCCATCCTGCTATAAATAACGACATAGCAATCAGCTGAACTACTTGGAGTCTAAAGAAACATTGTTTTTCTCAAATACTCCATCCTGGTATAAATAACGACATAGCAATCAGCTGAACTACTTGGAGTATAAAGAAACATTGTTTTTCTCAAATACTCCATCCTGGTATAAATAACGACATAGCAATCAGCTGAACCACTTGGAGTCTAAAGAAACATTGTTTTTCTCAAATACTCCATCCTGGTATAAATAACGACATAACAGTCAGCTGAACCACTTGGAGTCTAAAGAAACATTGTTTTCTCAAATACTCCATCCTGGTATAAATAACGACATACCAATCAACTGAACCACTTGGAGTCTAAAGACACATTGTTTTTCTCAAATACTCCATCCTGGTATAAATAACAACATAGCAATCAGCTGAACTACTTGGAGTCTAAAGAAACATTTTTCTCTCTTCATACGTCTGTACTGAATCAAGACTTCCCATATGAAATTCAAAACCAAAAATCCCCAGGCAATTAAGGAAATTACAAAACGTTTTCAATGATAAATTGAAATAAAACTCTTATACGATACAATCCCATTTCTGAGCTTGAATTAAAAACTATCAACTAAAACTGTCACCGAAAATGTCAACATGAGTTCCTTCAAGTTAGTCTGGCTGGCTGGCTTGCTCTAAATATATTTATATATATATATATATATATATATATATATATATATATATATATATATATATATATATATATATATGTGTATCACCAAAACAGGCCGCACCAATGAAGCTACAGGGCTGAAAATTAAATCACTCAGTCATTATCATGACTATGAAAACAGGTTTTTGTTTCGTTTTTTGGAAATCCTCACCTCTTATATATTTTTTTTATGGGGGGAGGGGTTCAGTTTGATAAGTAAGTTTATGCTAAATTAACCCCTTAGCTAGCAACATTCATTCTTTTTGAGAAATGTGATTTATTTAATGATTACTCCTTTTCAAATTTTTAAATTGATCACCCTAATATAGTATGCTGCCAAAAGTGACAGTTTCTTCAGAGTAATTAACCAGACCTGTTTCCCTTTTCTTTTCTTTTTATCAAATTAGAATACTTTCAAACTGAACTCAGAATATAATCTGAAGCTGCTTCGAATCGATATTTGAAGAAAAGAACCAAAATGTGAAACAACCACTTTTTTCAATTGGAACTATTTGGAAAGAAAGGTCTGGTTAGTCACTCAATAGAAACCATCAGGTGACCTACTTCTTTTGGTAACATGCCTTTTTATGAGTGATCAGAAAAAAGGGAGATCAATGAATGAGTTACTTCTCTCTTCTTTTGGAGGATCAAAAGTCCAAATTTTCCAAAATGCTGCTAGACACAAACTAAGGGACAAATTTAGCATATACTTGCATTGTAAATCGCGAATGGATAATTTTTCTTAGATGCAAAGGGTAAAAAATGAATGTAGATTTTTCTGTCTTTTAATATAATTCTCATTATATATATCTCATTATATGTATACTACTTTCAAATATTGTATATATTATGTCTTATAAGAGGTGTCTGATTGTATGTGATGCTATAAAAAAGAACCTAAACATAGGCGTAGTCAAAGGCAATTTGCAATCCGAACTCAAAAGACATTGGGGAAGATTTTGAAGAAAAAATTCAAAGGGGTTTTGACACTAGAGTTTTTGCTCTTTTAAGCTGTCAAAAACAAAGGGAAACTTTTCCCCTTCCCAAAGAGTCAAAAATGAAAGGAGACAACTCCTTCTTTCAAGGGATCAGTACTAATGGGAGATAAAAGTGAAAGAAGACCTTTTTCTCTCCTTTCAGTGGTCAAAACTGGAAGTAAATTTTTCTTTCACCAGAAGTGAAGATAAACTTTATTTCCCCCTTTGTGGGGTCAAAAGTGAAGACTCTCAGAAGAAGAAAAAATCAAGCAAAGAAGCACACTAGGATGACAAGCCTTTGGCAGAGCAAGCTCATACTTCAAAAACAAGAAGCTTCCATTAATCCTAGAAAGAAGGGTGTACAACCAATGCATCCTCCAAATAGTCAGTTATGGAGCTAAAATATGGAACCTAACCAAGAGACAGATCCGCAAGTTGAGAACAATCCAACGTGCACATGAAAGATTCATGCACAACCTCCCATTTTTTCTGGGGACAGTTCATCCCAGGGCAGTGCTACCTCATTAGAGTCAGGTCAGGCTCGTCATGACGCTTTCGCGACCTCGGTTGCTTTAGCAACCTCAGTTGTGTCAACTGGAGCTATTTTTCATGGGTTGCTCCATTTTTCCCTACATAAAGCCATGACCTTGTGTTGCATTTTGCTTTCATGCAAGAGTGAATAAATAGGATGCACAACTTCACATTTTTTCTGGCCATTTTTGCATGCTTCAAAGTGTAGTATCTGTTCCACAAAGTGTCGGTACAAATGCTGGCCTGCCAAATGGGCTGGAGATGGTGTTGGAGTGAGCATCAAAGTCCGAGTGCTAAAGTGCAATGGATCAGTCAATGAGGGGGACACTGAGGCTGCACATTGCTAAGCCCATTGGGGACCTTTGGATTCTTCCTTTGGTCCCCTTTCTATTACTTGGCCCAGCAGCGGGAAAGCAGTCCCACTGCACTAAGAGGGACAAGTTGGGTTCATCCTAACGCTTTCACAACCACCGTTGCTTTAGCAACCTCAGTCATGTTGGCTGGAGCTATTTTTTATGGGTTGCTCCATTTTTCCAAAGTTGAGCTTGACTTGTGTTGCATTTAGCTCCAATTAGAGTGCAAATAAATAGGTGCTCAAGAAGAGACCACAAGGCAAACAATACATCTGGGAGAAGACAAGAGTCCGAGATATCATAGAACTATTAAAAACCTCAAATGGCAAAGGGCTGGCCATATTGTGAGAATGGCAGATAACCGATGGAAATCATAACTCACGACATGGATCCTCAGAGATCACATATACAACTGAGGCTGGCAGAGTACTTGATGGAGAGATGAGCAAGACAAATTTAGAAAATACAGGCTCTGCAACGCCCATGATTGATAAGTGTGGTGAATCCTGGGGAAGGTCCATGTCCAATGACGGACGTTAAGAGACAGATGATGATGATTTCATATGAATATATATAAATTTTCAAAGGGTCCAAAGTGAGGTGAACACTCCCTCACCCCACCCTGCTTCAAGGGTCAAAAGTGAGTGAAGACTTTTACTCAACAAGAGGCTTTTTACCTACTGAAAGGGGTCAAAAGTGAAGATAGACTTTTCAACCTTTAAGGGATGAGAAATGTAAAAAAAACTTTTCTCTCTTCAAAGGGTCAAAAGTGATACAAGAATTTTCCTTTCCTTTAAGGGATCAGTCGTAGTTGGAGAATCCCCATTACCTTAAGGGATCAAAAATTAAGGGAGGCTTCAACTTCTTCAAAGGATCAGAAGTGAAAGGAAACTTTTCCCCCTTAAAGATTCAGAATGAAGACAGAGGCATAACGGAGGATGTTAGGGGAGGCTACTTTAGAATGTCCCAAGACCCTATGTAGGGGCTCCCCATATGCTTTATAAATAATAGTTCAACTACTGCACCTGTATTAATAGTTTACAATAAACACTTTCACTATATGTTGGAGGAGGCACTGAGGGAACCAAGCCTCTTGAGTATCCAAATCTGTGGCTACATCCTGGAGTGGAGGTAATCTTTGTCTAATTAGTGTATATATATGCATGTTTATTAAGTTGTATACAGACAGACATATATATATATATATATATATATATATATATATATATATATATATATATATGTGTGTGTGTGTGTGTGTGCGTGTGTGTGTGGATGTGTGTGTATGCATGTATTTATCAATGTATAAAATGTAGAACCCTTTGAAAAGCTTACATCAATTGCATCAACAGATATCTGGAAATAATTGACTGAAATTCCAAAGAATTTGAATTATTTTATATCTTTAATGGATGTAAAGCTTTCTAGACTATATATGTATGTATGTATGTATCTATGTATGCATAAACGTGGGATCTTCCAAAAGTTTCAAGTCTAACTCAATGACATGACAGCAGGAAGAGAATACTTTTATTTTATTTTTAGACATATTCAAATTTTGTGAAAACAAATACATTATAATAAGGCCATCAAATAAAACAATAATTTGGAATCACTGTCAAAGGGATCTTAAATCAGACTCAAAACTTTTGGAACACCCCTTATACATATGTATATACATATATACATATATAAATATATATATACATATGTATGTTTATGTATATATATATATATAAATATATATATATATATATATATATATATATATATATATATATATATATATATATATATATATATATATATTAACCCACATATGTATATTAACACACACATATATATACATATACATATATGTGTGCGTGTGTGTGTGTGTGTGTGTGTGTGTGTGTGTGTGTGCATGTTCAACTGTCATTTACCCTTTATCTAAAACATTTCTAGTCACATTGGAAAGGATGGGGGAGGGTGTTATTTGTTGATCTTCTCTTACACCATTTGACAAGCACTTGCTCCAGTAAGTCTTGTTGATTGTGACAGGAAGTCTTTGAAAATTGTCTTTTTTAAATCTATCCTTTACTACTGACAGTTTTTGTCACTTCAAATGGGAACGATTCAAAATGGAAACACATACAAAAAAAGAAATAGGTCTGCTTAGTTATTCGATAAAACCGTCTCATCACCAATGTCCTTTGGCAGCATGCCATGTTGGGGGGATCAATTAAAAAATTGGAAAAAGGGGTGATCAATGAATAATTTATTTCCCTCGCCTTTGGTTGGGCAGAGATGATTTAAAAAAGTTTTCAAAATAATAGCAGCCAGACACAATCTAAGGGACCAATTTAAGATAAACTTACATTGCAAATTGAACTCCCCCACTAAAAGTTTATTCAGGGGTGGTGTTTTCACAAAAACATTGGTGTATGCACAATATATATGTATATATTGTGCATACAGGCCACACCAATGTTTACATTCAAACCAAGTTAGCCAAACCAGCTTAAAAACTGTAGAAACCTATTTTTACAAATGTACCTGAATTGCATAAATAATGATTTTGCCTATGTCAGTGGTTTTCATCAATTAAATGATAGTAGTACATGTCAACTTATTGTAAATTTTCCTTTTTCATCGAATCTCACTAAATATTGAAGGGGGCCCTCAAGGAGCCAAGTACCCCAGCCCCCAAATCTCTGGCTATCTCTAGGTATGCTTCACTGATATTTACATTTTTAATAACAAACAGGAGTTTTATTTTTTTATTAGGGTGTGTCAAAAGTATTATTGTTACTCCAAAGTTTATTTCTTTTACACATCTAATAACTATCTAGGACTATTTCATTAATACTATTAGATGAAGTAGCCATCTACGCCTTTTTAACTGCGACTAAAGTGGACAGTTCTGTGAATGTGAAAAGCTTTTCGTTCAGACCAAATTAGAATAGGTTGGGTTGATTGTGTTCGTACGAGAGTGGACAAAGAAAAAGGGTTTTTTTTTTCTTTCTCACCACACACTACGTCATATAATTCTTTTTTAGATCAATTCTCGAAATGAAATACGTGACGTAAAAAAAACGTTTGTAATTTAAGGAGCTAGAACATTTTTTTTCATCATTTCATATCATAAGCGTAGTTGAGACCTATAAGCTAAGAGTAACACAATTAAAGACACACTTCTTGGATACGATCAATAAAGTAGCCAAGCTCGAGAAAAACAGTCAGAATTAATTGTAAAGTATTTTTTAAACACTTTGCATAATTCCTTCTTTTTTAATCAATTGAAAACTGATTGAAAACTGCCAAATACAATTGAAATTTGTGTAAACAACGTTGCAGTTTTGAAGCTTCCTTTTTCCTTGTTTTATTTTATAGACCCAAAATCTGGTACATTTGCTCTTTTTCTGAGTCTGTCTGCTTTTTGGATGGCATTGCTTTAAACTCCAAGCACTAAGATCTCTTTACTTATGGAGTTGTTTTTAATTTCGGTTTTGTTTTTCTATTTATGCAGGGTAAGAAGAAATTCACAAAACAAACAATGGAAAGGTCATCTGAATTCATTTTGTTTCCATACTTATTTTTTAGGGTTTTTTTTTTCATCTTTTTCTTCGTTCGCCTCTTTCTGCACCGGTTAACTTCTCAGGTACCCTCCAGATAATCATAGTTAGCCGTGCCCCCCCCACACACACACACCGTGAAACCAAACCAGTCCATTCACCCGACGAATTCACGAGGTGCGGCTATTTTATAACGAGTTGGGGCTTATTAAAGCCCCACCACCATGCACATACCAACGACGAACACAGAACAATTTTTTAAACAAGTAAACATGTGGAAAACTGCGCTTGAATTAATAGTCCTGTAGACTATTGTAGTTTTGCTCGAAAAAATTATATAAACTGAAAATGTGTGTCGTTTCAAAAAGATTTTTATGCGCTTTGCAATGGTGGATCTTGTCAATTCATTCTCAAAACATAAACTTATGAATCCGATTGTTACAAATATACCAAATTTAAAGGGGAAACTGTTTTCTTTGTTACATGAGCAACACGGTAACACCAATTGAGATTGTACTCAGAATTATTCAGACTATTGTTCTCGTCGTGACTGTGTCTCTATTCAGAAAGCTTCGACCGTTCTACCCTTGGGCCTTCTTTGGGTGTTTGTCAGATTCGGTAATGTTCTTGGAATCACGAGTCGACCTATCACCATTCAATCCGCAGGGCTTAAGTGTTCCACTGTATATCCCCCGGTGGGCTTCTTGTTGGAATAATCATTCCTGAATTTCAAGAACTTCCAAAGATGCATTGAAATGAGATGGTTTGATACAAGATGCCCCCACCCTTCGGTCATAGACGGTAAAATAAGAACAATCTGATTAAATGGGGTGGGGGTCGATTCTAGATTCTGAGTGCCTTATCCAATGCGACAAACGTCTGAAAAAGACCGGGGGGTACAACGCGCGAAACGTCATGTATATAGAAATAACCAAGATGAAGACAATAGTCTGAATGAATCTCCGAA
Organism: Thysanoteuthis rhombus; assembly: GCA_963457665.1. NCBI lineage: Eukaryota > Metazoa > Mollusca > Cephalopoda > Oegopsida > Thysanoteuthidae > Thysanoteuthis > Thysanoteuthis major. The sequence goes on along the minus strand of OY735225.1, from coordinate 49,776,778 downwards.
TGATTATAATTCCTCAACTCAAGAAATCAGACAGAAACCGAGTAAGATTATTCCAGATTCTATTTACTGAATTCTTGCAACTAGAGAATTTTTTTAAAATTACCATTCATATATATATATATATATATATATATATATATATATATATATATATATGAATGGTAATTTATATATATATATATATATATATATATATATATATATATATATATATATATGTGTGTGTGTGTATATATATATATGTATGTATATATATATATATATATATATATATATATATATATATATATATATATATATATATATATATATAAAAGAGAAATATAGTTCTTCTGAAGTGGAAGTTTTGAGGATTATACTGGTGTTCAAATAAAAAAAACTGAACATATCTTCTATCCATGCCTTCATGTAAGCGCATTAATTTTGTCTGAACGAAAGAAAAACTAAGATGAGGATGTTTACTTCAGATTCGAAGGTTTAACCTGTTTATCTTACGTTTGGGTTCTTCTGAGATTCAACAGAAATAGATTGAAACTAGAATCTTTTTTTAAATCAGTAACTGATTATTTATTGAGTCTGGATTTGAAGTGCAGCGTTGACCTAACGGTTAAAGGCATGGAGAACAGAATCAGTGGAACAAGATCGAATTCTGGCTGAGGTAGTTTGTGATCACTTCGCAGTAATGCCCTTAGGAAAGACCCTAATCCATGTCCCAACCCCCACCTGTAAGCAAAATATCAGGGCTGATTGGGACCTTCGGCCCAGGAAGAAAGTTTATTTTATAGAAAAAAAAGTGCAGCTAGAAAATCTAAAAAAAAAAAAATTTTAAACCTCCTTGGCCCGCTGAGCCATTGGGAAAGGGTGTCGCGGAAGATTTGCCGACAACGAGTTACCGACATTTATCGAGATGTGCAATTCATCGAGTCAAGTAATTGACCAAGATCTTTGAAATCATAAAAAGGTTAAGAATTAGATTTGGCCATTGTTCGGCAGAGACACAATACTTATTTAAGTTCCCCCCGAATTTCCCAAATGGATATTCGGTAAGTACCTAAATGGCTATTTAGGTTCGTACCTAAATGGGTATTTAGGTACTTTCCATTCAGACGCTTCTCGAACTTCCCCAATACCTATTTAGGTTCTCATTGAACTTTTGACGAAAAGGCGATACGTAACGAGGAGAAAAGGTTAAAAACTTATACAAGAGTCATTCTAATTAGTGAAAGTTCTAAAGAGAATAGTCTCAACTTATTTCATTTTGAAACTATTACTTATTTCATTACAACAAATTCCAGATTATTAGATTACTACTCATTCAATTATTTCAAGAACAAAAAAATCCCTTTAGTCGTTTAATGGAGCTGACAAATGGAACCTCACTAAGAGACTGACCCTCAAAAAGAGGACCATGCAACGTGCACATGAAAGAATCAAAGCTAAGCCTCATATGGAGAGACTACCAGACAGCATAGTATACTGGGGGAAAAGAGGATACCGAGACATCGTAGAAACTATGAGAAAACTCAAATGGCAATGGGCTGGTCATGTTGCAAGAATTGCAAACAACCAATGGATATCACGACTCAGAACATTGAACACAGGGGAGCCGAGGCCAGCTGAATAGGAGATGGTGAGACAAACTGGACGGGTTCAGAAAATATTGACCACACGACGCCCACGATACAGAGGTGTGGTGAATCTTCCTGAAGGTCTATGTCCAACGACGGACGATAAAAGACTGATAATGATGATTATGATGATGAAAAAAATAATAGTCAAAAATCAAATAATAAATCAAAAAAGTAATTTGAATATCTAAAATTACATGACGCTGAATCCCGACGTGAAAAATCAACAGACAGAAAGCTATTTTAGCAGCAAGATATTCCTTAAATTTTATGTATCGTGGATTTTATGCAACTTAGATTTCATCTATCTTTTATATAGTATGAATTTTATGCTTCTTAAATTTTATGTATTTTGCATTTTATGTAACTTAAATTTCATGTATCTAGAATTTTAAGTAACGTAAATTTCATGTACATTGAATTTTATGTTACTTGAATTTTGTGTAATTTGAATTTCATGAATTTTAAATTTATGTATCTTGAATTTTATCAAACTTAAATTTTATGTAACTTGAATTTTGTATCTTAAGTTTTATGTATCTAAAATTTTATGTATCTTGAATTTCATGTATCTTGAATTTTATTTATCTTAAATCTTATGAATTTTAAATTTTATGTAACATATTTTACATAACTTAAATTTCATGTTACTTAAGTCCTGTGTATCGTAAGTTTTATGTATCTAAAATTTTATGTAACTTACCTTTTATGTAACCTAAATTCTGTGTAACCTTTTTTCCGTAAAATAAAAAAAAAAGTGTTCGTGAAATTTATTTTGTCTTGTTTTATAATTCTTCATCATTTTATTTTAATTTGTATGTCTCAATAAATGGTACAATCTCGATAAATTGTTATCGGGAAATTGTTATCAGTGTAGTGTTGTTAGTGAATCTGGCGGATACCGGGAGAGGGTACGAAGCCAAACGTGTGGACTCGGAGTGCGCGATTTAATCTCCCCCAAATATCACTCGCAGGAGAAGAAAGCAAGGAAGACGCCAACAACAATGGTTTGAATCTGAGAAAATATCTACTTATGAATATTTTTTAAACGAGATTTTTTACGATAATGTATTTGTAGGGCCAATAGATATTTCATGGTGCATTTTAGCTATCCTAGATTAGAACAGAAACTTATCATATTTACTTATCTTGGCTTAGTTTGAACCGACTCTAGTCAAAGCAACAAAAATTGTGAATATTGAATTGGTTACTACGATCAGTTTTGAATTTAATGTTGATTTTTAATAAAAGTATAGAGCATCAAGTGTCTTTGTATCTATTGAGGTATAATGTTTTTTGAGATACATACAATAAACGAATGTCAAAATAACGAATGTTGACTTAAACGAACACATGAACAGAAATTCGATAAATGCAGCGAATACGTGGACCATTGAACTTGGAATATGTCAGTTTTCTGATCAAGCCTATCTGTTCGCAAAACACGCTTTGGTTTTGCGCCGGTGCAATACCGTAGCCGTTTACTAAGGCAAGAGGTCTAGGATTCGTACTGTGGCCTAAAAAATTACTCGGTCCACTCTCGGGGGGAGCAGTACGCCCTGGGGCAGTATCTTCCCGTTGCAATAATAAGGGATGGGTCAGCTTTGCCCTGACACCTTTGCAACACTAATTTCGGGGACTGAAGCAATTTTTGCTGTTTTCCTGTAAATGGACCTCACATTAAAAGCAACCTTGTGTCACATCTTGTTCTTGTGGCGAAACGAGTAAATACGAAAATCAAATGCTTGCAATACATTCTTTGGTAGCTTTGCACCAGTGCAATACTGTGACCGGTGATGACCAGTTTTACTAAGCACAAGAAGCCGAGAATTCGTCCTGTGGTCTCCAAAAATAACTCTGCCCAGTCCCAAGGAACAGTACACCTCGGGGCTGCACCTTCCCATTGCACGAAAAGGCAAAGGTCGGGCTTACCCTGACGCCTTTGCAACACTAGTTGAGTGGATTGGAGCACTTTTTGTTGCTTTCTCGTGTACAGGACCACACATTAAACTGACCTTGTGTCACATCTTGCTCTTGTGGGGAAGCGAGCTGATATGGATCAAAGAGTAGTATCTGTTCTCACGTCAGCGAAACACAACATTAACTTCCCATTTACAGTTTTTAAACGTTATTATGTTTGTATTTCAATTATTTTCTTCGTGAATTTGGTAGCGTGGTAGACGCTAAGATATGGAGATGGATAAGAATGAGAAAGAATAAATGTCTCAGCGTTTCTAGTTGCTTTTAACTGAAGACATTTTCATCAAGTCAAAATTTCTCAAAAGATGTTGCAGCGAATAGCAACACAGATTTGTTGATATAATAATGAATTGAGCTTAGGGAGCTATGGGGCTCAAGAAAGTTTCTAACGAGCGCAAATTTCTGAAACTGTCTCTGAAAATGGCTGAAATCGGCTAAAGTTTTTAATCTCCTACTAACTTTATTACCAAAAATGTTTTATGTACAAATTTAAAGTTTACTCACCTTTCACAAAATTGGCGAGAGTCTCGGCAATCGTAGATGTTTATTGGATGAATGAGAAAATCATTCGGTCAGATATAGCCAAATTATGGCAACACTGGACTGTTTTCAAAAGGACAGATGACTTTTCGATCGACTTCATGAAAGAACATTGTCGTCAAACTTCAGTTGAAGATAAAAAAACGTGTTGATATCTTGTTCGTTTCATACCGTGAGTGGAATTGAATTTGACAGACACAAAACTCGATTCAAGAAATAAAGTTCGTTTTTGTTTTTTTTTTAATTTTTTTACCAACAAAATATAGAGAACCTAATTAATTCGGAGATTTTCTTTCATTCAGAAAAGCAAATTATCTTCTGAGTTAAAAAGGACAAGTCAATTTTGATTCATTAAATCACCAAATACATCAATTAAAAAAATTAGTCATCATGGTATCACCTGGGGCAGGCCGCCCCTGTTGATACGCCCCTGACTGCATATGTTTAACTCATTGAATTCAGGCATGCATTATCTTGTACGTAAACAAGAGAAATTAATGAAAGAAAAAAAGGGGTCTTATAAATGTCCCCAGTGGAAAACGGTCGAAATACAAAGAAGGGATGGCAATTAATAGTATATTAAGACCATAAACTCCAAGATGCCACGGTAGCCTGTAAGTAATAATCGGCCATAACTCAACGTCTCCCAGTTAGAATCTCTTTGCAAGCCTACGTACAGCATTTCATTAAAATATATGAAGGAATAACGAAGTTATCCAATTGAGAAAAATGAGACAATGCCTAAATAGAAATGTATTTCTTTGCCAATACACTTCATTATTGAACAAGACTTTTCCCGTTTCTTCATTTTCCTCGTTTCATTACATCGACCATCTTATTCCCCCGTCCGAGGTTCTACATGAATATTTTCAAAACCCGATTGGATTGTCATGTTCGACACGAAGACAACCATTTTTTACAAATAGCATCAGCAGCAGCAGCAGCAGCATTTTAATGTCTGTTGTTGGACATAAACATTCCCAAAGATTCACCGAAGATCTCTATCGTGGTCATCGCGGTGCCAATAACTTCTGAACAGATCTAAATCGTCACGTGTGTATGCACGTGCGTATATATATCTGTGTGTGCGTACACACGTATCCGTCGAATAATACACCTCATCATTGAAATAGAGTTTTCTTGTTCCTCCGTCTTCCTCGTTTCATTATAGCAATCAACTTGCATCTCCGTTCGGCTCTCTCTCTCCCTACGTCACCTTTCTCATAACCCGATTGGATTTTCATGTTCCATTCCAAAGACATCTATTTCTAATCTAAAATTAGATTCCTTATAGAAACAGGCGAACAAACGCTAACGGAAAAGACATAATTAAGGCAAGGTTTCGACCGAAGGAAAGTTCACGGTGGCAAACAAAATAGAGTTGAAGAATCAGCAGCGTTGCTTGAGATTTGAGTGATGTAGGGACTCGAGATGATGAGGGACCCCAAGGGGCTACAGAGACCCCGCTCCATCATTTTATGAGATGTTTCAGCGAGGAAAAATGCAGAGTCTCTGAGAAAGGGTGCACCAGAGGGCCAGGGGCGTAACGCCTATTTAGGGGTCTGGAGACTTTGTACCGACACTTTTAAATCAATACATCAGTTTATGAAATAGGAAAACTCTGTCGTTTACAGGTCGATGAATATAGCATGGCACATTAAAAGAATTATTGCATATGCGTCTATTTGCAGAGTATATTGGGGTAACTTTGTACAGCCTTAGTGAATACCTCTCAGAAGCCCAGGTAGTAGCTACTATTTATTAAGTTTAGGGGGGGCAAGGGTATTTCACTCGGGCCCCTTTGACGAATGATTTTGATAGGTTTGTGAACGAGCTCCCAGCAGGAATCTGTGTTTTTTGTTTGTTTGTTGTTGTTGTTTTTTTTACACTTTTTCAAGTAGAGAACACACTGAATACACATTTGGAAACAGAATTCCGTTTGTGTAGTTCTATGGAAAACCGAAATTTATCATACCTACCTACCTCATTACAGCACAAAGCCAAATAGAGAGTAGAAAGACTGTATTACGCCAATATATTCAGTGGGAGGGACTGCTTGTCTAAGATAGCTGTGGAAATTCAGATCTTTATCTGGGTTCGAAGGCCGACTTTTGGTACCAGTTGGCAGAGGTGAAGCTGAGTGAGAGGGGGACTATTGGAAAAACACCCAAGCGTCAGGAAAGGGTGATGATGGAAATGGATTTTGCGAACTAGGTTTACGGTAGGTCTGAGCTTAGGGTTTACGGTATTGCTGGGTTTAGAGGGCTAGGTATTGTTCATATTAGTTGACATTGACCATATATAGACCTGGAAATTAAGCAGATATACACCGTACCCCTACCTAACCCCTATTTTCCACCACTAGAAGAGGTCCCTACAAAGCCTAAAAATGGTTGTTCACCAACTCTCTACCTACCTCTAGCTACGCTGCCAAAAAATTGATTATACTTTCCACTGGAAAATTCCCCAAATGCTAGGTCTTTTTCTTTAGCCCCCACCACGGAAACCCTAACCCCAATTGTGGGGTGGGGGGCAGGAGCTAACAAAATAAAATTGACACATCAATTCCTATTGGTTCTGTTGGGGACTTACGAAAAAGCCCTAAATTGTTGCATTTTTTTTAAATTTCAAAGGCATTATCCTCTTCTGACAAAGCTGGAAAAATCTGATCACTTGTTTGATCTAGAAAAGACTGACCGTTCGGTAGAGAGGTTGAAATCTTTTGATCAAATTGCAGCTGAAATTTACCCCGAACTAATAACATCATAAACTGAGTTTTTAGTAGACGAGAAAAAGAAAAGGTGACCGGTAAAGGTCACTAAAACTTTTAATTAAACACACTGGATATTCATCCGGCATCGGATACGCATGAAATGTAGCCATTCGCACTTCCTCGGTTCCGCATGTGATCTTGGGAGATCCATGTTGTGAGTCGCGATGTCCATCGGTTGTCTGCCATTCGTGCAACATGGCCAGCCCACTGCCATTTGAGCTTTTTAATGGATTCAATGATGTCCTTGACTCTTGTCTTCCTGGATGTACTGTGCTGTCTTGTGGTCTCTCTAAGTGAGGCCCATCATAATTCTCTCATGCGCACGCTGCATGGTTCTCAATTTGCAGATCTGTCTCTTGGTTAGGTTCCATGTTTCAGCTCCATAAGTGACTATTGGGAGGATGCATTGGTTATACACCCTTCTTTTTAGGATTAATGGGATCTTCTTATTTTTGAAGGTTGAGCTTACTCAGCCAAAGGCCTACCATCCTAGAGTGATTCTTTGCTTGATTTCTTCTTCTTTTGAGGGTCTCATGGAGATTCGTTGTCCTAGGTAGATGTAGTGATCGACTTTCTCCAGTTCTGTGTCTTCGATTTTGATCTTAGTGTTTTTATCCTCGATGTGGTTGTTGCACATGATCTTTGTCTTACTGAAGTTCATATGTAGGCCGACTTTCTTGCTCTCTTCATTTAGTTCATCTATGGAGGTCGTGTAGGTTCTCCATGATATTAAGACGTTAGCTTTTAATCTAATGATTTATCAATACTGCATTTTCCACTGACTTCATTAGTACTTGACGAAATTTTGAACGAATATTACCCGTTACATGTATAATTAATTTATTCAATTTTAATCAAATAGATTTTTTTAGATTTCTGCGGTTTTAATTATATGTGTCATTTTCCCAAGCTTTTCAACTTCAGTACAGGTGTCCTTTTCACAGAGATTCACTCGCCAAGTTGTTTATTATCCATAAAAGATTCTATATCTCGGTCGTATCGTTCAGATATTTCGTAGAGCTCTCGAATCGGATTATTGGCATTTATTTTCTGTGATTAAAAATAACCCTGAGTCACTCTTTCAATATTCATTGTTTTTCAAGTTGTATAATCATTTTTTATTATTCATTTTTTTTAATCTATTTATTCATTTTGTTTATCTACTTATTTATTCATTTATTTATTTTTGAGGTAATGTATTTCCACTTTTTTTGGTAATTTAGTCAAACATCGGTCCTGCAAAAGTCGGTGCCAGATAATGGAGTATAGATAGCACATACTAGTTTTGCTATCGACAATTCTTGACTGTCTTAGGGTCACACAATTGTTTTTTAATCCCTATTTGATTGCACTTTATTTTGAAGCATTTTAATTTCCCATTAACGTCGATTCAATCGAGATTTTCGATGGGGGAGGGGTTCAAATCGACCATAACTATCAAATTTCGACACTGATTGATTTGTCTCAACTCACGCGACAAGTGTAAATGGCTTTAAATGTACATCCTCTATAAATGTAATGTTAGGTATCATTTTATTTCAAACATTTTAATTCAAAAAGCAACCCGAACCCGTTGCCCATTATTGTAAAAATACCAATTTAGTGAAGATCACGAAAACTATTTCTCTTGGTACAGACGAAGGAGAGAATCTTAGATAAGAGATGTATAAATGCATTATTTGTGATTGACATTACGGTAACTGTTACCATTCCCGTTTTGAAATGAAATGCAGAATAAAAGAAGCTGATGACAAATTTCAAATTAAAGAACATTACTCTAATCCTAACACTAACCCTGATATGAACGGTGGCGATTTTAAAACGGGGGAGGTAACAACTGCAGGGGTCACCGTGTTTCCTGGCTAGTGAGACGCATTTTTTTTTTTTCTCTGAACAGTATTTGTTAAAAGTGATAATTATCAGTGCCAAAAAGAAAAAGTTGGACTTGCTACTTAGCTATTTAATCCTCAAATATCCCCCCCCCAATTCTTGACATGTACAGAGGCTAATCTTTTTAACATCTCATTCTTTTATCGCTTTTTCGCACAACTTTCTTGATCGAATACATTCCGATGGCTAGAGTTTGTATTTTCACTGTTGATCGTTGGTTTTCGTTCTTTCTATATCTCTGATTGTTGATTTTTTATCATGACTCTTCTGGGTGAATACTTTCCAACCGCTGTAATATAAGATGGTGTGATGTAAGAATCAATGATAGAAATGTGTTCTAGGGACAACGTATACGTTAAGGCTGCAGTTGAAATTTATGCCCAATGGGGTGAATTGAACCCAGGTAGATGGGTTTCCTTAAGATCTTGTGGGTAATTAGATAATTTGATAAATGTCTCTATCAGTAGACATCCAGACACAAAAATGGAAATTGAGAATTAGGCAAAAGCCGTACCCCGAGCCCCATTTCAACCACTGGGAATACCATACTCGTTCAAGGCATTTTGTTGGGCAATGAGGATTACTCTGCAGTGCAATGGGGTAACACTTTACCCCAATATAGTTCTAAGGTGGATAAGAATTAACTCCCTATTAGAAATTATATATAACGTGTATCCGTGAATTTCTTTCATCGAGATTAATCAGAGAATAAAAAAAATGTCGAATGGAGATTTTCTTTTCGCCCATCCCGTAATGTCAGTGTCCGTGGCTTTTTGAATGCACAAGACACGTCGCGCTATATTTTTATTCATGTCTAAGAGTGAAGACCAAATAGACTTTTCATGTTTTGCAAAATGTGTGCACACAAATTATATAATTTATATATGCTGCTTATCTCAAATAGGTACATTAAAAAATCTAGCGATGATCACAGATCTTTTTATCAAATTTTCTAGAACGAATTGCAATTACTTAAATACTCTTTTAATTTTGATTTTACATGCAACATGACGTAAAATCAGTCGTAAAAATTAACGATGTGCATTTCAATTAGGTTTTAGACGGTTTTTAGATTATGACCGGGCTGATCTTTGTAACATTTCAATCCTGTATTTAGAACTTTCAGAGTTGACTTTGAGTCTCACACGTAGCAGTCTCCATTAACAACATCCAAGTCCGTTTTCATCTTGACACCGCTTCAGACATAACGTTAATCTCACGTTCCATGTATGCATTAATCAGTTAACAGGTTGTGACAAACACTGACCATGGAGGTCGGGTTGCATAAGGCAACACCATTCAGCGAATCGACGAGTTAACTTGTGATGTGTCTTTCAACAACAATCAGTTATCTCACTGATTGTCCTGATTTAAACTTACTTGACTGGATTGGGGAAATTGATCTGTTTAATACTCCCACTCCTCATATCTGTGATGTGTAACACATCACAGCTTACTTCTACAAGAAACAATTTCAAAAACAAGTTCAGTAGTATTTTCCAGCAACATTCAGATGCGAGACGAGTTTCCAGGCTGAAGTGTCCACTACCATACGTTGCTCTTGTCACTGTTCTTAAGGAATTAGACCGCCTCCAACATTCATACAATACGGATTAATACAACCGCTGAACTACTCATTGTCGACGTCTCCCAATGTCGTCGTAAAAAAGGCCAATGGCGAAATGGGTTGATCGATGCGTTGGCTGCACATCAGGATCCTGCGATCGGTCCCAGAAGACTTATTAATAAAGTTCAATGGCGGATATTGCTTCGCAAAGCTGGGTCTGGCAGTCGCTTCCAAATTGAAGTGGATAATGATTCCAAGGAGCTATTTACGATAAACACTCACCGGAGTTTGTTTCATTTGAAGCTCCGTCCATTTGACAGTGGGCACCAGCCATATTCCAACAGACGGTGGATGCTACGCTGACCGGGTTAAAAGGAGTTGCCGCTTACATCGATGACCACATTGTCCCAGGTTCCACTCAGGATAAACACTTACCCCTTTTGACTTGTGTGCTCCGGTGTATTCAACAATGTGGATTCCGTCTACATGATGACTATTGTGAATTTTTCTGACATCCATTAAATACCTTGGATTTATTTTTAACCCAATTTTTGACCCAAAAAATATCTATGCTTTACAACAAATGCCAGAAGCACCAACGACGAACAGCCCTACGCCCTTTCCTCCGTCTGGTGAGCCACTACAGTGCATTCATGCCAGAAATGCATCTTGTGTGTGGTCCCCAAAATCGTTTTTTGAAAAAGAATAAACTGGTCACGCAACTGCTTTTGACTTGGTAAAATCTTTACCTAGTTTCGAATTACTGCTCGCCCATTACATTATATCTATGGATATCATCGTTGCCTCAGATAATCCAACTATCCAGTTATTTCACACGTTTGTCCCGGCGGAAGTGAAAAAGCAATTGCTCATGCAACCAGATCCCTAACAGCAACTGAGTGTAATTATAGTCAGATCGGAAAAAAGAACTGCAGCAATCGTATTGGCCATCAACAAATTCTATAAAATACTATATGGGCGCTTTTCTACACTTGTTATTAGTATTTTTGGATTCAAGTCCCAGTCTACACAGCAAACCGTCTGCAAGGATTGGTCACAATTCTTTTGGATTATGATTTCTCCATCAAATACCAGTCGACCGATAAAATCGGCCAGGCAGATGGATTGTCAAGACTCGTGGATTCCGGATGCAAACGACCGGAAGACACGGTTGTCGCTGCAATATCCGTGGAACCGGAATTCAATAATGTGCTTGCTTCAACAGTCAGATCACTTCCGGTTACTTCAGTACAGCTACTGCTTATGATCCATTAGTAGGGGAAGTTATCCATTTCCAGCGCCCACACTGGTCATTAGTTTGTCCTGATCGACAGCTTTAACCATTCTACCAACGTTGATCATCCTCGGCTGTGGTCGATTGGTGTCTTCTTTTCACCCAACATGTCGTAGGCTCATTGTAAAAGAAAGTTGTCAAGCAATTTCATATTGGTCACCCGGGAACTAGCCGTAGGAAGGCTCGCAGCTGTGTTTATTAGCCAAGTATTGACAAACAATGGGAAGAACTTGTGCGCATGTTTTCCAAATGACATCTAGTAGCAAAATCAAGTGTTTTTACAAGGCCTGTTCCAGAGACCCCCTGGTCGCTAATTCATGTTGACTTCACGGAGCTTATCAATGACCAACATTACTTGATTATAGTGGATGCTTATAGTATGTGACCGAAAGTATTCATAATGAATCGCAACATTTCCTGTGAAACTATTATGAAACTGCAATAAGTGTTCAGTAGATTAGGAGTCCCAGATAGTCTGGTCTCCAATAACGGTATTACATTCACCTCGGCAGAATCTCCAGCTTTCTACCAACGAAACAAAATTCAACATACTCGGTCACCGCCATTCTATCCACAATCAAATGGCTTGGTGGAATGTTTTTGTGAACACCTTCAAGTGAGCACTCTTGAAAATCAAAGGGGTTGGGACTACACCCGAGATCAACGAGATATTTCTGTTGAGCTACAGAGCAACACCAAACCAGATTGTGCCGAATAGTAACTTATCCACAGAAGCACTGATGAACCGTTGACGTTATTCGTCCAGCGCCACAACATTCAATCGATTGAAACACAGCGATTTGGGTTCAATCGCCATCACGGTACTATACAGTGTGTGTTTGTAGCTGGTCAATCCATGCTTGCCCAAAAACTATCGCAGTGGTATTGAAAAGTGGACAAAAGGCCACATTGTGCGACCAACCGGAGATATCACTTACGATGTGGACGTAGAAACCTTCATTTGGGTCCGACATGCAAACCAACTACGATCAGTCAGCTAATTAGATGGAAAGTCATGAAATTTGCAATTTGATGAAATGGAATCTAGCCTTTCCACTTAGTCCAAAAGAGGAAAAGAATGTAAAAGAAAATCCGTTTACTGCAATATTTACCCATTTTCTGGGATGGAATTTGGAAGAAATAGGTTAATCATCATGGGGAATTCATATTTCATAATTATATTTTCGTAAGACCAGGGCAATTGTGCCTATGGCTAATTAGTCGAATAGGTTTAGTTCAATATAACATACGTTTCGATCTGTGTTGTTGAGTTAGCTGTTTTGGAACTAGATTTAGCTTCTTTTTTTTCTTGTTAGCCATAAATTCCAAATCTTGCTTCTAGTTCCAAATTTTGTCCCCGGTCAAGTGTAATAGCAGTAGCAATATCATCACAGTCTAAGTTACTGCTGATGTTTACAGGCTGTCATAACTAAAAGGGCCAAATTTTGATCTAAATTGGCATCACTGATCCAAAGTCAGCCTATGCAAAACTCTCTCATCCAAAATGTCTCAAATAAGTTAATGATGATGCTTAAAACATTAAATTCTAATGCAATCGGATTTCTTCGAGTTTTATTTGTAGTGCCCCCGATTCTTTTAGTTAGGAATTAAGTACGAAACTCCTTTTTTAGCTAGGATTCCAAAACGTCACTTCCTCCGTCGACCCCTATAAAACCCCTGGATACACATGGTCCAATCCTCACTAGCTCCAGCACCACTAGCTGGTTACGCTTCTAGCCCCAGCCTCTGCGGCCGGCCATTCTCTCTCTTTCCTTCTCCCTAATCCAATGCTCATTGGCGCGATTATTCCCAGCTGGGCTGGCCTTTGCAGCTAACCACCCTCTTTCTTCCTCCCTAAGATCGTTGTCGTTTCACCGACCCACTGGCCGATCCGATCTTCCTCACTTCGGGAAACACGCATGGATAAAACTCCATGTTCTCTGTCTTTCATGGTCTGTTCGTCGAGAGTCTATCAGCGTCAGAGAATAGCCCCCGAGTTAACTCACTTGGCAGTAAGGCTCGCGCACTGAACCCGGTTTCCACGTATTATCTTGGAGCTATCCAACCATACGGAATCCATGCGTTCAGACAAATTCGCTCCAACTCCGACGCCAGCGCTGTCAAGACAAGAAAGCTCCCATCTCTTCTTCTATCTCTTCCCCTAACATTACTTCTCACGATCGATCGTACCTATGTTATCCTTACATATACCTCACCTTTATTCTTGTATTAAACGTACGTCTCCTGTCTGGCCATAAAACTTGTATGTGTTCTTTCCACTTTGTTTCATCAATGCGTGTCCAACTTCATACTTGGCGCGCATTCCATTCTCTTCGTACAGCATCCTTTCCTTCCACATCTATAGGGCTGCACACGCGCTACAGTCAAACCACGACGAGGACCAAATCCCCTCGTCTCTCAAATAACAATCCATTGCTGTTTGGATTCAACAAAAGAGACTACGTGCAAAATATTTATCATCGATTATTTCACACCTGAAATATAGATTCAGTTGCGCAACAAATTAAAATACACAGGAGATAGAAGCTTAAACTAAGGTGATTAAGAACAAAGCAGGGAGAATTCAGATCATAAGATAGTTTCATTTTAACATGGAAGGGGGCTACGGGAGCTTACAATACCAAGGTGTACAAATAGACCATTTGTATGCAGTGCAATGAGGGGATATTAACATCTACCATACATTTGTATAAAAATAAACATATCAATCGACGGAGAATCAATTAAGGAACAAGTTATAATCACTTATTACCGGAAAAAGTTTCCGATCTTATTATTTTTCGATCACGTGACTGGCATCCCAATTCTAAGGGTGTGTGAATCAGAGCTGTCCAGAGACATGAGCAAACTATGCAGTCGGTGGCAACGAGGTACTTAATAAAGCGGCGAGGGCCCTAAAATCATTTCATCTGCTTAGGGCCCCTTAAAGGCATTGGCTAGCTCTAGTGACCCCATTTTGATTCATGAAAGAGATGGTGTGGTCAGCGCCTGGGGTGATACTTGAAATTTGTGTCTCCTCCCATATTCTTATGATAATTCTTTCTCGGTTTAGAGTGTGCCCCAAGAATCTTTGAGCTGTAGGTACCATAGGCGACTCTTTAGGTTCGCCTGATGGATGAGCTGGGCCCGGTTGGGGGCTGACATTCCCAACACCCGATTTCATTTCTTTACATTCTTTTCTCCACCCCGATAGCATTTTCCTTTTATTTCATCTGCACCAAGTTCTTTGCAAAGGGGTCGTTGAGTTCATGTGGAATTTGGGTTATAGGTAGGTGGGTGATTAAATGATGACGTATCATTACGAAAAGGTTAATGAATGAGTCTTGCTTGGGGAATTAAAAAAGACCATTGACAGGTCTGGTTAGTCACTCAATAGAAACTGTCATGTGACCAACGTCTTTTGACACTGTGTCGTTTTGCAGGTGATCAATTGAAAAACTGGGATAAAGGGTGATCAATGAATTGGTTATTTCCCCTCACCTTTTGTTGGAAAGAGATTACTAAAAAAATAAATCGAGAATGCTACCGGACACAACTGAGGGACCAATTTAGCACCAGTTCATATTGCAAATTCAACCTCCAAAACCTATTTGTAGAGGGGATTTTCAGAAAGCAAAAAAATATGTTTGTTGGGGAGTGAGGAGTAAATGTTCAAATATTCAGCCCTCTAGCCCCATTAGTGCAATGTGAACGCGTGATTCATACATACAAACAGACATACGCTGTGAGCAAACCAGACCAACTTGAAAACTGAAGAAACCTTCCGTTTCCCGATTATCTTTAATGAAGGTGATCTATATATACATAAATAATATATACATAAATGAACTATTGGGAGTGAGCCAAACCCAGGGGTAAAAGTAAGGAGACTATATTAGCTAATTAATCAATTGACAAATTAATGATTAAAATGCCATAAATGTTTCGTGAAGGGTCTCCATCTTCAGTAGCATGTGTATACCTTTTAATAGTTAAAGGTTTAGGTTTCTATGGAAAACAAATTTAGCATAAAATCTTTTGCTTTGAAAGCAAAAATGAAATTCAAAAATGAGAATCCATGAGAGGCCATAGTGGAGAATGTGGACTGTTTTCTGTGTGTGAAGGAATATATGGTTGTTTGGTTGGATGTATCGGTGGAAGTATCAGCAGCAGTTTCTGGGGTTGTTTTGGTCGTGTGGGATAGTAATCTTTAGAATTGACTGTCATGGCTATTGGGAATCTAGGTCATGGTCCAATGCTAAGTACTTGGGTACCTAGTAAGATAATACAGAGTACTTGCATTTATATGCATGTATGTTGAATTGCCCATGTATACATGCATGCATAAACTTACAAATACACCCAACCATACACACATGGCCATCCACACATACGTATAGTGCATATACGCACATTTGCACATATTCATATATACAAATACATACACCTAACTTAACATCAACCCTCATACATCTACAAAAACAGCATTAGGAAAGGTGCAATGTTATATCATTTGGGAAATGATGATGATGAAAAACCTGTGGATTTTATTCTGTGGACTTATGTCCGGGTAAGTATTGTATACTTGTAGGAATATGTTGACTTAGATGTGGGTAAATATAAATCTAAGATGTAGACGGAGAGTGTGTAAGTTAGATAATTTATAAAGTGTGCCATCATCACTTAGAACGAAAGATCAGTTAAAAGTTATTTGTCAGTATTGATAGATGGGTATTAACGGTGGAGTGAAACAATAGGTGTATTAATAGTATATCCGTATATAAAGATTATTATAAGTATATTGTTGGGCTATGAGGTCGAGGCTGTCCCTAGTAATAATCACGTTGGTGGGATAAAAGAGGGGATTCTTGTTATAAATGATCGAGTACGTTCTGTAACAGTTACATTGTAGATATTCAGAAAGGTCAGATAATTTTGAATAGTTCAAGGAAAATGGACCATACATAGGTATCAACTGGTAGGGGCCTAGATGATTGCGTGACGTTCCCAATGTTTGATTTACATGAAAGAGTTAGGTACGGATAGGATATGATTGTAACATTAACAATATATTCAGTCAGCAGTCCAGATTCTATTGATGGGGAATTGAGTGAATAAGAGCTTATGTATATAAAGGTGCGTTACGGTGTTACGGTGGTATGGTGCATATTCATGTGCCAGATGGAAGAATAGTGTTGGGTGCAGACATAAAGATGGTAAGCATAGAGTAATTACGAGTGAGAGGATTGGGTGGGGTTAGTCAAGAGAGAGAATTTTAAGTGTACTAATCCAGATATAGTTCTAAAATTCAGTCGTGTCGAAAAAGGGGGGTATTTTTTTAAAAATCTTTTTCGATGATAGTTAATCTAGCGTCTGTGCCGATATTGTGGCCTGGGGTACTGAAGTGTTGTTTCGCTGGAAGTAAAGTGGATTATCTAATTCTGCACCGATAGTTATTAGGTCTAATGTTAGATTGCCATTCCGAATATATATATATATATATATATATATATATATATATATATATATATATATATATATATATATATATATATATATATATATAACCTAGTACAATATTTCACCGAACGAGGATATCCACTAGATGATACTAAAAGCCAAATGAAAAAAAAGCAACTAGAATACCCAGGGATGAAATCCTTAAGCTTTCCCACAATAATAAACCTGACTACATACCACTTATAACCACCTTCAACAACACACCCCGATCCTTAGCACACATCATCAATAGATGATAGAACATCCTCACCATTAAAACGGATCTAAGAGAAACATTCACAGACCCATGTGTCATCGCTTATCGCAGGCCCCAAAACATCAGAGACATGATTAGCAGTAATAATATCATTAATGATAAAGTCGTACACAAAAATATCCCTAGAACCACTAAATTCTGCAAACCTTGTGACATGAGAAATAGTCTACGTTGCAACCACCTCAAGTACAACAACGCATTCACAAGTACCACCACAAAAGAATGTTACCACATATATCACAGCACCAACTGCCGTAGTAAGAACATTATATACCTTCTAGAGTGCAATAGATGTAAGTTACAATACATAGGCAAGTCTGAGTGGCAATTTAATATTAGACTCAACAATTATAGACATAGGATTAAGTCAAAAAATAATCGTAGCCCACTTCCTGTAGAACTACACTTTCGCACACCCGGCCACAATTTTGCCACTGATGCTATTTTCACCATTATAGAAAAAATAGAAAAAAATACTCCAATTGACATAACTAAAGTTCTAGAGAAACATGAAGATATGCGGATCAACTAACTCAAAACTCTGTATCCTAATGGATAAACTTAACAACCCTCATCACATAGATCTCTAATTCACAAAACTCCTACTAATAATATCCTCGCATCCACATCTAAGATACATTCAATACTGAGAGCTTCAAAGTCACCCAGACCCATAGCAAAAATTCACCTTAGCCAGTTATACCACTTGTCCAAATCATAGCCAACACATTTTTGATGACTAGTAAGGTTGATACCTATGTAGCTCCATAACCTCATCACCCCTCCATTTACACTATCCCTAGCATACCCAAAAAATCTAACTCCATATCACTTCCCTCCTACCCTGACACACTTTGCCCTCTCCAAGACCAACTGCTGCTGCTTAACCAAAGACTTCATCACTAGCTTGACTTTCTCTCACACAGCAGGATGCCTCGAGCAGCCTTTATAAAATATTTTACCCACAAGGCATAGCTCCTGATAGTGGACTCTGGTTCCACATGCGAACTTTTAACCCTAAAAACACATACACACCACTGAAGATGGGATAAAATCCCGAAACATGTCTGGACCATTAACATCTATGGATTAATAAACCTTACCTCTGACTCCCGAGTCTGTCTCACTCTTTACAGTTCATATTATATATATGTGTGTGTGTGTGTGTGTGTGTGTGTGTGTGTGTCTTTGACGGCTGATGGGGTGGGGGAGTGAGGGATGGCCTGCCCCAAGAAGTCTATCATGGTCATTTCCGTCCACTCCTTCACCTTACCAGCTCTTCTGTTGCTCTCCTCGCCAGCATGATAGTCGAGCCACGCCACGCCACTTGATCTACGACCCACGTCGGCTTCCGTCACGGTGGCAAGAGGTGAGGTTCCTGGGGAGGCACACAACCTTGTTCCTCTCCAACTCTTGATATAGTGTCAATTTCAAAATTTTTGTTTTCCTACTGTAACAAGAATAATCCTCGCCAAAATTAGGGGAATAAACCAATATGTAAAATCTACATTCCCCTACCGTGATTTGAACTCAGGGACTGTCTTGTCGACTGAACTAAATTGATAAGTCTTAGATACCAACGAAAATGTATTATACAAATGTGATGTTTAGTTCTCGGCTTATTTCATTCTAAAGAATAAATACATTAATACATTTTTTATTCACTAACTGAAGTACTTGTCTACGCAACGTTAAATATTCAAGATTTGAAGAGAATGCGACAAAACTTGAACAAAATGTTTCTGTTCAGTTTTGACCTTTGAAAGGGGTATATTTTGACCTCTAAACAGAGAAAACCTCAAAAGAGAGAAAATCTGCTTTTGACCACAGGATTTGGAAGTTTTGCATCACTTTGAGAGAGGAATATGCCCTTCACTTTTGAACCCTCTAAGAATACTTTCATTTTCAACCCCTAAAAGTGGAGAAAAAGTTTCCTTTCCCTTTTGACCCTTGCAATGAGAAAAGTTTCCGTTCACCTTTGACCACTTAAAATGGGAAAGTTTCCCCTCACTTTTTACTTTGGTGGAAAAATGTTTGTCTTCATTTTGATCCTTAAAAATGGAAAATGTTCCTATTCATTTTTGAGCACTTGCGATACCATATATATTTAAGCATATATGATACAAATCATACCAGTTCATATAGATCTGATCACGTGAAATATATATACATATACTAATATCATTTTTCTCTTCACCTTCCAGTTGTCATTTTCATTTGCATATACTAATTCCAATTTACATAATTACACTGTGATTTTTTTCGAGAAAAAAAAATACTTTTGTTCAAACAAAAGGCAATCAAAAACTGTTTTTTTCGATTTAAAACAGTTGCTGTTCTTTGTCGAAAATAAGATTTTAAAAAAAGATTTTTCTTCAAAACTTGTATATGTTTGAATGAATAGTACAAAGACCTTTCTCGGGCGATGTTGATGCAGTTCTATTGGTCTAACAATAATGGCTTCGGAGAAATCCCAGACAAAAAAAAGTGAAAAATGTGATGTGTAGTTCTCGATTTATAAGAGAACAAACTTTATAACACTAATTTAAAACATTGAGAAATATCTGATATATTAATCCGGGGAAAGGCACAGCAAAATCGAGGCAGTGAATAATCGAAACTCAAGTTTATGATGCAACAAGATACTTTCCCTCGTATTTTCTGGAAATCATTGAACATCAAAAATTGATTGTGCATTTAGTAAAGTCAAAAATCACCGCTGGACCTTTATTTATTTATTTCTATTTTTTCTGCTGCCTTGGTAAGTTTGTCCAATTACTCATTTAACCATTCCTTATTTCAGTAGTTATCGTGGCATGTCAGGGACGAGACATTTTTTGTCCTGATATCTGGCGATGGAAGATGTGGATTCATGCCATTCCCAAATGGAAAGTCGACATTAGTATTCACTAAAATTCAACCACAATTTGCCAATTCCATTCCCTCACCCTGTACCCCCACCTGCACCCCAACCTGCATCCCCACCGGCACCCCATCCAACAACCCAAAAAGTATACCTCTGCAATATCCGACACGTCGAGTACAAATGTATCCTTTACTTTCATGTCGACATCCTTATATAGCTTCATAATTGGCAGAATTGGGACAAAGGAACATGCTTGAACCGTGGACCCTTGTGGCAAACAACAGATACTCACATTGCATGACAAAAAAGGTAAAATTAACAAGTGTACGGATAAGATGTCGAAAATGACTGAAGAAAAGTATGAGAATTTCTATGCTCGAAAATTCAAAGTACCGCAAACTGATACTCCAATAAATATGAGTGAGATTCCAGACATAACAGCAAATGAAATAGTGTTTGCGCTACGGAATATGAAAGATGAAAAAGCCCCAGATTGATGACTTAACGACAGATCTTTTCGAAGATGTGGGAGAGATCTTTCACAAAGAACTAGTACAGTTATTACACAGTGTCAACTAGAAAGAAAGGTGCTTCAAATACCTACCCACTACGCAAGAAAGGAGAAAATCAAGACCACTACGGCTCTCTTACCTTTCTCTCGAACATAAAGTATTCTCAAAAGATACAAATATCTATATAATAAATGCAAATATTAAAACCAGATCGATCATTCGGAAGTTATGTCCAAATATCAGAGAGAAGAGAATCAATTAATATCCGATACACGACGAAATATATTGCAATATTTGGTTGTATAGCCTTTACAGGCAGATACACATTTTTTATGTTCTGGGATACAAAGTTTTTTTCAGTTTTGAGCCGGTATTTTATGCCTTTTTTCTCTAAAAATTACTTTCAAATAGGCACCAACAATGTTCTCTTCAATCACATTCGAGTGTCAGTCCCTCCTCTATCTTACCTTTCTATCTTATCTTTCTATATTCTCAATCTATTCATATTCATCTGCACATAACTTTTTTTTATCTATATATTTTACGAATCTCTCTATACCCATTAAAAAACGGATACATTACGAACTCGACTAATAAAACAAATAAACAAGAGTTGAAACCAAATCAATCATTTGAAAGTTATGTATAAACATCAGAAAGAGGAGGAACAATCTGAATATTTTTTTCTTCATAAGATGTTTCTCGAGGATGCAATGTAATTGATGTAAAATACTTTGGACACTTTTTGCGCCCATTGTATGTCAAGAGGATAGCCTTATGACGGCACAGCTCTTTGTTTTCTAATTTTTATTCGTTGGGAATACTGGAGACGAAATATCCGATTATGCTTTTAAAAAATACATGAAAGTAAAATGAAAGAATTCAAGAATTTAAGGATGTCTAAAAATTCAATAAAAAATTCAATAAAAACTCTGACATTACTTTCTCATGTGACCAAGAATTGAATTTGATACCTTCTTTCACTTAATGCAGTCAGTTAAGAATCTTAAAAATTGTGAGGCAAAAAAAGTTCCAAATTTGATTCTTGGAAAAATTTTAAAAAAAGATAAATAAAGTCGAGCGCTGTCTTACTTAGCTTTTCTTGGAGGAAAAAAAAAAGAAATTAAGCTACTTACTTATCTGATACTTACATTTGTGAATTTTTACTTTTATTTTTGGCCAAAGCTTTTTAGTAAGAAGAAGTCCCAATTACTAAGTTGGTTGGTAGACTGAAAATACAATACACACAGGACGACATGATTGGATTCACGGGCCGAGAAGTGCAATGAACCAAAAGATAGATTAGCCAGGCATCACTGAACACTCAATTTGCTTTTTAGATGACTGACTGAGACTACAGCAACGTGACTCGACTTTGCCCAGGACAAAATAATGATAAATAATTTTCAAGAAAAAGTTTGCTTTTTTTTCCTTCCATTTTTGTCTATTTTAATACAGAAGGACGTCACCAACGGCAATTTCATTTATCTGTGCTTTCCCCAATCTAGATGTTGTTTTTTTTCAATCTAGATCTGGATGTTTTTGGATGCTTCTGGGATGTTAGAAATTGCTATTTAGATGATTTTTCTACATGATCAGAAATGTATTTTTTTAATTCATAGTTATATCAATAATAAGTTATAATTTCGATAAAATGAGTAATATCTATTCAATATTTATTTTTTGAAAATTCAGAGTTTTTTCAAGCGATCACTACCCTAAAAAAGGCGAGGGAAGTACTTTATTCATTGACCACCAATTTTTTTCTAATTTTTCATTGCTCACCCCTAACACAATTTTTTTTTCTTTTTTCTTTTTTTTCTTTTTGTTTTTTTTTTTTTTTGATGTTTAGAAAGAATGGAGAATATACTACCTAAAAACATTATGATGAATAAAATTCCGAAAATGGTGATCTTAATAATAAAAACAATGTGTGAAATAATAGAAAGATTTTCTCAAAGACTTCAACAAGTTGAAGTACAACCATCATCATCATCATCAGCAGCAGCAGCAGCAGCAGGAGCAGCAGCAGCAGCAGCAGCAGCCTTTTAACATCCACTCTTGGACAGAGACCATTGCCAAGATTTTTCCAGATCTCTCTACGACAGAGCTAATCTCTTGTAAACCTGTCTTAACAGTGTCGACATCTTACTCCCTGCTGGCCACAGCTTTTCATATCTTCGGGGATCAACATTGTGGATTGTGATTTCCAGCGATTGTCTAACATCCTACCAACATGACCCTTTTGAGTTCTCTGATAGATTCTATGATATCTCTGACTCTTGTTTTTTTCTAATGTCCAGTGCCGTCTCTCCATGTGATGTTCAACATAATTCCCTCTTGTGCACGTTCCATGGTTCTCAGCTCGAGGATCAATCTTTTTTTTCTTAGGTTCCATCTTTCATTTATTGTGACAAATGAATATATTTTCGGGGGTGGGAGTATATTCGGAATATATCCAAGTGGCAATCCTATTACCAGGAAATACTATTTGTCTTTTCATATAGGTATGTAGGTCAGGATTATATAAAACAATTGTACAGTACTAATATCCTTTATTGACTGTGAGGTTCCCACTTTCAAACTTCGTCACCCTCAGTGAGAAGGCCTGACCCAGTTAGATGTTGTGATCTGTTTTCTTTAGCACTGCTTTCTCGTTTTAAATCAATAAAAAGAAATGCGTAGATTATAAAGATAAGAAGTCTGTTTTTGGTTCTATTGACCAAGATTGTACGTGTATTGCTCCGTGATTATTGAGCTACCAATGTGTCAATATTTAGAATACTTCTGGGAAACTCTAAAATAATTGGGGGGGGGGGCATATTTTTGATTGTTGGGTTTTTTATTTTTAAATTATCTATTTTAAGTTATCTAACCAGAAATACATTTCAAGCCAAATAAAAATCAAACTTATTTTGTTTGTGCTTTTCCTTCAAGCAATACATTTTTTTTAATATACTTTATCAACTACTATTTCAAAATTTGATTCAACAAAGTTCTATCATGTTTTTGAAATAGGTTTATCTAGTTGACCTTGCGCCATTGAATATATTTTACTTTAAAACTGTCCCCTAGGTCCACTGAGTATGCATACCAAGTTCTAGTTGGGCAAATCAGACTTTTACTATTATGTAGAAATAGATTGAAATTAGATCATTGTTATCGGGGTGAGTGCATACACAAACCAAATAATCTTTTCTTTTTTTTGCAAAAGGGGAAACTATACGTGAATCTTACACACATATACGGCCTATTTTGGGACTAGTAGTTTTAAGCACTGGGTAAAGTCAAAAGTCCCAAACAGAAGTGATCATTGATCACCCTTAACATGACATGCAGCCAAAAGATATCAGTCACATGATGGTTTCTATTGAGTGACTAACAAGATCTGATTTTTTTTTAGATCTTATGATTCAGTGTTGCTAGCCCCTCGTCTTTTCTTCTCTAAAAGTAGCTCCTATTAGAGAGACTACCTTACAAAGCAATAGTTTTCTATTTACCCGTAGCTGGGAGACGAAATGGTTTCAGGCCTTTCCCAAAGAGATCAGTGTAAAGTGAATACAAGCAGCCTCAGCTGAAACTCTATCTCTGATTCTGTTTCCCCATTTAACGGTTATGCCACTCTGCACCTTCCAACTGGATGTGATAGGAAATATTATGAAAAAAAGCATTGGGAAATCAATGACATATTCTCAAAGCATTATTGCAGGTATGTTTTTATGAGAATGATTCATAGATATAAAAGTCTCCGTTTTTTATGCTATTTTTAGCATTAAAAAAAAATAGACTAAACTGAAGATTTTTGAAAAGATTTCTCCTGTTTTAGTCTTTGATAAATTCAAATTTTTATCAATGAATATATAACTCCTCAACTTATGAAATATTTACGAATTTCAATAGAATTTATTTCTGGCCATTTATGCTTAATTTTTAAATAGTTCGATGAAGCTAGAGGGCTGAAAATTAAAACATTTACTCTTTATCATGTCCAGAAAAACATTTTTTCTTAAATATCCCACCATAAATAGGTTTTTAGTTGTGCAATTGGATTTGCAATGTAAGTTTAAGCTAAATTGGTCCATTAGTTTGTGTCTGGCAGCATTCATACTTTTTTTTCAAAAATACAGAATTTTTTGGGTGATCACTGACCAACAATAGGTGAGAGAAGTAACTCATTCATTGATCACCCCTTTTAATTGATTATCTGCACCACAGCATGCTGCCAAAAGACATTGGTCATGTGACAGTTTTTATTGAGTCACTCACCAGACTCATTTTGTTTTTTTTTAAATTATTATTGTAATCTTTCACTTGTACTTGAGATGGGGTGGGGGTAGAGACAGTGATCACACTACTCTCCCCTATCCACTTACAGTTCACTTTTGGCTTGCCAGGCCCATCCAAATGTTGGACCTAGGTTTCTCTTCCCATGTAAAGAGACATAGGGAGAGGATGATGGGCCTTACCCTGTGACACTGACCCATTAGGTATTGGCAGGGGGGGGGGAATCAATAAATCTTTCCTAAGATTATTGGTATGAAGTAAGCACGTACTGCCTCAACCTGAGATTGAATTCAGCTCGCCAACCCTATTCTCTGTGCCATTCACATCTTCATCGTCAGCAATTTTGCTCTTTTCAAATCTTTTGAGGATTAAATTATGATGTCAATATTTATATAAAAAGGAAAAAAGAAAAAAGAAATGAAATTAAAAAAAATTTCATTTTACTTGGTTCAAACTTTTTTCTTTGGGCTTAATTAGATTTTAATTCAATTTCAATTTACAAATTCAAATTACTTCCCCTCAGCTCTATATTCGTTCTTTGAAGAAACGCAAACAACACTCGCTTCTTTTTTTAAAAAAATAGCTCTTCCCATTGAATCTCTCTTTCTTGCCTATCGATGATTTGATCCAATCAGTTCTGTTATTTTGATAGATCTTCAACTAAAGAGAGAATAACAAAAACACAGAGAAAGAAAAGAACTAATCTTGTTCAGATCTGCAAAATCCTCTTGGCTAAAAGATACACTTTTTTAGTCTTCTTTTTTTACTAATTGAAGCAGAATTACTTTGAATCTTACTTTGTAGTTGAATTATATTTAGAGAATATCTGATACAATAATATCTTTCAAGTTGGAGCTGGCTCAAAAATATTTTACAATGTATCTCTTTGATATACAGTGAGTGCAAAAAGTATCCAATACTTTTCCAAAAAGTTTGTTTCAGCACGTTTAAGAGGCTTTAAAATTGACAAAATGAGGGTCACATTAAAAAATATGAGAATCAAAAAACAAGATCGAACCTGGATTGAACAGTGGAGAGTTATGTACAAAAATCAAGAATCTTTGGTCCAAATTCTGTCAATTCTGAAGCTGTATATTGAAATGAACTTTTGAAATGTGTCAGATACTTTTTAAACCCACTGTGTTTATTAAGAAAATGGTTTTGTATTAATCTTCAAAGTAAAGGTGGCCTTTTTTTCCAGAACTTTAACCAGCTGGGGCCAGTTGTGAATATGCAACTACCTAAATCAAGCAGGACATGCTCTTTTCTTCCTTCTCTTCCTTCTAAAATCACCATAGCCCCATAAATAGCCTGCCCGACCAGTCAACCAGACAAGCGGGCTACAGGTTCTTCTCTTTTTACTTGCCTCTGTGTGTGTCCAACTGTTCCTGGTCACATTTCTGGGGCTGCAACCTTGAAAGTTTCTAGATGGTACCTAGTGAGGCCCCATCTAGAAACTGTCAACACCCCCCACCCCCGAAGTGCATTTTGGTCTCCATGCTTATTCTAGATCAACCAACAATGTCCAGAATTTGTGCAGGTACTTTTTTTTTTTAATGATTTTAGATAAAAAAAAATCTTTTTTCAAATAATTAATTCTAGTACACTCACATGCTATGATGATTCATTTATGTTATGATATTATTATAATCATAATTATATTATTATTACTATTATTATAATCATAATGAAAAAGAAAGAAACCGACTCTCATTACTCGACTAGGATTATGTTGAGAAGATGGACAAAGCATTGATTCTATCATGATAACCAGATCAAAAATGTTCATCAAACTGTCATCAGTGAGATGCCAGCAAAATAAAGAAAGTATGAAGCCAGTTCTAAGTTTAAAATCATTGAAATATCATTCATGCTGTGCCTGATATTGGTCATATGTTTGATATATAAGCAGCTTAAAAATTTGATGTAGGTTAGAGTTTGGGGAGAATATTGAACTGGGATTTTGAGTAGAATTTTAAACTTACTGTTTTTGTATCTGGCCATTTGGATGGTCTCATTCGGTGTTTTTTAAGGGCTGTAAGTGTCATCTCATCGACTGCAATATACAGCATTTATCATACAGAGCTCAACCTGGCACCAAATGCACATTAAGGGGGGCACTCAGTCAGGACCGAACTCACGATACCAAGGGTAGCAAAATAACATACTATAATGAGCTACTATACTTCAGTTTCAAGCATTTGTTCCTAACATTCGTGCCAGACTGAATGATATTGAATTTGTCTCATACTTCGAACCCTTTTTTTCCCCTGTACCCTGTCTCGTGAATGTGTGGGTTCCATCCATTCTTTTCTTCCCGCTTCACCTCTACACATCTGTTTGGTTGCATCTATATCTTTCATAATCAATTTTAATGTTTTGACAAAATAATAAAATGGAATGAGATTTTTACATCCATATTTATTCAGACGTTCAGAAGTGTCAACTGTCTCCATCACGGTAAACTTCAACCTTCAATTGACGTCTGAAAAATTGAGATGAAATATTGGCATTATTTCATGAATTATTCAGTAGACTCGGGTTATTTCCTCTTCCATTTTTTAGATGAATGATTTTCACTATTATTAGAAGCCATCAAACAAAACTGTCACTAAAACTTTCTTCAGTTTTCAAATGTGTCTGGCTGGCTGTATGTTGCATGTCCAGGTTGATCAAATGGAGCTAGAGGGCTAAAAATTGAAATATTAACCCCTAATATGTCTAGAAAAAGTGTTTTTTCATCTTTCGTTCTTTAAAAATCTCCTCCGCCAGATAGGTTTTTAGTGGTGGCTCAATTTACAATGTAAGTTTATGCTGAATCGGTCCATTAGTTTGTGTCATGCTTGTTTATATTTGGACTAGAGATTACTACCCTATAAAAAGCAAGAGTACTGATTTGTTCATTGATCACCCTTTTTTCAAATTTTTTAATCGATCAGTCCAACGTGATTGCAAAAGTGTTGGTCTCATGACATTTTCTATTGAGTGACTAATCAGATCTGCTATTTCATGACTTGCTTTACTCCAACTTATATTTTTTCTTTTAATTCTCTTCTGATGTTTTTTTGGGGAAAAAACATAGGAGACTAATTTAATACCACTCAGTCTGACCCCAAGGGACATACATATGCGTCATACATATGTTCCGTGCAGGCTCATCATAGTGTGATGGTTAGAAAGATTTTCTCACCGACCAATTTGCTAGTATGGTGAACAGTCCTTACTAAGTGACCCCATACCATGGCTTTGGTGTGTAATATCTGACTTGGCAACATATTCTGGTATGGTCAGCCAGCTTGTCTTGAAGGCCAATCCACTAGTAAAGTTCATTTGATCTAAATTGGGTACTTAACTTTTGTCGCTTTGGTGCCAGACTCAGATAAATTTGATAATTAACAATTCAATATCTATTTTAGTTATTTACTCTCCAGCCAACAAGCTTCTTTTTTTTTTCTTTTCTTTTCTTTCATTTTTTTTTTTCTTTCTTTAAAATTTTCTCTTTCTTCTCTGTTGCCCATTTGGCTAGGTGGTTGGGTCGGCCATTGTAGGGCTACGGTGATTTGATAATCTAAAACTGTTCATATATGAATCACAACTTGAATTTCCTTTCTTCTTTATGAATAGATTTTCTAGATATTCCACTTGTTCTCAAGGTGTCATGGGGAAGTGCATTGAATCTGTCCGTTTCCCTATTCTAAATCTACACGTCAAATTTCATTTGAAAAAAACTTCTCTTCTAATTAGCGAGCTTTTAGTGACGCATGCACACACCCAGAAAATACCATTTCCATATTTTCTTTCTTTTTAGCAAATATGAGCAATTTCAATTAGACTGCATTACAATTATTCTGTGGGTCACAAAAGGGAGTGGTCCATTAAAATTCTTCAATCAACAATTTAGAACTCTTCGGTCTTCATCTAAATTAATACAATTTTTCTTCTTTTTTTCCTTTTTGTTTCCACTTATGACTTCATAATTGATTTTTTTTCAAAGGCTTCCTTACAGAATCTGTCATTAGAGGAGTGACAGAGTCTGACTGACAGCCTGAGTAGTTGCAATAGAACAAACAAAGTACGATGAAAGAAATACTCTGCAGAAATTAATAATGGCCGACCATACTTCCTCCAATAAAATGAATATAGTATTATGACTAATAACAAAACTAATGTACGTAAAAACAATAACAAATATGGCACTGAGCGATTAGGGAAAAATGGAAGATGAGTTTAAGGGATTCAAACAGTAAAAATCATGATGGCTCAATCAGTAGAGTAATTGTCATTACTCCTGAAGCATGCGAGTTCAAGCCTCGCCAAGAGCTTATTCTTTATTCCAATCCGTGCGGTTTGCTTATGACATTGAAAGGATAGTTCTAGTAGCTCTGATAGAAAGCAACTAAATTAAGATCTTAATGATAGATTTGATTATAGGTTTATGATGTCACTGACCCTTGTTTGTTCTCTGATATAATGCACTGTCTTGTGATCTCTCCATGTGATATATGACCCTCTCCTATGCACATTGCATGGTTCTTAGTTTGAGGGTCAACCTCTGGGTTAAGTTCCATGTTGCAGTTTGGTTGGTGACTTTCAGAAGGGCATATTAGTTGAGGACCCTGCTTCTTAAAACTAATGAGGTCTACACAAAAATATTGAATATGAACATACAATCGATTTTATAGTTGAAACAGCAAGTAGAGAAATAAGATACAATTGAAAGGAAGAAGTTTTCATTTGACACCAAAGAGGATTTTTATAGAAAATGAACACTTCTTCTTCTCCAGAATTATCCTCTCTGCTATAAAATCCATGAATCGGCAGATGAATTAGAACAATTAATTTCTAAAGCAATGATAAAATAATAAGGAAAAGAATTCTGCGTCTGCTTAGAAGGAAAAAAAATCTTTCTTGTAATTTACAATATTGATTATACAGGGCAACATATTTCTTTGTTCTTGGTTAATGAGGCTTATTTTTTTAATCATCTACTTATACGTAAACAGCTCAATGCAGGTGATCAAAAATGTGTAAATTCACCTGTTGTCCAATTGGAGATGAATCAATTTCAAATCGTCAGTCCTGGTCACAAAAACAATGTTTAAATGGAATGGTTGACATTTTGTTTTTTAGACGTAAGCAACAAGAAAATAACACTGACAACCAAGGAATCTTGTTGCACTTCATTTCAAATTACGTTTGATAAGATTAAAAAAACTGTAACTTTTAATCATCAATTCATACTTATTACCAACCAATTAAAATGTATCAATCAATTTTTGTGAGTGTTTATCTACAGTGAAGTCTACCTTTTGACATTGACAGAAGAAAATATACTTAAGGGAAAATCTTATTTCAATGACAGATTTAGTCCTCCAGAAAATCTAAGAAAAAATCTTCAGAATTTTGTCACTTTTTATCTCTTGACTGTCATGTCTTTAATTTCCTGTCCCTCATTTTAGCAAAGGAAATTGACAACTAGACAACCTATAATCCATACTTGTTCATAAACATACGTGTGCTCGTTCACAAACAAAAATTGGAGAGAATCTATTCCGTCAGCAGCACTTTTGAGAAAAATATCAGATTTACAGTTTATGCTCGCTGTATATATCAGCTTCTGTTCGGACAAGTTGATCTCTTCCTCCTATCTCTGATGTTATCTCAAGATTTCACCAAAGTTGATGTGTTATTGACTTTTCTCAAAGTTAGATACAAGTTAGATGTTTATTTCAGTCAAAAACTTGTTTTTCTTGTTTCAATCACATCAAATCAGAAATGCCTATTTTCCCCATAGCTATAGGGAGAGATGGATTCATGACTCTCCCAAGAGCATTTATCTGGAATGAACATGAACTGCTCCAACTGGGTTTGAACTCAATGCACCAAGTCCATTCTCTTAAGCAAGCAATGGAAAAAAATAAACAAGTCTGGTTAGTCATTCAATAGAAACCATCACATGACCAACATATTTTGGCAGCAGGCCGTGTTGAAGGTTGATCAATTACAATTCAAAAAAGGTGTGTTCAATGGATGAATTGCTTCTCTTACCTTTTGTTGGCCAGTGATTATTTTAAAAAATCTGAATTAAAAAAAACGAGTATGAACACTGCTGGACACAAACTAAGGGACCAAATTAGCATAAAATTACATTGCAAATCAGCCCCCTTATTGAAAAACCTATTTTTGAGTTGAATTTTCAAAAAACAAAATTTTTCTCTTAGACATGATAAGGAATGAATTGTAAAATTTTCAGCCTTCTGGCTACATTGGTGTGGCCTATATATGTGGCACATAGCCTCACTGTCAGACCAGCTTTAAAACTGAAGAAATCTGTTGATGTAAACAATTTTGGTTGACGGTTTCTAAGCTATCATTATTTCTAATCCTAAGTATTTAAATATACCCCCTCCCGACTGTTAATTTGCAGACGTCATCTGACGTCTTCAAAGAAACTGAAATTGCAAATGGCTGCCAAAGGTTAAAGAACCAAGCAGATTTCTTCCTTTCTGATCTCCACTTTGACAGCCGTGCCAACAAAAGTCAAAAATGAAAAGAGACTTTTCTATTTAATTAAAATATATTAACTATACTTTATCTATATATACAGAGTTGTATATGCCTGCCTGTGTGTTAGCACTCTCCTAATTACACATCCCAGAGCAAAACTAAAGGCATATTCACAATCAGCATGTCTTGATTCAACATCAAGCAATGTTTAGGTTGAAATATGCCAAAAATGTTCTTAATACATATATATACACACTTCAACTCTCTTCGGTGTGGGGAAAATGTGTACGTACATATAGCCTACATGTATGTACATAAGTGAGAAAATGTGTGCACACACACACACACACTGATTTACAGCACACACATACATGTATACACACACAGGGATTAAGCACTTGCACACCACAACTAACATTTAGTGCTACATATATATATGTACATACACATGCTCGCATAATGCTGGCTGAAGTTTTTTTTTATTAAACGAAAAATTAATAATTTTAATCGAAACAAACTTAATTGTTAAGTCTCCCACCCACTATATCATATCATTCTTATGGGTGCCGCTAGTATTATTACTGTGTTTTCTAAAGCAAATCACTGGACCCTATCAAGGTTGACCACTAACTTTTTACATGGCGGAAAAAGAGCCAAGCACCCTAGACATACATTCTCTTTGACACGTGTAGCTAAAAAACCAACAAATCTAGCTTAAAGTAGTTTTTTTGTTTATACAAAAGGTCAAGGTCACGGCCAAATAATATCCCATTCATGAGTTCTCTGAAACATCTCATTCGTGCACTGTTTTGAAGGTTTGGTTTCTTTATGGATAGACGTTGTACATAAATGAGTAAATATTTGCAATTTTGTGGTTACTGATCAGTTTCAGCCATTGTGATCAAAGACAACGTTTTTTTCTGATTATTTCTTCTTTTCTTATACAATTAGTATTGCTTTTATGGAGTATTTTTTCTTATTTTTTAAAGGATTTTTATTTTTTTCATTGTTCTCTGTTCCTGTGTGTATGTGTTGGGGTCACTGATTGGTCTGATGAGTGCTCAATTAGGTTTCCAAATGGGAATGTTGGGGCCAGTTTGGGTATTTTATCTTGGGGGAAGGTGTGGTAGGGTTGCTAATTTCAATTTTCAAGGTTCCAAACCAAACACGTTAGCTCTATGTAATTAATGGTGAAGTGTTGGGATAAGTACATTATCAAGGAAAGAGATTGTATTGAATATCCATTGTGTAAAATAATGAGTCTTTCCAAATCAAATCACCAGATTTTAAGAACTTTCCCAAGGTTACATTCTTACTTTCTTTGCTGAAGAGAATCATAGGTGCTCTGAAATCTAGAACCATTAGGTCTGTACCTTTAATACTTTTGAATTAAAAATCTTTGAAATTTCACTCAATTCTATGAATTCAAGTGGCTATTCTTCTTTTTTTTTGTTCATTTGATAGCTTGTTTCACCTCCCACGGCCTAACTTCTTGGAAATCTTCAAACTTGTAACTTGTCTTTCCTGTTCATTATCTTGTGTCCCTTATTTGGAGATGTAGAGCTTTTTGTAGAATTCGTATGCACGTCTGAACAAAGAGATGAAAAAAGTTGGTCTTCACTTGTGAAACAAATGTCATGTTCAGGACAAAGATACAAAAATCAAAATCAAAATCAAAAAGGGAGATTTGAAAAAAGTAGAACATCACGTTCACCTCGGACAACAAATCTCTTTGAAATCCTAAAAAGAAGATGAAATCAAGCAAAGAATCACACTACGACGACAAGCTTTCAGTAAAGCAAGCTCAACCTTGAAGAACAAAAAAATCCCATTAGTTCTAAAAAGAAGGCCCCAACAATCTCCACTTGCATCCTCTCAATAGTAACCTATGGAACTGAAACATGTTTATGTTTCATGTTTATTCAAGTTCATTGATTTTATCATTTAATAAGCCTTTCCACCGGTATCAGCAACAAGAGCAATCACCCAGGGTGCCAAGTGCTAGGGGCCACCTACCATGTATCAAATATGGTAGGACAAATACAAATGGAAAAAACAAAAATAAAACAGAATAAAACCAGTCCAAATTAGAATGATGAAACAATTGGTAAAGGAAATTCTCATAACCAACAACAAGCCAAGACAGGCTTCGAGGGTGCCAAAGTCTAATTAGCTTATGGCACTAGGAACCATAAGACGTACCCGGAGCTATTTGAGAATTGATGTTTCAGTAAACTGAACCCAACAAAATGGTGGCCAAGTGTTTGATAAGATTTACCCTTTTTACATATCCCAGTTGTATAGTTTCATTTCTTTTGTCATGATAAAAAAAGAAAAATTAAAATCAAGGTTGTTTGTTGGAAATTAAAATACTGCTAATATTGATAGAGGATATCTTAATTACAACTTATCCATTGGCTCATCTACCATAGTAAACTGATTAAGAAGAGAATGTTTGTGATAACGTATTTTCTCTTATTTACGATATTGATGTTTATTTACTATTTAAAATATACTATTAATATATTTACATACTTCATTCAAAGGTTCAATACAAGAGTTCAGATCACATGTTGAAAAATCTGCCCCCTTGGGGTTCAAATAGTCATTTTACTTGTTTCTTTTTAGGCAATTTTCTGCAGCTTTTTCTCTTTCTATTCTCTCTCTTTGACTTTCTTTTATTTCTGAGGGAAAGGGACTCTTTTTTTTCTTACTATGATTTGGGGGGGTGCTTTTTTGGCTTCCTTTTTTTCTGGGGGAAAGGGACTCTTTTTATCCCACTATAATTAGAGGGGGGGCTTTTTGGCTTTTTTTTTTCTTGCTATAATTTGGGTGGAGGCTATTTTGGCTTCCTTTTCTTTCTGGGGGAAGAGGCTCATTTTTCTTGCTATAATTGTGTGTGTGTGTAGGGGGGGCTTTCTTGGTATTCTTTTTTTCTGGGGGGAAGGGGCTCTTTTTTCTAGCTATAATTTGGGGGGTTTGGTTTCCCTTTATTTCTAGGGGAAAGGGGCTCTTTTTTTCTTGCTAAAATTTGAGGGGGCTTTTTTGGTTTCCTTTTATTTCTGGGAGATAGGAGCTCTTTTTTTTCTTGCTATAATTTTGGGTGGGGCTTTTTTGGTTTTCTTTTTTTTCTGGGGGGATGGGGGTCTTATTTTCTTGCTAAAATTTTGGGGGTGCTTTTTTGATTTTCTTCTCCTTGGCTTTCTTTTTTTTGGCTCTCTGTTTTTATTTTCTTCTTTTGGCTCTTTTTGTGGCTTTTTCTTTGGCTTTTTCTTTAGCTTTTTTTGGCTCTATTTTTTTTTCTCTCTTTTTTGGCTTTCTGTTGGCTTTTCTTTGGCTTTTTTTTGGTTTTCTTTTTTTTGCTCTTTTTTGGCTTTTTCTTTAGCTTTCTTTTTCTTTTTGAGTCTTCTTTAGCTCTTTTTGTGGCTTTTTCTTTAACTCTTTCTTAGCTTTTCATTGGCTTTTGACTTTTTTTGGCTCTCTTTTAAATTTTTGGCTTTTTGGCTTTATTTTTTTTGGCCCTCTTTTTCTTTTTATCTTTTTTTTGGCACTTTTGGGGGCTTTTTCTTTGGCTTTTTTGGCTCTCTTTTCCTTTTTTTTGGCTCTTTTTGAGGGAGCCTTTTTTGGCTTTCCTTTTCGGGGGACTTTTTTAATTAGGGGAGCTTACCCTCCTTTGGGGGGCATTCATAACTTTTTCGGCTTTTTTTTTTCATATATATTATGCATATGTGCAGTACCCCTTGGAAAGTTAATAAATCAAACTTTATCCAGTGAAAATTTCAGATCAAAATTCATCTAAAATTATGCTACGATCTTATTGATCTACGCCTATGTCTACCTAAATGAGAATCAACAAAGAAAAACTTTTCTGGTTCCTTCACAATTGAATCCTGCTTGAAATGAAAGAGAAAATGAGTTTTCAGTTAATGATGGCCTG
This sequence comes from Thysanoteuthis rhombus, assembly GCA_963457665.1. Lineage (NCBI taxonomy): Eukaryota > Metazoa > Mollusca > Cephalopoda > Oegopsida > Thysanoteuthidae > Thysanoteuthis > Thysanoteuthis major. Next base: position 49,741,224 of record OY735225.1, on the reverse strand, counting down.
AAACCACCACAGCCATTCAAAGCGATGCCAGACATTTAGAAGATTCTAGTTTCCCTGTTTTCTCTTCTTCTTTAAACCATTTTTATTCAATCCGGATAATTCATCTTGAGAGAGAGACACATGAAGAGAAAGAAACACATAGAAATGAGAGAAGAGAAAGAAAGAGAAAAATGGGAAAGAAACTGAAAAGAAGAGAAAGAGGGAGAGAGGAGAAAGAGAAAGATTTACCCCCCCCCAAAAAAAAACATTAAGAAAAAGAGATCTTTTATGTTTTTAAACGCAATACTACTCACTTCAAAAATACTTTTATATAGGAACCTGTCCTCATTGCAATTCATACATGACCATGCAAAGGCATTGGACCAAAATCTCTGAACTGACTGACATGAATAACGGTCTTGAAATTTCTCTCAGAACTATTGTTAGGTAAGCAGTTCGATTCTTGTTGTAGTGTTCTTTGGTTTTTTAAAATACTGGATATTCTCTGACACAACTTCAATACCATAATGGAGCTTCAATGAAAAGTTATTCTTTCCATCAGAGTTTTGGTAAATATCTCTCAGAATGCTTCTTTGTATAATCTGTTTATTGTAATCATCAGCTACTTTGGAGGCTGAAGGAGCTGCCCACCAATATGACAGTGGTCAGCCAAAGTAAAATGATGAGATTTCAAATGGTTACATAGAGCGCAAAAAGAATCTGATTTATCTTTGGAATTTCATTTCAACATCTTATACACCTTCAAAATTGACAGATTTCCAATTTTCGTACATAACTTTTCAATGATTTGGGGTTTTTTTTAATACATCGACCCAATCTAAAATATGTATCTATTTTTAATTCTTTTAATTTGATTCAATTTAAATCTCACTTGATTTTTATATAAAGATTTGGTTGTTGTCTTCAGATTTTTTTCAAACAGCAAAACTAATTTTTGGGGAACACTAACTAAAAACTTCTATGTTTTGTTGTTAATTTCAAACGATGAAAATGAGTGTTGAATTGAACACGGAAAAAGTAACAATTGCCAAATACTTTGGTTATAATCTTTCATTCAAGTTACATTCAATGTTGTTCTCTTTTTTGATATTTCATTTATTGTATTTTTTTCTTCAGAGAGGGAAAGAAAATCCACCCATGTGAATAAATACACGTGAATAATTTCCTTCAATTATTATTTCCTTTTCATTTTGCAGAAACAACCTGGTATAATTTGTTTTTTATAACACGTTTTTTGTAGGGTTGGGGGAGAGTAATTAAAGAACTAGATAAACATGTAAGATTATGTATTCATCTATATTCATATATTCAACAGTAACGTTGAAAAATTACATAAAAATCTAGGGGAACTAAAATCTCTTTTTTTACGAAAGATAAATAAAAACCTTTTGATCAAAATTAAAATATTACTTATTTACATCGACTTGTGTGAAAAAATATGTTCTTGGTTTTAATCGATTAAATAGATTGTTGTAAAAAATTAGAAAAAATTATTAAAAAAAACATATTTTGTCTTTTTTTTCCTTAAATATACATTTTGATTTTGTTATTTTTACGTGAAGTATTTAGAAAGTCTTAAAACAAAAAAAGATTACGTAAATATCAAGTGATATTTGAATTAACGCTTACAGTCCTCCATAGCGAAATATCGTCAATAGTCAAAATATCCGAAGAAGGCTTATTGTTTCAGGTCTTCATTTCCGATTTGTAGCTACGATCCAGACTGAGCAAAATTTGGATGAAAAAATCTCTGTACATCTCATATTATCTTTGGTGGTCATCAGTTATGAGATATATGTCTGGTTCTTATGTGGTTATCGATAAGGAATGGGTAGCACAAAGATGTTAGAGACAAAGGATTTCGCTCCCACGTGGTTTGGTGTTAATGTCGACGTCATTGGCGATGAGGAAGGAGGAATGTGTGCCAAGTATGAATGTAGACGCAGAGATGTAACAAAGTAAAAAGGATGGACAAATAAAACGTATGTTTAACACAGGAACATTAACGACTGACAATGAAATACATGTAATGATAATATTAATTCCATCGATCGTGTAAAGAGAGAGCGAAAGGTGGGAGCTTTGTTGTCATTGATAGTACAGGCGTCGGAGTCGAAGCGGAGATGTCTAAACTGCTTTTGAATCCATATGGCCAGGAGCGTTCCAAGGAATGATAATAGAGACCGGGTTCAGTGTGTGCCTAACTACCAAGTTGTGAGTGTGACTAGTAGGCTATACTCTGGCGCTATTAGACACTCGACGGACAGACCATGAAAAATAGGGAACACGGAGTTTTATCCATACGTGTTTCCCACAGTTAAGAGAATTAGGAGAGATCGTCGTGACTATCTGATAGTAAAAAGCATTGCTTTTTCATTCATGAAAATGAGAGGTGTATACGAGTTTGGAGCATGTGGTGAGGACACGGTTGAATAGCTGTGTAGTGAGCGTATTCGAGATGCCTCAATATCAATGAACTAAAATGGGCAAAGTTAGTACAGAGATTGGTGACGGTGGAAAAATAGTCAAGATCGGATCGGCCGGGGAGTCAGTGAAATGATACCGATCTTAGGGAGGAGGGAAGAGAAGAAGAGTAACCAGCAACAAGTGCTGGGGCTAAAAGCGTAACCACCAAAGAGTGCCGCCGCCAATGAGGGGTGTTTATTCGCTGTCCCACCACAGCAAAATATGACACAAGGTCGAGCTTAACGTGGGAAGAATAGGAAACCATCCGTCCAAAAATGGCTCCAGCCGACGCGGCTTCGGTTTTACAATGCAACCAAAGCAACCTCCGCCACGAAAGCATCCACCAAGGGACCTGCTCCGTTAAGTGCAATGGAGCAGTGCTGCCAATGAGCGTTTGACCATGTGCGTCCAGGGCTTTTATAGGGGTCGCCGTAGGGAGTGTCGTTTTCGATATCTAGCTAAAAGAAAAGTTTCGCATTTAATTCCCGAGTAAAAGTATAGCGGGCGCTCCACATCAATACCTTATTTTATATTTCCTCCGTGACGAAAACTTTTTATCATTATCAACCTTTTAGCATCTATTGTTGGACATAGAGATTGCCCAAGATCTACCAGACCTCTCAATTAAAGGCATCGCAGCGCCAATATCATCATGCCATCTCATTTTTATGCATATGGTTTTGGGGATCGACGCAGCAAGTTCGGCGATTGCATGATCCTCTCCTGTACACGTTGCATGGTTCTCAGTTAGAGAGCCTCCATGATAAAGCGTAATATTGAAGCAACTTAACAACATTTCCCTTTTGATGATCTTTACTTGGTCTGATTGTGTGGTGCTAATCTTTACTTAAGTTACATTGAAGCAACCAAACTAAATAAAACCATCCAAAAGAAACAGAGAAGACAAAAGAAGATACACAACAGTGATCATCTAAAAAATTCTCGAAAAAATGTCAAGCTATTAACAGAGCTCTCAATCCGGGACAGAAACAAATAACCAGTATACTTAAAGAAAAAGGAGACCTAACAACAAGCAGAGGCCGGATTGTCGAACATGCTCAAAAATTCTATCAAAAACTCTTCTCCTCCAAATAAGAACCACGAAACAACGAACAGGATGAGTAAGAGACAAGCAATCAATTCTAGGATTTCTCAGAATTACGCCCTGGGAGGTGAAGTAAGCCATCAACCAAACAAAGGAAGCAAAGGCCCCTGGACCAGATAACATCACCATCAAATAGCTGGTATGATCATTACTCAGAAACTGTCCATTGTATTCAACTATTTCCTAAAACTAAGTAAGGTCCCAGAAGATTTCAGTTCCAAAAAGGAGTAAGACAAGGTGATACCAATTCATCCAAACTCTTATCAGCCTACCTTGAGATGATCTTTAAAAACCTAGACTAAGAAAATAAAGGAATCAAAATCGACGGTGATTTGCAGATGACGTCGTCCTTTTGGCAGAGAAACTTTACAATCTCCAACTAATGCTAGATGAACTAAATGAAGAGAGCAAAAAAGTCGGCCTACACATGAACTTCAGACGATGATCATGTGCAACAATCACGTCGGAAATAAGAAAACAATCCGATTCGAAAACGCAAAACTGGGGAAAGTAGACCACTACCCTACCAGGGACAATGAATCTTAATGAAATTTTCCAAAGAAATCAAGCAAAGAATCACTCTAGGATGGCAAGCCTTTGGCAGAGCAATTTCCAAGAACAAGAAAATCCCATTAGTCCTAAAAAGTACACAACCAATGTATCCTCCTGATAGTCACCTATGGAGCTGAAACATGGAACCCAAGCAAGAGACTAACCCTCGAACTGAGAATCATGCTACAAGCACATGAAAAAATCATGCTCAACCTCACATGGAGAAATCACGAGACAGCACAATATACTAGGGAAAAAACATCATGGAATCCATTAAAAAACTCAAATGGCAATGGACTGGTCATGTGGCATGAATGGCAGACAACTGATTGACAAAACAAATCTTTACTGTGAGCCCTTGATGGTGCTTACCTTTACTGCAAACCCTTCAGGGTGCTGATCTTTACTACGGGACCCCGGATATCCCATGCGAAACCAAGGCCGGCAGAATACAAGATGGAAGGATAAACAGAAAGTATTAGCTCTGCAATGCCCACGGTAGAGAGGTCGGTCAAATCTTGGGGAAGGTCATTGTCCAAAGACTGGTGATGAAAATTACATTAGAAATTGTGGATACAATCTAGGACAGACTCGCCCTGGCCCCCTTGGAATCATGCAGGAGGGAGCTTTACTAGAGGACCTTAGTGGTGAACTAATTTTTACTAAGGAAATTCAGTGGTGTTCTAATCTTCACTAAGGGACCTTGTGCTGATCTTTGCCACGGGTCCTCAGTGGTATTGATATTTACCAATGGATGATCCCATCCATTGGTAAAGATCAATACGACTAGAGGACCTTATGTGTGCTGACCATTACTACGGGGTCCTTAGTGGTGATGATCTTCAATAAGGGAACGTAAAGGGTGTTGATCTTCACTACTGGGACCTACGGGGCATATGAGTTGGCAGGGGCAGTTAAAAGGAGCATTATGGTTACTGATCTTTACTACTTTTCTGGGGTCTTTCCTCACTGGTACTAGGGGACTTTAGTGGTACTGTTCTTTACCGAGAGACCTTGTGCTGATTTTTACTAAAGGGGCCACAGTGATGGTGAGGGAGTGTGAAAGGTGTTGATCTTTACAACAGGACTTTCATGGTGTTGATGATTACTGGGGCGGGAACTTATCTACACTCAGAAACCCTTGGGGCACTGTTCTTAACTAAAAGAACATTGTGATTCTGATATTTACTGGGGGTACTTTTCTTTATTTCAGAGCCTTGAGGGATGCTGATCTTTACCCTGGGTCTTTCACGGTGCTGATCTTCACGAGGCAAAGCTCATCTTTACTAGGGGATGTAAGTGGTACTTATCTATACTATGAGCCATCAAGGGTGCTGATTTTTACTGCAGTCTCTTAAGGATGCTCAATCTTTACTATGTGGTGCTGATCTTTACAGTGGGGCACTTAAGGGTGCTGATCTCCAGTATTGGCCCTTAGCAGTGCTGATCCTTACTACGGGGGCCCTTAGCAGTGCTGATCCTTACTACGGGGGCCCTTAGCAGTGCTGATCCTTACTACAGAGCTCCAAGGAGTGCTAATCTTTACTAAAGGACCTTTGTGGTGCTGATCTCCACTATGGGTCTTTTGTGGTGCAGGTCTTTACTACAGGACCTTTTGCTGATCTTCACTAGGTGTCCTTATTGGTACTAATCTTTACTAAGGAACTTTGTGCTTATCATTACCAGGGGTTCTATGAGCCCTTAGTGACATCACTTTACTTCATCTGTTGATACAAGTCACCATGAAAATTAAACATTCTAATTGCTTGCCCTGAATTTCCCACATTAATCTGAACCTCTTTATGAGGAACCATCTCATTGTTCTATTAACATCCAATAGAAAAAAGGAGACAATCAGACACAGTTTGGTACTCAGGAGTCTTCACTTGTGATACATCTTACCATTTGTCTAGCCATTCTCTTACATAGAATCTTTTGGAATTAGTTTTCCTTTTTAATGTATGTAGGCCAACCATATTGGTCAAATTTAATAAGAGCCGTACCCTTTAATTATACAGAGTTGGCTTTTTACACAATACAATGATTTTAATATTACTAATAACTTTTGTAAAATTTGATAAAATCAATGTCATCTTGTGAAAAGTTTGATTTTGAGTAATTTTTTGTTCTACTTCAAATCATGAAAATTGCTCTGAAAGAATCTTACAATCCTTCTATTTGTTTTTGCTTACATAAAAAATTTCCAGAAATGAATGGAAAAAACCGAAGTTGAACCTATTTTCCAAATGAATGCCAGTGAACCATGTCCATATCGTGTAAAATGGGGGATTCTTTGCAGGCTGTTTTTCTGTTGATTTTATGTTTATGTAAGAATCAGTAAAGAGATCACTATGTTTGCCATGAAGTTAAAAAGAGATAGAAAAAAATTGTAAAAACTTTAAATATAAAAACAAAAAAACAATACACACCAGTCAGAAAAATTCATACCTACACAATAATAACATAGTTAAAACATTTTCAAAAACTCTGAACTCTGATATGTTAATATCAAATCGTTAGAAAAGTGCAATGGCACAAAATAGCTATTTTCAGTCGTATTCACTTACAAATCAGTTGATTTAGTTAAATTATATTTCATTTTGCCACTGCATTGTTTTCAGTTCATTTTCTTTCAAATACTCTCGTTCAGTGTTTTTCTAATATTATTAACACATTGTGCATGTATGCATTTTCCAGGTTTTAAATAAGTATAAATATCTTTTCTCAATAATCAAAAGAATCTCTCTGCAAAGAAACTGTTTTATTTCCTTCTGGTATCAAGTTCCTGGAAGAGACATTTTTTTAAAAGTAGAATAAATTTATTTTCCTTAATCGAAGTACTAGTGTGTATCAAAGCCAGTGATCGTTACTTTGTGACACACAAAACATGGTGTGCGATATTTTTGTTCATATCTAAGCATGTAGAGCAGATACACTTTTCATATTTTGCAAACGTAACTGAAATATGTTTGAATGAAAAACCCATCTCAACTAGGTACTAAAAACAGAGTAGATTTCCACTATTAATTTGGGTCTAGAATGAATAACACCAATTTTTCATTCAGGAGATACTTGGTCCGATTGGTATGTTCTGATCTTCCCTTGGTTGGATTAGATTATAAATACAACAGATAGATACTGTCATTCTAGAGCAGAGAATAAACAGCACAAATCAAAAATGAACATTAAATCTGAGATGAGACTCATACACCTCTGCTTTGGGATGCAATGTATGGATCAGAAATAAACATTTAGCCCAAGCGGAGACTCAACCTCACACACCTCTCCTTTGGTACACCAACCAATATAAAGACACTCACTCTAGAGCAGAGAGTAAACAGCACAGATCAGAAATGAACATTTAGCCCTAGGGGACACTCAAACTCGTACACTTCTCCTTTGGTATACCAACCTATATATAGACTCTCACTCTAGAGCAGAGAGTAAACAGCACAGATCAGAAATGAACATTAAGCCTGAGGTGAGACTCATACACCTCTGCTTTGGGATGGAATGTATGGATCAGAAATAAACATTTAGCCCAAGCGGAGACTCAACCTCACACACCTCTTCTTTGGTATACCAACCAATATAAAGACACTCACTCTAGAGCAGAGAGTAAACAGCACAGATCAGAAATGAACATTTAGCCCTAGGGGACACTCCAACTCATATACCTCTCCTTTGGTATACCAACCTATATCCAGACTCTCACTCTAGAGCAGAGAGTTAACAGTATAGATCAGAAATAAACATTAAGCCCAAAGTGAGACTCAAACTCATATGCCTCTGCTTTGGGATGCCAAATGTACATAGCAACCAATTGAGGCCTTTGAGCTTTTTTTTTTGCTGGTGATTGAATCAAACCTTCCATTATCTGCTCAGTTAATGTGGAAATACATCAGTTTTTAGATTAGATTTGATGTCCTACCCAGTGTCATCATCATCATCAGTCTTTTAACGTCTGTCGTTGGACATAGATCTTCCCCAGGATTTACCACACTTCCCTATCATGGGCGTCACGGAGCCAGTACTTCCTGATCTTGTCTAGCTTATCTTTCCATCTAACATTCCTACCCAGTGTAAAACTTCTTAAAGCTGAATCTCTCTCTGTTTTGGTTCCATACTTTCGTGATCCCATAGTCTGCAGTTGAGAAAGCTGCAAAATTTAGCTATCATAGAAACATCAGGGTACAAATCGGGTTAGAAACCATCACGTGGCTTATCTTTTAACAGCCTGTTTGGTTTTTTTTGCGGCAGGGGTGATCAATTAAAAAATTGGAAATTTCTTTTGGCAGTGATCACTTGAATAGTCTGAATGTTTGAAAAAAAAAAAAAAGAAAAACTGAAGGGACCAATATAACATACACTTACTTTGTACCCCCACACACACATAAAAAAACAGAAAAACGTTTTGGGTAAACTTTTAAATTTTCAGCCCTGTAGTTCCATTGGTGAAGCCTGTATGCATGATAGGCTGACCAACTTGAAAACTGAAGAAATCTGTGTTGACAGTCTCTAATGTATTTCTCGGAGTCTTGAAAGTGTTATTGTACTAACCATTATACCCATGACAGGGAATATGAGTATAAATGACTTGATTTGAACCTTCAACCTTCAGATTTTGAATCATATACATTATAATTGTATCTCACAGCCTTGTCATTTTAATATCACTACCTGGAATGGAAAACTTCGTAGAATTTCTCCCTCGACACTTTAGATGCAGTTTCCTCACCGAATAACTCTCAAATCTGAATGAGTTACATAATCCAGACGTTTCTACTTCCAAAGATGATCACCTCAATGGGTCAAATTGATTCAGACCTCCCTGACTTTATTCTGCCACTTTATCCGGTTTTGCATAGCTGTTGCAAGTTCTCCCTTTTGCAAGTTAGTATGTTGTGCATGGACGGACACTTGATCCCCCCAACTACCTTGGAAAATAAACATTTGTCTTGAGATAATAATAATAATGATAATAATAATGTTAATGCCAAATGCTGTAGAAATTGCTTAGCATCTAGGAGACTACACAGATGATAGTGAGTTTAATAATAGGGATAATATGCTCCTCATTTGATTACTGTTTCTTTCAATCGCATTCATTGAATGTTTTAGTATGTATATCATTGTGCATGTGTGAACGTGTGTATATATACTGATGAACATATTGACCACTACCTATGCCTGTGTAAAAAAGCAGTGTAGAATGGCACATCACAGCTGAGTGAATAACCCCATGAGAGTGTCTGTTCTTATGTGTAGTAGGGTTTCCTCGAATTGATTCTCAAGTTGTATCAAGGCCAGACAACTGTTTTTTGAGATATTCAAAATGGCTGGTAGAGTAAAGGAGAAAGAAAGAGAAAGGAGAGGAAAAAAAAGAATGCTAAAGGTTACTATAATATGATTATGTGACCTCTTGATTTTGGGCCAAGATAGGCCTTTAGTATATTGTGAATTCTCAATTTTCTCCCCAAGAGATCATTATTTTTTGATACCTTTTGTATTAATTGTTGATCTTTGGCAGAAACAACTGATTTCTTAATGCTTGGTGTATAAGGTCAGATCATGATTTTTGACCAAGAGATGATTATTTTACAAAATGTCTTGGGTATATTAATTGATTTTTGGCCACAAAATCACTCAGTTATGATATGCCTTTTGCACACAGTCAATGGTTGATTTCATCCCCGAGAGATCATTGTTTTATGATAAACCTTGTGGGCAGAGTCAATTGTTGATTTGGATTCAAAAAACCATCAATTTATGATATTCCAAGTGTATACGGTCAATTGTTGATTCTTGTCCAAGACATCATTTGTTTATAATATGCCTAGTGTATATGGTCAATTTTTGATTCCTGTTCAAAACATTAATTTATGATATTCCAAGTGTATAGGGCCAATTGTTGACTTTTGGCTAAGATATCATTCATTGAGGATAGGGCCAATTATCAATTTTTGGCTAGGAGATGATTAAATTGCAATATACCTTGCGTATAATTAATTGTTGATTTTTGATCAAAAAATTTATTTATGATATGCCTTATGTAAACCTGATATTCTCATACAAAATCCCTTTATATCATTCAATAAACTTTTGAAAGAATCTTGTACAGTAAGTCAACTTATAGTAAGTTTATAACAGAAGTTCTCAAACTAAGGTACACAAGAGAAATTGCAAGGGTACACAAGAATATGGACATTCATGTTAACCCACTTTGAGAGACTTGTGAACCTGACATACAGTTGGCAACACTGTATGAACCAAAAGGACCATCGGGTAAACTTCACTATTTCTCTGGTTTGCACGTATATCTACAATCCTTCAACCCACTTGCAAGTTATTGATGTGATTTTTTTTTCTTTTAAGAAAAAAATTTTTTTCTTTTATTCCAGAATGATATGTAGGGTGTGTCTTTCTGAAACTGTGCCTAAAATTGAGTTACTTTGGAGACCTTGGCTCTTCCAAACGTCTCATAAAAGTAACATTGAATTAAACAAAGTTACTATCAAACACTACACTTTCATTATCTGTTCTAAGGTATCCATACATTTTACACTGTATTCTTCACTGGTGACACACCAACACTGCCTGACAGGACAAACAGGTACATCGGAAGAGAAAGTTAGAGAACCCATGGTTTCTGAGCTTAATGTTTCCAGCCAGATGTAAGAGGTCTGTCACTGTTTAAACTAATACCCTTGCACATGAAGTTTGATATTAAAAACTTGATTTCTACATGATGTGTCATTATATTATTTGTTTTGTTTTTTTAGATGATTTCTGCCATCTCAATCTTAGTTGGTTTTTCATCACAGCAACCCAGATCAATTTGCAGCCTTTGGTAAACAGCACTGATTGAAAATGGAGGACAATCTCAGGGTGAGACTAACTCATCCGTTCTTTGCCTGAGGATACCTGATTATCAGTACTGACTGCTCTTGGCATTAACAGTCATAGATTGATGGTTTGAAAAGCAAGTGAAATTAGGTTGAAGGAAGTACAAATCAAAAATCTTAAATTTCAATAAACAGAAAACCCACAACAGGGTTCCTCATCCCCACTTTTGGTTATTCTTAAGGCAATCATTTCACTTAGATAATCTTATTTAATCTGACCCTTGTGTTGAATCTTTTGCTGCTAGATCTCAGTATTTGGATGGATACTCAATACAAGAATGACTGACCTATAACGATCACATCCCACTTGCTGGGCATGGAAAGTGAACCTTCAATGGGTGAGGGTGCCAACACCTCAACTTAAGAATAAAATTCACTGCATAGGCAAAGGGTGCCATGGTCAAATGGTAACACCATAAAACCTTCCATCGTACCAATCTGCAGGGAAGTAGCGACAATAGAACACCCTTTGGTTGCCAGACTTTTTTCCTGAAATTACACACTGGCCCTGCTGGCCATCTGTGAACCTGAAACAGAGGCAAAATTTCCCCCCAAAATGATTCTTTAATGCTCATCTTTTTCCAAGCATTGATTACACTGTGCAACATTTCTTTTGTGGGGGAGGGGTCTTTGGAAATGTTATTTTCTAATTGATTATGTCTGAAACGTATAGAGAATGTCAATTATACTTTGTTTTTATGACCTCGGCAGTGATATTTGAAATGTATTTCTAATTGGACAACAGGCGAATTTGCACACTTTTAATCACCAACTAAAAAGTGAAAAAAAAAAAAAAAGAGTTTATATGAATATCCCTGTCTGGGTCACAAAAACAAAGTTTGAAGGGAATGATAGCAATTTTCAATACTATTTACACATAAGAGATTAAAAAATCATTACATAAAACAAACTACCCAGAGCTTCACTTATCCCATTACTACTTAGTTGGTTTGCAATATTTGCAACAAGCACCCAAAGTAACATCACTCACTTATAGCTAATGTCCTTGAGAAAGGCATAAATAGCAGGGTGAAGTGAACCAAAACCATCCCATCCAGAGTTAGAACTTGGCTTGTTGAGTCCATTCTTCAAGCTGTCATCCACACTGCCACAACATAGGAGTGGGATTAAAAAAAAAAACAAAAAACAAAAAAGCAAACAAAAAATAGAAATAAAGAAAATGAACTCGAAAGATTAATGTAACAAAAATTCAGTCTTCTTTCATCTTAAATAATACAATATGATAAGATTATCTTTTCTTTTTTGGTTTGTTTATAGTTTACCACGCAATGAGATGTATGTCTCTTTTTAGTGTGATGATATTATGATCCACAGTGTATGACCATATTTGTCTGGGGTTTTTTCCATCGTCTTTTCGTTTGGGTTTTTGAAATGAAGAACATTTTTTTTCTTTACAACAATTTTATTCATTTTATTAGATGAGTATCATAAAACATTATTGATTTTCATGATTACTATTTACCTTCACCAAAAATTTTTCAGTTGTTTTTCATCGCAACCTTACTCAGCAATGAGTAAATACCATTGATCAGAAAATAAGGAATAAGCTCTGGGTGAGACTGGAACTCATGTCCCTTCTGGGAGGTCAGGTATTAGCCATGCCTATTGAGCTACTGAAGCCAACTAGTGAGCAGAAATCAAACCTTCGAACTCTCTAACCAATCTCATGCTGCCACGTTTCTTTACAAAATGGTAGTATCAGCATTAATACAGCAATTATTATTTATTTTTACTTGATGAAGTATTATGAATTATTTTGCAATGAAAAGTAACTGAAAAATCAAGATGAAGGTAAATAATAGTCATGAAAATTAAATTTTATTCTTTTTCATTTGATCGTAGTAGTCAAAAACTCACAAAACATTACAAATTAGAAAACAAGGGAGCATTGCACGAATGTTTTTATCAAAGCTGGAGATATATAAGGATGGGAAGTGAGGTGATTAATGGATGGTGTAAGGGACTGTCTCTCTTGAGATGGCTCTAGGGTACAAATCAAAGACCTCTAACCACAAAACAGGTTTCAGTATTTCAATTCCTTTCTCTCAATATGATAATTCTAATCTGAATTTCTAAGATGAAAAATTATCATACATACATTGATTTATTCGGACAAGTGTCGTCACCTTGGTCCATATTGATCCATTCGTTTTTGTCGGAATTGCTGAGATAGATATATTTATCATTATTATACAGTGATTTACTTGGACTACCAAGCTTTCTTTTACCCGCCCTCTCACTTCTTACTATCTCTGTAACATTTATAGTCTCGGTAGCAGCCATTGACTGAGCCTGTTGTTGTACACATGATAACCATCAGCGAAGTGACAAGTCATGGACTAATCTACATAAAGCATTGTATTTTGTTCGAGTCAGCATTATGAAGAATGGTGATGAATGGAAACATTTTCAATAAACGGACTCTTGGAGGAAATCCATTGAAGAAAATATCACAAGAATAGAGACTAGACAAATTTTGTATTTTATTTCCTTTTTGTTGTTGTGGTTGTTAAGGGTTGGGGATTGAATGACAATTAGTTAAGAGCCTTCATTCTTTTATTTGTTGTAGTTAACATGCATGATGGAAACTGGAAACCCATTTTCCACATGAACCACCCCAAGTGATGCAGTACTGTCAGAAAGGTATTCTCTTATTTGAACAATTCACTGATAAGAAAAATTAGAGCCAGTATATGTCCAAATCCTGATTCCTTACAGCATGAAAACATCTCTGGAATTGGTTAAACAGAGCACTGCAACCCCTCCCTTCATTTTTTTTTTCAGCACTACACCACTGACCACCCCACAAGGTTAGAAAAAAAAAACAAAAAAAAAAAACACAAATTTATGAAAGTGAGTAAATCCATCTTTCTCCTCTTCCCTTAAGACTGAGCATGAAGAATTTTTCACTGGATGTTCAAACTGTTTTTGGTGGGTTTTTTTCTAATTCAATTTTTTTCTTGAATGATGAGAAGGTCAGGGTGATAGGTGAGGGAAAGGAAAAAAGCGCTGGATATATTTACAATGGACAAAGTTGGGGAAGTGTCAAAGATTTTCGAAGCAAATAAAAATGGAAGCCCAGCATTTTTGCTTTTTTTTGTTTTGATCTTGTAAATGTCAGATATTTGTATCAATTATTGATTACAAATTAATAAGAAAAAGGACTCAGGGAACGGGTAAGAGGACTGGGTTTTACATAAAAGATATTAAAAAAAAGTGGGCATCTTTTTTTTCTTATAATAAGGGAGTTGATTCAATATAAAACATTATATATTGCGTAAATCTTCAGAATACTGCATCAGTTCGTGATTTATTGAAGATTTTTTTTCTTTTTCATAATTGCCAAAATGTTGGGCAAGAACCAAAATTTGTCTTTTTTTTTTAATTTGTTTTCTGTCATGTTCCTCAAAAAAAAAAAGATTTCGTTTTTTTTTAATGGTAATGATGATTCTTTTGAAAAATGTTTTTGGAAAAAGATACTGAACCATTGGATAGATAACAAAACAGCTTCAACCAAACAAAGGTAGATCTATTCAGAGATTTTTATCACACTATTGAATGCCTCCTTGATGTGTATGATGCTCACATGTTTCAGCCGATACATACTTTGGCTTTCTTCAAGAATAATATGTAACATCCATATGAATAGACCTGAAGAAGGCCAAAACGTAACGTGAACAACAAGGATGAATTCAATAGTCAAAAAAACTCTTCAAATGATTATAACCTTTCTCAAAATTATAGAAAGGTAGATCCACTTGAGAATTTGGAAAAAAAAAAAAAAGAAAAAACGTTATATCATCGAGATGACACTTGCAAATTGATAGTAGAACCAGAATTCAACAAAATATGGTCAGGTGAATCTCAACAACAAAGATGGTTAAGCGAGTTCTAACTGAAAGACTTAGAATAATTTTTTGTTCCTTTTCTCTCATTCTTTTCTTTCTCTCTTCCTTTTACATGGCAATGTTTATCACAGTTTTAAACAACAATAACCATGGCAACGGCCTCAGTGAATTTTAAAAACAGCCAATCACAATCAATAACTGCCTTAGTGAATATGAAAACAGCCAATCAGTGCATAGATCACTCAGAGCAGCAAATGGTGATCAACTTCATAGAAGCACAAAGCCATTTGAACATGCTTTTCTAATTCTAAGGAGTTTTGTTTTCTTTCAAGAAGTTGACTTTTTCACTTGTTGGCCAGCATCACATTACTTTATAATTATGTTCAATTGTTTACCAAGTATCATATTGCAAATAGGCCCTTTTAAAAGGCTTTTTAGAGCATCGACTACAATTACAAAGTTATTCAAAATGCATTAAAAAAACAATCCTCATTGACAGACTTTAGTCACAGGGAATGAAGAAACATTCACATCATTATCTGGAAGAACATTTTCCTGCTCACTGCCATAACATCATTGATTTATAAAGGACTCATAACTTTTTGTCAAATAGCAGCCTTCAATTTCTAGATGTTATAATGGAAACTATTATCAAAGTTCCATTTCAAATGCTTTCTTTGACCTTGACAAAACTAAACAAGGCTCTCAAAAAAATCAAAAATAAGGAGTACTCATAATATGATACAAGGTAAAGTATTATTATCATTATTATTATTATCTTTGTCATTTTTTTTACTTAGTCTCTCCTTTCTCCAATTTTTTTTTGAATCTCAAAAGCAGTTCTTCCCACACAAAGAAAAGGTTTAACATTTGATTTATTTTGTTTCAAAGAATTTTATAAACTCCGCCCTCTGATTCGTTAACCTTTTTCAGGCATCATGAAGTAAAATTAATGTCTTCAAACAAATTCAATGTTCAAAGCTTAAAAAAAGGGAAAAAAATGTTTTATTTGGCTTTAAACCCTTTTAGTATGGATGAATTCTCTCAAGGTCTCACTGCATTTTTTTCATTGTCATTTTTTTTCAACACTGTCCTGAAAGCTATAGAGTTAAGGGGAAAAAAGACATAGGAATTATGAAATAATCAAGCTCTTGTAAAATAAATATACATAGAAGATAGGTCCATAGTGGATTCACTGAGTATGGTATAAATTTCAAAAGGTGATCCTTTCAAATCGTAGATATGGTATAGTAGCTTGATGAATGCAATTAATAAAATATAAAAGGAAAAACATACAAAAATCACTTCTTGATTTTCTATTACACTCAAAAACTAAAATCTATTTGAACTATATTGATATTATCATTAATCTGAAGCTCCTCATCTTATTGTTGCTCTTATCATAACTTTCAAGATCAGAGTAATGTAAGTATTTTCATTATTTATCTTGGGCTAGTCTTTTAAACATCTTATTGAGACTTTCAATCACATCTTCTGAAGTTGACTAACCGTCTTATATTTACACCTGCAATATCAGGGAGCACCTAATCTTTTTGTTAAAGGACTACTTTTTCCCCTTGGCCTTTATTTCAACCTATTATACAGCTGAGTAAATAGAACTCTTTTCCCAGCCCCATATTATATAACATTTCAAAGTCATCAGGATATAATGGTAAACTTACCATTTTGGAATCAGTCGGATCTTCATAGTTTAGAGTCATTTGTGGCGAGGCTGGGGACTGGCCAATGACTGTCATCAAAAAAAAATAGACCCATAGTCTCAACTCAGTATATGGTTTTAGGTCCCTAGTATCATGTCATAGGGACCCATCTCTCTTCCTAAATCCTACTCTTTGATGCTTTGCAAAGAAGCATTCAGAACCATTTTCAAAGTCCTTGGTAAGACTCAGCTATATACAGGATCCATGACTTACTGAACCACAGACAAGCACTGGGCCATAGTGTTCAATATTCAAATAGATATATCTGGTTAAGCTGGTAGATTATAAAGGCAAATCCCAGATGAAGATAACAGCCTAAAAATGTGATTTCTATCTTTGATACAAAATGGAACGCAAAGGAAGCCACATGGGGGGGGGGGTATCACCTAAGCCTCTAGGCAAGACATCATTTTCTTTTAGAACGAGGGAGAGATGCTAAGAATTGGGAGAATTTTTAAAAAGACCAGCAAATTCATTACCTCAGGTGTGATTTTTATATTAGGGTAGCCAGATTTGGCCAGGAAGGAACTAAAGGCTGGTATTGAACCTCTGCCTCTAGACTTGCTGTTCCAATGCCTGCGTAGGGTAAAACTCTGGGATAAAGCTTGGATTTTCCCTTCTGGCCACCCTGTTTTATATTTGTCTTCTCTCTGACCAAAGACTTAGATGGTTCAAGAAAATTCCCTCACAAAGGAAAACAAAGAAAAGATACATGATTCTTCGACATTTAGACACCCATATTGGTCATATACAATGCCAAAGGTCTTTGTCAACCAGGCAGTACTTGTACATGGTTTTCATTTCGCTGTGAAAATTATAAAGAACAAAACTGTTCTTTAGTCGCTTCTGAATTACAAGAAAGGGTTAAAACAAATAAGGGACAGTTCAACATTCTTGGTTAGAGTTTGGATTTTAATAAGTTAGGAAGGAGCTAAAAAGGCAAGAAATGCATAGTATTCACCCACTCTGACTAAAACTTTTTTTTTTTTAATGTGACATGATGACATCTTCATGGGTCATGTAATGTCAAGTATCATTTCCATTGGTATTAAATTATTATGGATTTCTGACTCATTGATATCTATATGAGTCATAAAGGACCAAACAATATTTCTTGTTGCATTGGCTGACTGTAAATACAGAGTAATAAAACTGTCCCTTGTAGTCAACGAAAATATAAAACATAGTTAAAATGGAAGTAATAATGAGTTTCTAGATGAGGATGAAAATGAAAATTTTAATCAGCTAGCTAAAATATTTAATTATTATTATATGTGAGTGTACATGCATGGGTTTGTGTGAATATATATTGTTTTGATTCCTTAAAAAAATGTATTCAAAATGAATGTGTGTATATATGGACCGTATATGCCAGTGTATAAGACGGATATTTATTCATTCATTTTTCAAAAGCTATACTAATATTGCACTGTGTCCCATGGGGTGGTATTATGACAAGGGGGCCGTCTACCAAATCTCAATATGGACAGTTTGGGGTCTTGGATGAGTTTGCTGTAAGCAGTGATCCTCCAAATACCCTGGTAAACCATTCGTCATATAGTCTGGCATATATGGTATAAGGGTGTGTACGTGCATGGCTCTGTATGAATATATGTATAGTTTTTCCTTCTTTGAAGAATGTGTTTGAAATGAACGAAGAATGCTGCAACATTGAGAAATGAAATGGAGGCAGATGTTTGCACGCACACACACTATTTACACACACAAAATTAACTTAAAAAAGAAATATTTTGAATCCTCGTTATTAACCCATTAATAATCAAATTTTCTTAAAAGATTGTTTTTGTGATTCAACAGAAATAAATTTATGGCATGAATACATTTAGATTTTTTGATTCCTCACTATGTATTTAGATATATTTTGTACTTGTAGCAGTTTGAGCAGATCCAAGGTAGAATAAAGTAATAATTTAAATCAAACATCGAATTGCATCTTTAAAAAGACTCACTATATACCGTAGTGTGGGCATCAACAGGTTAATAACATCATGGTGATGGGATCTGAGAATGGTTCTGAGATTAGCTTGAATTTTGATCATTAAAATGGATAATAATAAGGGGAGGGGAATGTAAATACAATATTGCACTTAAAGGTCGATTATGAAAATTTCCAAATGTGGATAAATGAAACACTGCGGATCATAACATCAGTTTCTTTTCATGGTGAAGCTTAAATTCAATCGGATAAAATTCACGATTTTCTTCCTGTCTCTTCTTTTTTTGGGGGATTTTTTTTTTAATTATGCTTTTCCATATTCGTTTTGTTCTTCCTCCACCTTTTTGTTGTTGTCAACATCATGCAAATGATTGTTCACACCTTTTTGTTGATTTTTTTTTTCAGCTCATCTTCTCTTTATAATGAATGCTGAAAAAGCTGACTTTAACACCTGCTGGAAATCCATCTAAAAAAAAATGGACTAGTTAACATTGAATGATTCCTGTATATAGAAGATAAAAAAATGAAAAGTTTTCTTTAACAAGGCAGGGGTAAATGGGGGAGGGGAACCAGTGAGAATATCTTTGGAAAATAAAGAATAAATTAAAAAAATTATGTAAAGATGACAACATACGTATATATCTCTTTGTACCCACGTATTCACTCTTCCATCATGTATACATCAAATGTGTGCATATTTCCTTGAAAGTGGCTACCATATATGATGGCATATAAGACCATACCCCTCTTTATCCCATAAAAATAGCATAAAAAGGTTTAAGAAAAGAAAAACTAAATACTAAATTGAAAAAATTCAGGGAAAAGCATGTTTTCTTTCTCCTTAATATTCCCTGCTGAAATGAACAGGGGTGTTTTATATGTCATCCAATACAGTATTCTGTTTTTCATATTGCAAAGTATTACGAGGCAATAATTTATTTGTGACGATATTTCTATGAGAATGCTCACCGATGAATCATCATCAATTTATACAAACAATTAAGAAAGGAATGAACTTTGTTTTTTAACAAAAATTGAAAACTCCTGTGAATATGCACATATCAAATATATACTCACATACACCTGAATCATTCACAGATTGATATATACATTTGATGGATCGTTGAAATATGATCTGTTTGGGAGGATATGAACAGATTAATCAATGAAGTGCAGGAGCAAAGGAAATTACCGACATATTTTGCATATGGTTAATTTTAAACCTTCGTAGTTGAATGTTAATGCACAGATTATTATGACCAATTTTATTTATTTATTTATTTTTTTTTAGGATTAAGCAGAGACGTAGCAAAGGTTGACAGCACCCAGGGGCATTTGCATTATATCCCAGAGGAAAGAACAATAATCAACTAACAGGCATTGCACTGTGTAACATGATTTTTGGTCCTCAGTAATGTTATTTTTCTATTGTTTATTCAGTAAAAAGTATAGAGAATGGCTGTTATTCTCTTTAAACTTTGCTTTTGTGACCAAGACAGTGATATTAATAAGTAATATTTTGTTCTTACTTCGTGTGATTAAAAATGTGCAAATTTGCTCGTTGTCCAATTGAAAATAAATAAATTTTAAATTGACACCATCCTGGTCGCAAAAGCCAAGTTGGATGGGAATAAATGACATTTTCTACACCTTTTTACAAATGATGGAAGCTTGGTTTCATGAATGAAGACCCAGGAGGGTTTTCCACATCTTCATAGGTCCTAAATCAGTGGGGCCTGTATTATTGATTTTCTTTGTCAACCAAAAAACTCTCATCACCCAGGAACAAAGAAAAAAAGTTGCACAGTGGAAATTTTGTGCCCCCTCTTGCTTCGTCTCTTGCTACGCCTCTGTCGGATTAAGAAACATGCAAAAGTGAAACATGTGCCTTCACAACAAACAAGAGTAAGATTCAAAGTGCAAAATGTCTTTCAAGTTAAGACAAAGAAATAAAAAGCATGCAACAGCCCCGTTGGCCTTAGAAACGGCTTTTATTAATATTTGTGAAAGAAACAGCTAAGACTCTACATTGCACTCAAGGGCAAGAAATAGTAGCCACAACCAAATAAAGGGAAAAAAATTTAAAGACAAGTCCACATGCAAAAAAAAAAAAAAAAAAAAAATATATATATATATATATATATATATATATATATACATATATATATAAATATATAAGTATACATATATATATATATATATATATATATATATATATATATATATATACATATATATATATGTAAAATACATGCAAATCAGGTGCAAAAAAGCTTTTACGATAATCAATAATTTTTTTTTATACATTTTTTTTTAATGAGTAATTTTAGTGGCAGAAAATGTTGATTTTATATATATATATATACATATATATATATATGTAAGATGCTGTTACTGACAGAAAGACACGCAGCAAGGGATAAGGGCAGGGCATGTAAGCAATTGTGGAGAGCATGCTTGGTATAAGTAATGAAGACCCGATCAGGCAGAACAATATAGAAAAAAACTGCAGACAATGTTTTATTGCCTCATGATGCATTTATACAATTTACCACACCATTTTACAGGTAGGTACCAATAACTTGGAAGTATACACGTGCAGAGGATACCCTGCTATTGCATTTGCGACAAATCTGAAACTCTTATGGAGTACCTGAACTACTACAGCCAGGTAAGAAACACAAAACAGACAGACAGAGAAGATGAGTCGAGCATGCTCTAGCAATAGGATCTATAATAGCTACCGAAACTCATCGACCCGTTGTTAGGGTTGAATAAGGGATTAGTTGTACAGCTATGGCTGCATCTCTTTTTAGCGTGTTACATTTTTATTTGGATTTTTTTGCCAAGGTTGGCGGAGCATTGAAGAGAGAAGAGAAAAAAGAAAGAAAAAGAGGACCTTTCTTCACTGTTCTTTGTTTTATTCTATTTATGTTTTTTTAATATTGTCATCAACTCTTTGGAACACCCTGGGTTAAATTTCATCCTACTTTTGAAAGGTTGTTATCTGCCTCATTTTCAAGGAAACAGATCACTATCCATGATTGATTCTTTAATTCCTTTCTACAAATTTCTTCAAGAGTGTCTCTACCACAGAGGGATAGTAAGTATTGCAGACCATTTCTGAATGTAGGTAGTGCAATCCTTACTGGTTGTCTCTATATAAGACAAACCTAAGCTCGAGAAATATGATGCCAATGAATGCTGATTTTTGAGGCAGATGAGTCCCAACTAGTGATCATCAACGAAAGCTGCGTTGATCCTTCAGAAAAAATTTGAAGGTTAATATCAATGAAATAACTACTGATTAAGTCACCTCCCTTTGATCTTTACATAATTTTCTTTCAAAACACTATTCGCAGATTTCCACAGTTAATTAGGGGCAATATCAAGCAGATTATGATATTAAGAGAGGAAAATACTTTTTACCAAACTCATAAAAAAACAGGGGAATCATGAAGAAGGGAGAAAATTTTTTTTTTTTCAAAAGAACCGTAACGACCCATATCCCACCTCACACCGAGATTTGATTTAGCTCATGAGATTGTTTATTCTCGAAGGAAAATATTTGTAAAAAATAGTGTATACAACAATAAAAAGGAATAAAAAGTTCAGGGGGTAGAGTTATTTACAACTATACATCAATGTCCAACTTGAATATGGTTGGCAAGGCCGGCCTTAAACAAAATTCTACTTGGGCCCCACCACATCTGGTGACTACAAGGCCCAAAGCAGCTGCTCAGTTTGCTTGTATGTCCGGCCGGCTCTGATGGTTGGTAATGATAGCTCATCAATTTTCAACTAAGCATCCCAACATGGCTTGCAGCAGCAAAATAAAATCATTGTATATTGTTCTTTTTCATTCTTTTTCTTTCTTCATGGGTTACAATACAAAACAGGAGATTCTAAAATACAATGTCTGAAGAGAGAACATCAGCAGTCATAGAGTTGGGATTTTTTTGGTCACCAACCCAGAGTTGCTCCCAGACATACAGCCAGATATACTTAGATAAATTTGCTATTTATCTAGCAAAGATTTTGATTAAAAGAAGGAAAAAAGTATATGGGGAAAATACATAGATAAACAAAACAAAAATTCGGAAAAGGTTATGGTTAGGGTGTATATAATATTTGAGTATTAACTTTGAAAGAATTCCATTCGAAAATGAAAAACATCATTGTTTCCATATGAACTAAGTTCCCATGTAGGCCAAACATTGGCACCTCCACATTGCATTCAAAAGGGTAGGGTTAGGTCCAATTCCTGGTGCCTGACGTACCCCGAAAGGAAGTGCTGAGGGAACTTAATGGTTTTCATCCTTACCCATGAGGGGCCCCACACTAAAATGGACCTTGTGTCATACTCCACTCTTGTAGACAAAAACACATTCATTGGTCTTGAAGCAACCTCCCCCAAACCCCACAAAAAAAAAATAAGCCCAAAGACTTTATTTCAATGATTTAATACACACGCTAAGTTTGGATTTAAGAGAAAAAAACTAAAGATAGAAGAAACACACATTAGTGTGTCGATTATTAAAAGTCTTGGTGTTTCCATATCTACACAATCATATTTGTGATTGGAGCAAAGAACAATGAGGAAAGTGAGCAAGGTTGCCAGACTGAGATACAAGGGCGAATGAACTGATATTTATCTCCAAAACTTACCCAACACAGTCAGTAGAATAGCGTTGATTTTGGGAAGCTAGCAAATCCAGAGGCAGAGGTTCAATATCAGACACAAGAGACTGGTATTGAACTGCCACTTCCTGAATCTCGATTTCCAAATCAGATGCCATTTGAAAGCCTGTGTTGGGTAAGTCCCAGATTATCTCCTATTATAACCCAATCTGGTAACCCTGAAAGTGAGAGAAAATTAGAATGAGACATAGAAGGAAAAAGTTCAAGTTAGCCATGACATTTTGAGTTAAAAGGGCAAGAGTTGTTCACTTATCCATCTGTCCACGTTACAAACTAGCTGTACAAATTCATTCAGCAAACAATAGGTCTTCCTTATAGGCACTGCTGTACAAACGTGATCAATATGCAATCCGTACAAAGAAAAAGCATGCTCCACATTTTCACAGCACAAGTTAAGGTGATGCTGGCGAAGATGGCAACGGTTTTAGAGAGCCAATGAGATTGAACTAATGTTAAGAGCCAATCAATATCAATTTTGATTGATTCTCTTAGTTTCATACAAGAATATTCAGATATTGATAACAGGGAAATAACCACTGATCAAAGTTACCCTCTTGGGGGGGATTCAATCTGATATAATAAACAGAAAAAAACAAGGTTTCCACTACAGAAGAGCACAAGAGCTGGTAGTAGCTTTCTAGCGGTGTATAACATTAACATTTAAGAAAGAGATCAGGGAAGGGTAAAAACACCACTGCTTTCAAGATAAGCTTATATATATATATATATATATATATATATATATATATATATATTTGCTTGATAATTGATAAGAAAGAAAGAAATAATTTGTCTAATTTATTATTGTGTAATAAGATTGGAAGAATAATGAATAGTAACTTTTCCTCCTTTTAAAGAATTTCATAAAAAATTATATCAACTGACAGAAAGTTAAATTGGAAGATAGGGAATAATAAAAAGAGATAATGAAAAAATAATGAATACGCAAGGAAATATTTTCTAAGTATTAAAAATTTTCAAAGTAGGCTTCATGTTTTGTTTTTTTAGCTTCTTCTATCAGGCATGGCTTAAAAGGGATTGAGTTAAAACCCTGTTTCATTTTTAAAGCTATCAATTCTTGAAAAAACGAGAATTAAACTTGAGGTAGTCTTGCTGATTTGAAATCATTAATTGAAGGTAGTCAATAACTTTAAAATGGTGGATAAAACAAGACAAACAGCTCCATTGACGGAACCAATTTGAGTTGGATACATTATATTATTATTGAAGCTTAGACAAGCAGAGCAAGCTAGAAGTAAATATAGAGAACTGATCAAGTGAAATGAGGGAGAATGGAACAGATTAAATGAGGGAGCAAGAGGATAACCTCACACTTGTTGGATTAAGGGGGTAATTGAAATACTCATGTTCCATAGCCAGTCCAGTGACTTACTAGGCCATTGACTGCAGTCTTAACAGCTTTTTCTTTTTTTTTTTTTCATTGACCCCCCCCCCCTTGTCATTATAAAAACCACGATAGGAAATTTGATTCAATCTTGGTATTTTCAAATTAAGCAGAAAAATGTAACAAGATGCGGTATGATGGGCAAAAATGGAAAAAGTATGGATGACAACTTTATACTGAATGGATGTGAATCTCGAGATAGCTGCAGAAATCAGTGGCAGAAACACATCCAGGATTAAGCAGTCACCCATATATTTTGTTTCACAGATACACATCCAATTAGGATTCAGCTTCCAGCTGAGCATTTTGCATTGCTCAACACCCACACTGTATCTTGTTGCAAGACAAAATTTTTGCAAGTGTTTATTTAATAATCTTCAAAATAGTATTAATAATGATCTTGATAATAACACTGCTAGAACAAAAATAGCAAATATGGCACCGATATTCATTGTGAAAACCTCTGTTGAATATGAAGCATAAGTTGTCTTAGCTGCCAAGGTAAGCAGAGCTTCCCCAGGCAAAATGGATTCTGGAAGCTTACTCTTTAGTTCTAATACTACCTCAGTCATAATTGTCGTTACACTTCGTAATGAATTTTCATATGCAAATTTACCTTATGAGACAGAGGTAGAAATAATGATAATGATAATCTTAATCTGTCACCAGACCAACTCTTAAATTAATACTACCAAATTCAAACGGTAAATTTATCTATTTTTCTTTATTCATTCAGCAGTGGTTGACAAGTGGTACATGAATAGAAATGGGTACTGAGGGGGGAAAGGGATAGTTACATGGGTTCAATATAACCGAGCCTTCTTCGCTAAGTTCATCATTTTTTTCTCTTTTGTTTTTTTCTCTTCAACAATCAGGATAAGCCACGCATCTCCAGTAACCAGTAAGGTTCCAATAGTCCACAATCAAATTGTACAGTGAATATAAAGAACGTGAGCCCCCATCCAACCTCAGGCAGCCTGAAAGTAAGTGAGACAACATGCCATAACGGCTGTGAGATATAATTTTAGCACACATTCATGCAACTCTCCCAATTGGCCCAACGACAGCCCATGCATGTCCATTTTTTATTTTGGATGGGGAACTGGGTTCCATCTTCTCCCCCCCCTTAGTATCAATTTCCTTTTCTCTTAGTTTTTCCGAAAAAAACTTCAGCCATGCATGACTCCATTGGAACCCTTTCCCCCAACCAAACCTAAGTTTATGAAAGGCAAGCCCGCATCCAACTGGATTAAACATACATTCCGTTTTTCAGGCTATTAACAGACAGAGATCCAGTGCCAATCAGAGTTTTATTTTTATATATATATATATATATATATGTATATATATATATATATATATATATTTTTTTTTTCAATTTTTTTTAAATGTTGTTTGTTTTGGGAAGCACGTTAGTGATGATAAGGGAGAAAAATTGTAACATATATTGGGCGAGAGACTTGATATAGAGAGGGGGGTGGGGATCTTGGAAAGGGGAGGAAAAAAATTTTTTTTGTTTTTTTTTAAACACCTTTTAAATTTTTTTTTGTTTTTTCTTTCTTTTCATTTTAACTTTACAACATTTGAATTTATTCTAAACACTACTTGTTGATATCTTTTCCATTGTTTTATCTCTTTTTGGAGACAAAAAAAAAAAACTGTGTGTGTGTGTATTGGAAGAGAGATTTCAGCTGGTTTTTCAAGCTATCTCACAAGAAGATGGCTATGAAATGAAAATTTTTTTATACATACCCACACGTGTTTGAGAGAGTGTGTGTGTGTGTGTGAGTGTGCATATATACATATATATATATACACACACACAGTACATGAAACATTGGTTGCATGCAATAGCCGCTCAGTAGGACTAATTGTGCCAGGACAAAATCAAATGTTGATAATACTGTGTCTTTTCATGTGAAACCCATTTAAAAGAGATGATAGCTTATAGAGACCAAAATCTATGGCCACCTTGAGTTCTGCTTAAATGGATTTCTCTCCGTGTGTGTATATACATATATATATATTACACACACACACATACATACACACACACTCAAAATAATGGTATACTCTGGAAAATTTATCAAAACAATGTACAATGGAAGCTGCATTCAAATTTTTGTTTTAGAAATTGTGAAAGGGAGAAGGGAAATAAGTTAAAGAATATTTACAATTGTTAAAAAAAAAAAAAAAAGATAGGGAGATAAACATAGGATATTAAGTTGTAGAAAATTATTTACTCCTAAAACAATAAAAAAAAATGTATTTGGCTCCTGGTAACAAGTATTAAAAAACAAAATGGCTGACACAGTGACTCAGCATAGAAATTCAGTTTTTTCAGTTAATATGGAAGATAATTTCTACTCAAAAGAAATTCTCTGTTAAATTTTTCCTAAACCAATGCGCCTGCCTTCAAGATAAAATAGAAAAAAACTAAGTAGATTACTTGATTCAATTTTCAGAACATAGGCCACAGATGTGAAATCTTAAACCATGATTACCTGGGAAAGGCAACGGCAGCAGATGGATCTAATATAATTTGAGGGAGACTAACTCCAAATTTCAAGTTAAAATTAAGAAAATTCAAGTACAAAAAATCAAGTGGAAGTTTTTTTTGATTGATCAGGGTTTTTTCTAAAAACTTTTTGAGAGGGGTACCAACCTCAAGTAAATTCCGGTCTCACGCCCAATTTATATAGTAAAATGTTAGTATACAAGTGAAAAAAATGTCGATATAGTCCACTGTCTCCATACACTACTGCAAAGTAAACATTTTTAATGGGTCAGGATTTCTAATTAAAAAAAAAAATTAAATAAATAAATCTACAATGAATATTTTTTACACTGAACTACCAGTAATTTACAATCATAATCATTAATTATAAATTAGTGATGATTGACATATTTCTGCTAATTACGCGACATACAAATAATTATGTCAGTTTTGGTAACGAAGAAATATTGCACTCATTAAAACTTTGTAATCAGACAGTAAAAAATTGTCCGATTAGTCAAGTAAAAAAAGATAGAATTAAAAATAATGAAAAAAAAAACTAGAAAATGGTTTCAAGGTTTGCGGGAAGGGAAAGAATATTAAATTTTGTTCTGTTTAATAAAACTAAATTTAAAAAATAAAGATACATTCAAATAATCTCTTTCTCAGCACTTAAAGAGTATTTTTTAAAAAGAGAGTAATAAAGATTTAAAAAAATATCTTTGGGGTAGTGAAAAAAAAAAGAAATATTGCTTCAGTAACTCGAGTGCAATATCATTTTTGATTGTTAAATTTTTCCATCAAATGTCATTTTTGGGAGTAGGGGAATAATGAAAATAAAGAAAAGGAAAGAAAAAGCAATTTAGAAAAAATGAGTATTGTTTTGTTTTCTTCCTGATAAATAAAAAAATAAAAAATAAAAATAAAAATGAAAAATAAAGATTTGTTTCCATTAACCCTGCAATATTTTTTTCATGATAGCATCGTTGAAAAAACTTGTGTCTAATGTGTGTTTAACGTATATAACTCATAGTAAGAGTAAAAATACAAAGACAACTATTGTATAAGCTGCACTGACACTTTGGAAACAGTTTATAAAAAGTGATTTGTTTAGAGTGAGGAGATTGTTTTGTGATAACAATCAAAATTTTCGACTCCCAAAAAACAACCGTAGTGTTTTACATTTCTTTTGCCATTAACATTAGTCGAAACAACAAATGATAAAAGGAAAAAATTTAAAAGAAAATGAAATAAAATTTCATTAAAGACCATGAATGTATTAAAAGGAAAAGAGAAAAAATTAAATTAAAAATTTCATCAAAAAAATCTAAAATACAAAAGCAAAATGTAAACCAAAAAATCTGTCAGCAAGAAAATATACTTATGACAAACCGTTTCTTACAATAACACGTCTCCCAAGTTTCAGAAATTGTTGCCAGTGTATATTTCTCTTACCTGCTTGTTTCTATAGAATGGGAAAACCAGAGAGTATTTTTCATAAAGATAGTAATGTATATGTGTGTGATTCTCTCTCTCTCTCTCTCATATATACATATACACGGTGTGTGTGTGCATAACTATATGCATACAGTGTATAAATGTAGTCATATGTATACATAGCATTTGTGTACAGCTATATGCTTACACTGTCTATGTGTATAGCTATGTGTATATTGTGTGAGTACTTGTCTAGATTGTTTTGTTATCAAAAACATTGCAAGGATAAGATTTTCTCTACCTACATAGTGTTTGTAAAGGTTGCTGAAAGAGGCAGGATTCATTTGCATTCATTTCTATATTGAGTATCTATTAATTATCAATGATTGAACTTTTCTCCAATGCATATGGAGAAGCGTGAGAAGATATTCAGGGTTTTAAGCTCAAATTCAGAAACGTGACTTTATGAGAAGATATTTTTCAAGTATTATTGACAACCGCCCTCCCCATCCTAAATTGTTCATTTATTTAATTCCTGTACTGAAAACCAGATTCATTATTATTATTATTTGAACTCTTGAACTGCATAGGGAGAATCTGATGATCTCAGTCACTGACTTTGAGAACTCCAGTGGTGGTTGTCATGGAATCAAGTCAAGTTAATGACACAGGTGATTTTGTTTGTTTTTCATAGGAAACCACACATAAAACCAGCCTGGTCTGCTTTCTGCTCTAATGTAACTGGTATAATCGCTTAACCTCCGACAGATTTCTACAGAATAGGCTCCAAGAACCAAAGATGTTTGGGAGAATTAGCATTTGACTTCTGAAAATAGGTGTATGCTGGAAATAATCTCAATATTTGAAGAGATTGGTTACTATTTTTTGTAAATTTAATGCAGGTGTTCATAAAAAAGAATGCCCAATTAAAGAAACTTTTGTCTCAGATAGAGAAAAATAATGAATTTTGTTCATTCAACTCTTTGGAACATTCTAGGTTAAATTTTATTCCTCTTAGAAGTGTTGGAATTTGTGTTGTAGGCCTTTTTTAATACCATCTTTCTATCTCTCTCTCTTTATATATATATATATATATATATATATATATATATATATATATATATATATATATATATATATATATGTATATATATAAAAGAGGTTTATATTCTGTCCCACCGGGCTGATCAACAGATGACAGACTCATTCAAAGTGGAAGAACGTGCCTCAAAGATTTAATTATATCTATTACTATATTTTGAAACAGAGCTAGTTGTGATTTTTTCCACTGGATAGTAAATTAAGAGATTCAATTTTCTGGGGATTCTGATAGATGAAAGATAGAATAAATGCATATTTGGCCAAGCAAGTTATTACATATTGGAGAGAGAGGAAGGAAGTGAACAATTTATAGAGCAATTGATGAAAAGCTCCATATCTAGTCCTAAAAATAATCTCCTGCACAGTGGCTAGTAGCGGTGTAAGAAGTTTGGATGATTTAGGAATAGCAAAGACAGACAAAGCTAGTAGATAAAGAAAAGCTTACAATGATGGCAAACAATTTTTTTTTCAAGAATTAAGGGTCACTTCTTCCAAAATGAGGTTCCAAAGCTTTTGAATTATATATTTCCTTTGAATGAAAATGCCAATCGTGAAAAAGGCCTTTTTTGTTCTTTGCTTAAAAGCTACAAGAATTTAAAAAACAAACAAATGTGATCCACAGCTGAATCAACATAAAACTCAATATTTTAATTCTCTAATTCATCTTCATAAAATCTCATCTTCGGAAGGAGTGGAGGGTGAAGAGAGAGAGAGAGAGAAAAATTTGATCCCTTAATCTCTCTCTCCCACAAAAGATTGCACTAATTAGGAATAATAGCACCTTATTATAATCATCATCATTTTCTTCTTTTCCACATCTTCACCTGCTTGACCAGACCTTTTTTGTTAATGTGTATTTTTTTTAGTGTAATGTCATCAGCTAAAGAGGTTTCAGTGAAACCACCAGATGGCAGTACTGGTGGCAGCCATAAATGAATTCATATGGAGCACAGAGTGGTTCCTTCGTAAAAACTACAAGTTGGCCATGAAGGAGGTAGCCATATTGGATTGACATAAATAGAGCAGACCTGAGAAACTACATTTCAAACATTTATATTTAAAGATGGTGGGGAGGCATGAAAGGGTCTTGTATATTTGAATGGAAAAAGAGCAAACATGAAAATTCAAAGACATGTTGTCTATAAGAGCTCAGCTTGGCTTAATACTGGTCAAGATTGAATTATGATTGTTCTCTTAAATATTACCTTATTTGATTTATACGTTTGATAAAATGTGTGTGAGCATGTGTCTGTGGTGAGAAAGACCAGATAATAATTGGCTGAAAAAATGGGAATAGAGTGTGGAGTTATCAAATACAAAAGAGAAAAGAAAGATAAAAAAACAATAAAAAAACCTAGTAAGAAAGAAAAATCATATATAGATGTACACACACAAATAATTAAAGAACAGGTCTAAAATGAAAAAAATGATTTAATATACAAGATTGTTGTTGACTTTTGACTAGGTATTTAAAAAGAAATAACTCGTTAACTAAATTTGTATGAGGAAGAAATTCTTTTTTTTAAAAACCTTTCTTCGAGTTGGCACACATGATAAATGGCCATTCTTAGCATACATTAAAATCTGAACCAAGTTGCCAACAGTTTCAGAAAACACAGAATCAGACAGAGAAAGGAGGAGCAGGGACAGAAAAACAAAAACAAAAAAAATAAAAATAAAGATACCCACCCGACCCTTGTTTTTTTGCTTTGTTTTTACAACTTCCCATTCTTCCGATTTAAGTATATATATATATAAAAAAAATCACCTTGGAACCAATAGCTTCATGAGGATTCTTGTCAGATTTTTAAAACAGATACTCCATTTTGATCAAAAGAAAAAAGATAGACGGGAAGAGGAGGGAGAAAGAGGTGTCTTGGAGTAACACATAATGAGGAGAGAGAGTTAGGGTTTTTTGTGGTCTGGTTTGTTTTGTCTTTTAAAAAACAAAAAAAACAAAAATAATCATTAATAATAATAATAATAATAATAATAAATGGGGGCAAGATGAAAAAGTGAAAAAATAAGAGGTAAAAATTGTGGTAAAGGATGACTAGATAAAAAGTATAAAGCTTCATCAAATGACTATCCCATTATGTAGTAATAAATGACTATTTTTCATGTAATCTTACAGAGGTCAGTCAGCAATTCTCCAGGTCAAAAGTCTCTCCGTATCAAATGCCAGGAGTTGTAAGAATTCCATTTTTTTTTTTGGTTCGTTCTTCAGATTTCCGTTCTTTTCAAACCTTTAAAAAAAAAAAAACATATTTTTTCTTTCCTTTGTAACACATCGATGCTCACTTCACCAGCTATTTGGTAAGAACCAAGCTAGTGCTACATCTTTCTTTTTCTCCTTGAATTTCACTTGTCCGAAGATGTATCCATCTTCTTCTTTTGTAATTAAACGTTTGTCACTCATGATAAATGTATTCTTCGACTTTTTTTCTTTTTTCGCAAATACGATCCAATAGTTGTTTATTTTGTTATGTTATGTATTTTGTTTGTTTTTTCTTTTTTTGGTTTTATTTATTTTTTTTGTTTGCTTTTTGTTTTGCTCCCAAGTGCTGAAATTTGTTGTCCTCGGATAGCACTGAGAAGGAGCCCTGTATCTTTATACATACATATATGCACATGTACAGAGAAGAAATCTTTGTAAAAAATTCTGCTGCAAATGTGTTGTTGCCATCCTATTGAATAAGAGTCCTTTTCATTGGTTGTAGCAATGCTATCATGTGACCTCAGTAAGGAGCAAACCGTTGGTAACCCCCTCTATAAACCGTTGCCTGAAAAATAAAAAGGATTATAAAAAAAATCCTGCCAATTGGATGACGGATTAAAAATACCAAACAGCAAATTGTATCATCAAATACCAGGGGTTCTCAATCCTTTTTCATCCACCTTTTTTGGTTTCACCATACTGCAGAATGTCATCCACCACCCTTCTAAGGATAACTGACTTCAAAAGGTGCATTCCAAATAATATGTATATGATATATCTTTTCAATATCAGCACATACATCATTACAATATTCGAACAGTTTGAATCTGCCAATTTGTGGTCCCCTTAAAACTCTAACCCAACCCCCTGGCTGGTTGGTGGGGTCTCCCTGGTTGAGAACCTCTGATCTATAACTTTCAGACTTTAGTTTGGACAGTCCAATCCTTTCTTCCCATCTTCTTTTCCCCTGACTATTCAATCAGATGAAGCGTTGTGTTAAAATCAAAGATGAGAAAAGATTGGATCATCTGAACAAATAACAAATTGTAGTATAAGTGATTGATAAATGAAAGAGAACATTTACATTTCAAGACGGCTTTGCTTACAACAAAGAAAAAAAAAAAAAAAAGAAATGAAAACATTTTTTCAAAGAAGAAAGATATACATGATATTTTAGTATTTAATGATACTTACGTAGAAAAACCTTCAAAACAGCATTAATAAAAAATTTTTTTAATAGCTTGCAAAATGGTAAGTACAAAATATGTTTGATTAATATTGACCACCCATGGCCAAAGATGGCAAAGGATTCTCCCCCATTTTATATGCATGCGCAGGCGCATGTGTGTGTGTGTGTTTTGTCTACAGACTTAAAAATTAATGCCAGTCCTCTAGTAGACCCCTTCTAAATGATTTTTTCTTCTTTTCCTATTTTTTGGCCTTATTTTGGCAGGTTCATTAATGAAATCTAGATACTCTAGAACAGATTTCATTCTAACCATATTTATTCTTAGATGATATTTCTTTTTACAGCACTATAAATTTTGATACTACTTTTGACTATGATGGCAAGTTTATAATACTATCATTTATTTATTACTAGTTTTACTCAATTTTATTATTGCTGCTTTTTATCACCACACCATAGGATGACACAGTCTTCATTATTACTATGATTTCATCATAATTACTCCATCTTATTATTGTTGCATTCAGACCAAACATTTACTATTGTCATTTTCTTACTAGCTGAACATTATAGTAAGATTGCTATCTAGATAAATCGTTCCCACTACATAAAGTACATTATAACATAATAGATATAAACTTATATATATTGTAATTTATCCTAATTGGAACATTAATACATGGATTTTATTTACTGGTTCCTTACTCAAACCGCCTCCTAACTTAGTACGAAAGTTGGATGTTCATTTCATCATTTTAATGAATTCCGCTTTTTAGAAACACTTTTCCTACTTTATAGTCTATATCTTTATAATAAGATACTTGATGTATACAAAAACATTTTACTACGTAGCAACTTCAGGCTTTCTACATTCATAAACAGTGTACCTGTTACTATCCAGTAGAGATGAACAACATACAATTTGTACAATTTTATCTAAACATATTTCGGGATTACATATGCAAAATATGAAAGGTGTTCTTGATCTATACACTTAGGTAACCAAAATATAGCATGATATGTCCGGTGCATCAACTTTTATAATGACTTTCAAGTGAAAGCTGATACAGAGGCATTCAAAACTAACTATCAATGAGATCTGGGATTATATTATACAGAGTTCTAATGCTGTTTCAAAGGTGCACATAGAATTCATATCACATAAAAAGTGTCTGAAATATATAGCATCCTAAAAGAAGAAAAAAAATACAATAATAATGATAGTAAGCAACGAAGTGGAAAATTTCAACAAAGCATTTCCTGAAGCCAGTGAATCTTGTTTTTGTCAACCAATCACAATTGAGAACATAGGATTTTTCAAAATTGAACTGTAAAGAAATGCAGTTTATTTCATTGAGCTAGTTGGGGAAAAAACAATATAGTGGAAGTCTCTAACAGTTAGATAACTTAGTTGGATGCTCCTTGTTCAATCAAACTGTTTCCCTTGTCTTTGTTGTTCATTTTTTTTTTCTACAACATTTCAACCATGCACTCTCCAGCCTCCCCGAGATGCCTGTTTTGTTTTGGAATGTTAAAACTAATTCCCTTGGAGCATGCATCTCTCATGTCCACAACATATCATATCTGCTTTTTGGGGATTAACTCCCCCTATACATGCTGAACAGAAATTAGTTTCAACTTTCCAGAAGAAAAAAAAACACAGACAACCGACGAAGACTAGGGTGTAATAGGCCAAAACATGGAAAAATCAGCAACAAAAACAAAAATAAAAAAAATAGTCTGATTAAGCCACATGCAAGGATCAAAACACGTCTATTAAAATTGAGAACAAATGTGGGATCGAGAACAAAAGAGCAAATTTTCAAATCATGTAGAATTCAGACCTGTTTAACTACACAGAAATATATTTTGGAAAAGTAGTTACATTTCATCCTTGTTCTGATTAGATTAAAGTTTGTTTATGGTATGATCTGAAAATTGGCACTTTTAACTTGATTCAATTTTGGGAACTTGATTCTACATTTGATCTGAAAATTCGGATAAGAATAAGGAATCTTTTCGAGCTACTGAGACATGATTGTACACGATTTGTTTTTGGAGGACAAGATTCATCTGACTACAAGATTAATCATCAACAATCAAGATGTGATGCAATGAAAACAAGTGGTTCATTATTTAGAAATTATCTGGACATTTTTATGAATACAATTGAAATTGAACATAGAAAATGTTTACTCTTGGAAGTTTTCGAAATCTGCAGCATACACAGCATACTCAGAAAGATTTAGGCTATAAAATTATTTTTGTTCCAATTCTTGTCTTTCTGTGCAAAAGATGGTTCTTCTCTACCTTTTAAAATCATTTATATGCTTATTATTGTGAATATAATTTAGAAGAAAATTCAAGGATGAAGCTTTCATTCCCAATCATATCAATTGTCCAGATGTAAGGACCCATTTTCTTTTAAATCAAACATTGGTTTTAAGTGATTTTCATGGTATGAAATCATTACTGAAATTGCTCCTCCCACCTTTTGAACATAAACAAAGATATGCAGAGCAACATCTTTTGATATTTTTAGAAATACAATGCAAATGCTAGATTATATGAATTTTGCCATCATTTTTTGAGGACAAGGATGAATATATAAACATCAGGTTGATTTTTACTTACTTTTCACAAATAACATACAACAGTAAATGATTTTCTATGTTCATGAAATTGAAAAAAAATTCTAAAAGGCTGCCAATATGTCATTTGATGTGGGGGATTTTAAAGCCTGTTGCCTTTTAAGTTCATAATATAAGTAAAATGATTAAATTCATTTTTTTCCCATTTTTTTTAAATATCAATATATTTTCAATAATTTACTCTGCCATTATAAGAATTCTTCCTAAAAATTAACTTTCTAGCTGTTTAACTAGCCTCATAATAGAAATTCACCCTCTTTAAAATATTCAACAATATCAATTTTCTGATCAGAATGACTATGGATCATTGTCCAATATGAATCAATGTAGATTTATCAATACATTCAGGATATCATAAAAGAATTTTACTTCTATTCATTTTAACAACATTTGCTCAAAGATTCATAATAAATTTTTCAACAATATTTTTCACTTCAATAAAAATGCTCATGATTCGATAACTTCAATTTTAAAATAATATAAGAGAACTTTAAAAAATTTCAAAATACTAAAAAAGAATGGGAGAAAGCAATAGTGTATTCATTAAATCAAACAAAGGAAAACAAATAAAGTTTATATAGCTGGCTAAAATAAAGATTTAAAAAACACAGCATTTGGATTCCTTTTTAATATAGAAACATACTGAAGCAAGGCCAGTTTGAAAAAATGTAACAATAATAATAATCTAAGAATTCTAAGAAGAATGGTTTGTCATGATGCCAGTCCACAGACAGCGCTAAGTATGACACTCATGCCACTGTTTTCCTTAAATTTTGTTGATTTTTTAAATTTTTTTATAGCAAACAAAAATTTCTTTATGGTTTAGCAGACAGCTTACCTTTTGTCTAGTCCAGGGGTCCTAAATTTTTTTGCACAAGGGACCGGTTTAATATTGAGAACATTCCCGCGGACTAGCTGTCCGGAATATAGGTGATAAGTCACTAATACACATTCACTTCTATAAAGGTTTATTCAATGAGTCTAAAATTAAGATTCAAAGAAATGAACTTGTTTTTATTTCATGAGGAAAAGAGAGAAAAAAAATATTTTCTTATGGCCTAGTACCTATCAGTCCACAGGCCAGTGGTTGGGTATCACTGGTCTAGACTTTGCTGGATGAGCAATTGATGATGAAAAAAAAAAAAAAAGACAAAAAATGAAATCTCTTAGCCTGTTTCTAAAATGTCTGCATTAACCATAAAGAAAGTAAGGAAAAAAGTGGTTTGACAGAATTAGGATTGCCCAGTGTCTTTTAGTAGAAAATTATTTGGTGAGGCTGAAAAAAAAATCATTTAAAAATGAAAATAAATTCAAGTTGGCAGAGTTTTAAAAAAGCCAGCAGTTTCGATTCACAAGACAATTCTGGCTATTTTCAACCATAAGCTGAGGTAGTAATGAATTTTGTAAGATGGTTTTTAGTAATTGAGTGCATCAATTATTCTTTTAACTATGATAATATATCAAAAATATATATATCAAGATAATTGTTTGAGTTTTTTACAGAATAAAGACAGTGATACATTTTTTTCACCAACATTATTACCTTTCTACAAAGGCACTATCAGTCATACACTGCACACATAAGCAATATTCAATTTCCAACCAGGCACACAAATTTCTCAGTGAAATGTTTTCTATGTATCAAAAGGGATTGACTGATTCCTTGGCCATGAAAGTCACCTGAAGCAACTTCCCATTGATGTTTTGATATCATTGATTTTTGTATTTTCAAATCTCTGGATTAAATTCTGTGAAGAATAAACTTTCGAAAAGTATAGGACACTTTCTGCACTCACTGCAACTGCTAAAAAATGCAAGAAAAAAAAATTGAAGAAAGATTTTCAATCCCACTTGAAAACAGAAAATCAAATATCAATTCAGATCCTTGCAAGTGGGATTTAAGCTCATTTAACATTCATAGTTTGTGCAAGTGTATCTTCACCCTCTAGTTTTTTTCTTAGACTTGCAAGCAAACCTTTAGTATAGACTATTCAAACGCATACACAGTTCTTTTAAAACTATATAGGCACACAAATAAGACTCTTGTTGCATCCCTTGGACCCTGCTGACTGTGGAAAAAAAATCATAAACCTAAATGATACAACTCATCTCACTATAATCAGCTGAAATTGCTAAAGATAAAAGAAATTTTTTGGAGCATTGTATGTTACATTTCACCCAACTTTCCAAAAGTTGGTATGTATATAGTGGATCATTTTGAATGAAACCTTTTCAATTTCATAAATATCTAGGAGCACTGAGTTTGATATTCTGTACACCATTTTGCATAATAAGCAGATTGATTAACAGATGACTGAAACTCAAGGAGGAAAAAAAAAATGTACCTCAAAGACTCAACACGAGTTACTAATAGAAAAAGCAAACAAAAACACTGATCAGATAAGCCATATCGAAGGTTATTATATTGATAAATGTAGCATTTGCAACATTATTTCTAATCATGAATTTATTCAGAGTGACATGAGCAAAAGAAAAAAGCAGCCGCATTCTCTACAAAAACTGAATTTTTTTTGCAAGAAATCACTCCTTATGATCGTTGTGTCTGGAACCCTTGGGATCTGACAAAAGGAAATTTTGGATAACCATTTGAAAATTGAAAGCAATTTCCCAAATTAATCCAAACATCATTCATCGCTCCATTATTCACTGTGCACCAAAACAATCTTGCAGATTATGTCCAACTTATTAACAGGCATAAATGCATAAACGAAATTCAAAACAGAAACTTTATTGACCTACTTCTTTTTTGATCAGCAATTAACATTGATACTTTTATTTGTTTAGACTACCTACAATAAGTGATACACAGTCTTATTCAAAAAGATTTTTTTACAAAAAGAAATGTGGAACACCAAAAACTGGGATTGTGGATGATAAAACTGTGCCAACAAGAAATCAGGTTTTCAATTTTCAATCTGAAATGCACACTAAAAAGAAAACATTAAAAAAAAAGTAAAAACAAGCAACTTGTGTGCGGTTCTTTTGAGAATAGGGCAAGAAAAAAAAAAAAAAAAACGATTCAGATGTGTTGTATTTGGTTTATAAAACATATGAAATATTCTTATCCAAGGCTTATTAGTTGTTGAGAAAGTTAATGTAATTTCTGCAGAGAATATGTTCAGAAAATTTAGAATCGTTTTGATGTCTACTTTGTCATGTACATGTATGTGATGTGCTACCCAAAAGTTTGGGGAATCAGTTTCGATTCATTGATCTCTCTATATGTTGAATTGCCCAATATTTGCCTGTGTCCTGTCAGACATTTCATTTACATACTGGAACCACAATACCAGAAAACGAAGAACCAATGTTTTCTATTGATTTTTTCCCTTCTTTGAGGAAGCCATCTTGCACTTTAAATTTTTGGGTAGCATCTGATAATTATATATTCTAAATCTTTTTCTTTCATAAAAAGTATTCAAGATAAAAACAAAACTGCTCAAACAATAAGGAATAATGAGGGACTACTGAGTGAGTTTTGTTTTATTTTACAGATTGCATAAAAAATAATTTGAGCAGAATAAAGTTATAATGCATTAACACAAGAAGGCATAAAAAAATGTTTTATGTAGTAAGAATTTTTTTGAAAATTCTAGGAAAATTTTGTTTATTTCTATGAGAAAATTATCTTGAAAAATAAAAATACTAATTGGGTGAAATCTATGTAAAGATGCTGAATATAGTAAGCTTTTAATGAATTTTAAAATGATAAATTAAAAATATATAAATTTGTAAGAAGAAATAAATGATTGAAATTGAAAATGATAAATGTTCTGATCCTGTTGCTAAAAGGAATGTTTCAAATCAAACATTTAGTATATATCCAAAAGCATATATACATATATATATACATATATATATATATATATACATATGTGTGTGCACGCCTAAAGACACATACACGCACACACGCATGAATACAGAACAAAGTTGTGCGGATATATATATATATATATATATATATATATATATATATATATATATATATATATTATACACACATTTGAACACGTTTGCATATAAGAAATGCCTAAATGAATACATAAATAGGCATAGATATGCTACTATGTATAAATATATGTACAAGATGATACTTATATGCACGTGCATAATATATATATATATATATATATATATACACACACACACGAGCATATAAAAATAATTACACAAATAAATACATAGATAAGCATAATTATACATATATGTATTATGCATAAATATATGCACGCATACACTTTATATCTATCAGCATACATACTTACAGATACACACATCACCTACAATGTTACTTATGTAAGAAAAAAAAAATTGGGAAGAAGAAACAACATGAATTGGTAGGCTGTGGACTGGCAGCAAGCAAAAATTTTCAACACTTACTACACTGTCTGTTTTTTCTAGCAGAAAAAATATTAAAAATGATAGTGAAGACAAGGCATACAATCATGCTGGGATTGAAACAATGACCTACCCCGTATCCGGTGACTGGTCCAATACTGTGTCCCAAATAGGGGTCTGCCGCATATTCCCTTCCATACCTGTAAGACATGCAACTTCTGGGTAACCAAACCCACAACATGCAGGCAGTAGCAACATCTTAACACATGCACAATCTCAGACTGTGTCAGCAGCCACAATGTTTATCTAGCCATCAGAGGTCAAAACATTTTTTTTTTTAAATACAAAAAAATGACCAGCACTCCACCCCAACAACTGATCACTCAACAGGTTTAATCATGGCATTGCAACTTTGGTCTCATAACTAGACTCAGCAGGGTTACCAAATTTGGCCATGAGAGGAGATAAACCACTTTATCACAGAGATTTACCCAATGCAAGCATTGAAATAGCATTGAATTAAAAAATCAAGTGAGTCTGGAGGCAGTGACTCAATCAAAAAAACTTTGAATTAGCTCCCTTTCTGGCCATATCTGGCAACCATGAGACTTGGAACCAGACCCACACATGGTTATAACCAACGTTTCCAGACATTTTGGGGGCCATGGCCCTCTTAAGAGCTCTTCTAAGGTTCTAAGGACCCCTGTCAAACAGGAATACAATATGGAAAGAGAAATTCTTTTAATAATAATTCAATCTATGACCCTCTTCAAATGTGTGGGGAGGAAGTGGGCAACAAATAATCCCTGTTAAGAATGGCTGGATTACAGGGAAATAGTATAAGGGAAACTATCATGGGGTCCTGGTTGCCTCCATTTTTGCCTTCCACTCATCTCACACTTAGTCTTATTTTTGGCTACTACAAGTTTTGGTTATCAAGATAATTAACTTTACAATTGTACTTTTTTTCCAACTGCTCAAATTTTGGCTAATGTGAGCCTGGGCAACAAAGTTTGAATTTACTTTTTGAGCCGATTTTCTATGAAAAGCAGGGAAAGTGTCCTATTTGACATCAAATATGTTGATTTTGATATCAATGATCTTTTCCCTAGGAATTATGAATACAACTGTTCTAGTGATTCGTTTTAGGGCATTGGTTTTTCATGGTTAAATGGTTGACACTGCAAATACTTTTAATCAAATACTTTATGATTTTGAGCTGTTTGAGACATCAACATTATTTCTATGAATATTTGTGAAATATGGATTTATCAAAAAATAATGGAATCCACAGCAGAGTTCAACCCCCACACGAGATTGTTTACTTTCCTGTCACAAAATATTCCTTGGGAAAAACCCAACTTCATCTCTTCTCTTCTGAATTAGGGGTAAATTAGCAGGGCAAACTGGGCCTTTTAACAACCAGTTAAGGAGAAGTACAACTCTGAATTTGAAATCATGGAAATGGCAACAGGAAACCACTCCACTATCCATCCCAAGAATAATCATTGTAATACACAGTTTGAAGCTGTGGAGGGCCATGATCACCTGAAGGGCATATGAAGAGAGAGTCTCAAGGTAGCAATGGAGTATGCAATGTGCGCATCACAATTTTTTTCTTAGAGATTCAATTCTAAAAATCTTGCAATAGTTTTCTATCTTTTCTATTTATTGTCTGGTTCTACAAGGTCCTCAAAGCATTCAAGTCTAGGAGACCACAACAGCAAGTCCTCGTTCCATGTCTGAGTAAACATTTGCAAGGGTGGGGGATTAAAACATTTGGTCCGTCAATTGATAACAATGGTAGATATGCCCGAGGCTGATACAAGCAATTAAGGAAAAGCATCATGAGAAAAAAAAGAAAAGAAAAAAAAATGGATATAAGAATGGACCATGAATAATGGCCCACATCCTGTTTTGTTGGCAGCCAGGAACAAAAGCAGTTGGCAGAGATGGTCTTGCAACCGACCTCACCTTTGTGCTTATGTGTGCAGCCAGAAATAGTATCCACTTATCTCTCTTGAGAAAAGTACAAAGAACAGAAGGAAAAGGTCATAGCATGAATGTGCACATTAATATTGGCTTCAGAATCACAAAGGAACCTGGTAGGAGGAAGGAACTTGATAAGTCTATTAAAAGGTGGCATTTTTAATTCAGGCAATGCAGCAAAAAAAAAAAAAAAAAAAAATGAAAAAAAAAAAAAGGCTGGATGTGGGACAAGTTGGAGAGTCAGGTTAAGATATCTTTCTTTAACCTTTCCAATCAGTAAGATTATGAATTCCCTTCAATTAAGCCTTTGAAGACTCTTGGGACATATATATCCAGTGGGGGAGTGGCACTCCCATATATTTGTGGGTAGTATTCCCTCACTATATACATACTACTAAAATTTTCTATTTGAACATTCCTCTGACAAGGACAATTAGCCAGTCAGAATATCAATCCCATATGACTTCAAAACAGGACAACCTTGTATTCCCTTACTTCTTTTTTCAGCACTACACAACTGTATTTATCCCTGGTTTCTACAACAAAACTCTTCCCATAACCTCTCTGGCTTAATCTTGAATAACTGATCAAGTTGATTAAGGAGAAGATTGAATTAAATAGAGTGGCATTGAAGTGTGGAATCATTTACAACAGCATTATCAGTGATTTCAAATTTGATTAATTATAGATAAAGGTATACAAATAATCAATTAAACTGTGTAACTAATTATAAGGATTAATCATCTAGTTTTCTAGTTTGTTGGGAATTAAGCTAACACTACAAATGTTACTTTTACTGGGTAAGTAAAATCTGAAATAAATGCCCAGACATAGCTTCTCAGAGGTTTGATATTAGCTGAAATATCTTTCTGCTTTATTAGTGACCGTGCTAACATTTCCCAGGATTGACCAACATTTGCAGACAGTGCCTCCATTAGTTGCAATATGTCTTGAGGCTTTCCAAAACAAGATCTGTGAATCATACAGTAAAATGGACTCAAAAAGGCTAGAGATAAAGAATAAAGTTCAAGATTAGCTGGCAATAGACAATGGAGAAAGACCTCCGATTGGTCAACAGAAAGGGGAAAGACACCACCAGACTTTGAGAATCATACGTGGTGGAGCACCTTGATGGCCAGATATGTTGCAGTAAACATCAACAAAAGGATAAGTCCATTTTAGCACTGATAAAATTCTTTTTTCAAATAGATAGCCTAAATAACCCACTGACATCTGTATTGATCAAACTCACTAATCAGTTCCAGGGAAATTAAATCATACCAAATTATTTGGAGATGGGGGCATGCTGACAATAGCAAAAGACAGTTTTCCTTCTGTCAATTCGTCCTCATCCACCAATGCTGGCTTAGGGTAAAAAGTCAGGGGGGTCATATTGGAACAGGGTTATATACAAACACACACACCCACACAAAAAAAAGATAGCAACACATTATCATATTTGGAAATAGCCAATAAAAAATGTATATGCAAATGAAATAATGCTTCACATCAGTCAAGAAAATAAGTGACTCTTAGTCCAGGCCAAAAAGTGCAGATCATTGCTATGACTAAAACCGAAGAAAAAAAGGGATAGAAGGGAGAGGGATGAAAAGCACAGAGAGAGAGAAAGGGGAATAAGGAACACAGAGAGAGAGAGAGAGAGAGAGAGAGAGAGAGAGAGAGAGAGAGAGATGGGGGGAGAAGGAACAGAGAGAGAAAGAGAAAGGGGAAGAAGGAACAGAGAGAGAGAGAAAGAGAGGGAGAGAAAGGGGAAGAAGGAACAGAGAGAGAGAGAAAAAGGGGAAGAAGGAACACAGAGAGAGAGAAAGAGAGAAAGGAGAAGAAGGAACAGAGAGAGAGAGAAAGAGAGAAAGGAGAAGAAGGAACAGAGAGAGAGAGAAAGAGAGAAAGGAGAAGAAGGAACAGAGAGAGAGAGAAAGAGAGAAAGGAGAAGAAGGAACAGAGAGAGAGAGAAAGAGAGAAAGGAGAAGAAGGAACAGAGAGAGAGAGAAAGGGGAAGAAGGATCAGAGACAGAGAGAGAGAGAGAAAGGGGAAGAAGGAACACAGAGAGAGAAAGGGTAGGAAGGAACAGAAAGAGAAAAAGAGTAGGAAGGAACACAGAGAAAAAAAGGGTAGGAAGGAACACAGAGAGAAAAAGGGTACGAAGGAACACAGAGAGAAAAAGGGTACGAAGGAACACAGAGAGAAAAAGGGTACGAAGGAACACAGAGAGAAAAAGGGTACGAAGGAACACAGAGAGAAAAAGGGTACGAAGGAACACAGAGAGAAAAAGGGTACGAAGGAACATAGAGAGAAAAAGGGTACGAAGGAACACAGAGAGAAAAAGGGTACGAAGGAACACAGAGAGAAAAAGGGTACGAAGGAACACAGAGAGAAAAAGGGTACGAAGGAACACAGAGAGAAAAAGGCTAGGAAAGAACAGAGAGAGAGAGAAAGGGTAGGAAAGAACAGAGAGAGAGAGAAAGGGTAGGAAAGAACAGAGAGAGAGAGAAAGGGTAGGAAAGAACAGAGAGAGAGAG
The DNA here is from genome assembly GCA_963457665.1 of Thysanoteuthis rhombus. Classification (NCBI taxonomy): domain Eukaryota; kingdom Metazoa; phylum Mollusca; class Cephalopoda; order Oegopsida; family Thysanoteuthidae; genus Thysanoteuthis; species Thysanoteuthis major. Next base: position 49,696,561 of record OY735225.1, on the reverse strand, counting down.
AAAGGGTAGGAAAGAACAGAGAGAGAGAGAAAGGGGAGGAAAGAACAGAGAGAGAGAAAGGGGAGGAAAGAACAGAGAGAGAGAGAAAGGGGAGGAAAGAACAAAGAGAGGAAGAAAGGGGAGGAAAGAACAGAGAGAGGAAGAAAGGGGAGGAAAGAACAGAGAGAGAGAGAAAGGGTAGGAAAGAACAGGGAGAAAGGGGAAAGAACAGGGAGAAGAGAGGGGAGGAAAGAACAGGGAGAAGAGAGGGGAGGAAAGAACAGGGAGAAGAGAGGGGAGGAAAGAACAGGGAGAAGAGAGGGGAGGAAAGAACAGGGAGAAGAGAGGGGAGGAAAGAACAGGGAGAAGAGAGGGGAGGAAAGAACAGGGAGAAGAGAGGGGAGGAAAGAACAGGGAGAAGAGAGGGGAGGAAAGAACAGGGAGAAGAGAGGGGAGGAAAGAACAGGGAGAAGAGAGGGGAGGAAAGAACAGGGAGAAGAGAGGGGAGGAAAGAACAGGGAGAAGAGAGGGGAGGAAAGAACAGGGAGAAGAGAGGGGAGGAAAGAACAGGGAGAAAAGAGGGGAGGAAAGAACAGGGAGAAGAGAGGGGAGGAAAGAACAGGGAGAAGAGAGGGGAGGAAAGAACAGGGAAAAGAGAGGGGAGGAAAGAACGGCAAGTGAGAGAAGGGGGAGGAAGGAACAGAGAGTGAGAGAGGAAAGGGGGAAAGGAACAGAGAAAGAGAGGGGAGGAAGGGAGAGAGAGAGAAAGAGGAGGAAGGAAAAGGAAAGGAAAAGGAAGGAGCAAATAAACAAATGGGGAGGAAGGGAATGACGTGAGAGGGGGAAAGAGAAAGCAGCGACGTGAGAGGGGGAAAGAGAAAGCAGCGACGTGAGAGGGGGAAAGAGAAAGGAGCGACGTGAGAGGGGGAAAGAGAAAGCAGCGACGTGAGAGGGGGAAAGAGAAAGGAGCGACGTGAGAGGGGGAAAGAGAAAGGAGCGACGTGAGAGGGGGAAAGAGAAAGGAGCGACGTGAGAGGGGGAAAGAGAAAGGAGCGACGTGAGAGGGGGAAAGAGAAAGGAGCGACGTGAGAGGGGGAAAGAGAAAGGAGCGACGTGAGAGGGGGAAAGAGAAAGGAGCGACGTGAGAGGGGGAAAGAGAAAGGAGCGACGTGAGAGGGGGAAAGAGAAAGGAGCGACGTGAGAGGGGGAAAGAGAAAGGAGCAACGTGAGAGGGGGAAAAGAGAAAGCAGCAACGGGAGAGGGGAAAAAGAGAAAGCAGTGACGGTAGAGGGGGAAAAGAGAAAGCAGTGACGGGAGAGGGGGAAAAGAGAAAGCAGTGACGGGAGAGGGGGAAAGAGAAAGCAGCGACGGGAGAGGGGGAAAGAGAAAGGAGCGATGGGAGAGGGGGAAAGAGAAAGGAGCGACGGGAGAAGGGGAAAGAGAAAGGAGCGACGGGAGAAGGGGAAAGAGAAAGGAGCGACGTGAGAGGAGGAAAGAGAAAGCTGCGACGTGAGAGGGCGAAAGAGAAAGCAGTGACGGTAGAAGGGGAAAGAGACATGAGCGACGTGAGAGGGGGAAGAGAAGGGGTGAGGTGAGAGGGGGAAAGAGGGGTATTGTCATGAGAAGGGAAAAGAAGGAGAGTGTTGTGGGAGGAAGAATAGAGAAGAAGTCATGAGATAGGAGGGGGGGGGAGATAGGGTAAAGGAAGAGAGAGGAATAGAAAAAAAAGAGAGTATAAGATAGAAGTGGAGCAACTAAAAGAAAGAGAGAGCAAAGGTAAAAGTAGAGAGATGAAAAAATAGAGAGAGAGAGAGAATGTACAGTAACACCAAATAACATTAAAACAACAACAGTGACAACGATTGCAACCTTTTATGGATAGTGCCATCAGAACGTACAGTGTTGACGTGATTTCTGCGACTACATTTTAAACAAAGAGCTTTCAATAATAATTTTTACAAAATAAATAAAAATAAAAAGCTGGTGGCTCTCTCACACATTTTTTTAATGATGAAATAAAAAGTAAGGGTGGAAATAACACAGCTTTGGAATGTAGTAATGTTGCTTATTAGTTATGGACCCTGGAATCACAATATTTTTCTGTGAATAATAGATAACGAGCATTACGGGAGGATGTTACCACAAAATCATGTGGGATACATCATTTCTACAACAACCATCAAAGTTGAGCAAAATCAAGCCTGGACAGTACCTAGATGGGTGACCATTGGGGTATACTGATGGTAATCCAGTTAATCTACACTAAAATCAAAATGCAAACCAAAAGTCCACCTTACACCTCTCACCCTCAGGTTGGCATGGCTGAATAAAACTGAATGAATCATTGAGAATGAGAACATTCGGAGAATCTGCATATATTAGCACTGCAGACAAATGTAAGAGTCAGGCCAGCATGAATCTCTTAGTTAAATAAGGAAATGATTGGAGAGCAATCCTACAAGGAAAAATGGAAAATTGCCTCGTGATACATGCATTGCTATGAACAAGTTGTTTTGATCAGTATATCTTCTATCATTGATTTTATTTGCTATTATTTCTTACTTAACATTACCAAGAAAAGAGAGGACTCCCTTCCACCACTTTTCAGGCCTGACAAGTATTTCATGTGCCCTTGGCGAAACTTGAGATTTGCAAACCCTGATGTAATTGAGCAGCTATTGTTTTTCAGTTTGAAATATGCCCCTCAGATAAGCAAGGTTCACCTACTAGACAAACTAAGACTGCCTACTTTCTTTACAAGTTGTATACCAAAAATGGCTGTAGAATGGATCAGCCAAAATGGTGTAAAAAAACAAATGAGTTCAGCAGTCAGAACAACACTTACAATAATAATGATTCTTCTAAAAATTGCAGAAAGCATCTTGACAATGATAATCCATTTCAAAGAAATAACTAGAATGAAAATATTCTTTACATAATTAAAATGCTTCAACTCTGGTATGATGATTATGCGGCCATAAACCATCCCTGAACCTGGAATCATCATCTGATGAAGGCTTTATACTGTAATCACAGCAATTGCAATATAAATTCATGACATGATTTTTCGAAAAATTCATTCATTCATCATCTAGTTTCCGATATTGAACAAATGAATTCCTGAAAAAAAAAAAAAAAAGTCCTAAAATTTCCTAATCACATAATTCGGCAAAGAAAACTTTCTTTGTTTCTTAGGAATGGAATGAATGCTAACTGATAATCAATTTCTCTAATGCACGATATTATGAACGGCTTTGCTCGCAAAATTTTAAAAAAATAAATATACAGGTAAAAAAAGTTTCCGATGATATCAAGTGTATTTCAACATTTCACCCTAACTAAAGATAGAATCTACTCTGCGTGGAACGCACATATAATGGGATGTGTGGGTTACCTGACAGCCAATGGCACAGAAAATGAAATCGATGAACCCAAATTTAGATTCTGGTAGAGACAGTTGGTGTTTACTTCATAAGATTGCCCTTCGGAGAGGCATGAATCCACTCCCATCTCCCAAACTTTGGTTTCTTGGAAGGGTTTTCTAGCTTTGGTCTCTACCGTTCTATGGGTAAATAGTAGCTTTGGTTGATGGAAAACTGATTCCAAAACAGGACTAGATCCCATAAGACAGACTGGTTCTATTATCTTCAATCGGATAGGTCAAGGATTACTCCTTATTGCGAGTACCATGTAAGCTTATATTCTTATGTCAATCAAATCGAAATAAAAGCCATTGATATTCCTTCTTTTGAGATTCTGAATCTCCTTAATACCTTATCTTTTAAACCTCTCCTAAGCTCTTCTGAAACTGAAACCATGTTTGTGACACTTATGTTGAAAACAAAAACATTTAAAAATTCACTAAAGTTGAAAGGGAATAACTTTGATGATTAGTTATTCTCTTGTTATTAACATAAAAAATTTCTTACATAACCTTGAGAGTTAAAAGCAAGTCATCACCACATTTCCAAAGCTTTTGTATGTAGAGAATAAAATTGAAATTGCCACCATAGAAATACAAAAGATTTGCAAAGAATATTTTTTTTAGTCAATCACCACCTAATCTGGGAAATTTTTTTAAAAAATTAAAAAATGACCATTTGGCAAAGGGGTTTTGGATTGGGGTACAGCTTTATACGGATTTTTGGAAAAATTGATTATCACTTTTGAGTATCCATGTTTTTTTTTTAAATTCTATTTTGGACATGACGTCAATGTGGGTGAAAGATTTTGACAAGAGCCTCTTAAGAAAGATCATAAACATTGCATGTACTGTGTGACTTTTGGCACGGAGTGCTTTAACCCTTTCCCCACTGCTGACTGACTCAACCTGAATTCTGAGGCCCTCTTCATTAATGGGAAATAAATTCAAATGGTGTTGGTATTAAAGAACCAGAACAAATAGTTCATTTTCGGCATCTAAAATTTTCTGGACTGATAACTAACAGCTATCTTTTCTCGTATGTCACCTCTAAAAGATGAAGAATCATTTAAGCATAACAACCTAAAAAACTTTAATAAAGTTGAATAATGTTCTGGAATATTATGATTTTTCCTTGTTTCCAATGTATTATCTTCAAACAGAAAGTGCCTGGAATATGTTTAGGTGAAAGTGAGTTTCCTATATTCATCATGAAAATTATCTTTAATAAAACCTATAACATAGTAAAGACTTGAAAATTGATACTCAAAGCATCTATGCTCAATGCAAGGACTAACAGTTATAGCCAAATCATTCTGGTAAGATCACTCAAGATATGTCAAGCCTGGCAGTACATAAGTGAGTGATCATTTGGGAATTCCAGGTGCTATGGGTAGAATGAAGTTTCAATGGGCCTGGTAAGCTTACGAACATTTGCCCAAGTGTACCCAAGCCAATAACACCCTCAATGGGGATATAAGCAGAGACTGATGATATATGAGGAAAATTGACCATAATACCATGTATAAGTTATCTTGTTTTTCAAGTAATGATTTCATATATTTATCTAGTAAAAGAGGAAAAAAGGGACATTTCAGTTGGGAGATTTATATCTGAATCAATAATTATAATGAACTGTTGTTGTTTATAGCTTAACATTTTGAAGGAAGAGAATTTTATTCAAAAGAAAAATGAATAAAAGCAGAATAGGGTGTTGCATACATATACCTATTGCATAAGTATATGTATTTAGACTACTGAAAGATTTTATTGTAATGCAAAGATAGTCAGAAATAGAAGTGCTTCTATCAGAAAAAGTAAAATTTCCCAAAACCGTGCTGGTTTAGAAAGGGTTAGCTACATTTACCCAAAGAATTACAGATTCGAAGGTTAGTAATTGTTAGTGCTCCCTGCGATTTAGGGGCTTAGTACTCTGCTAAGAGAAACAGAATAAAACATATATCACTAATTAGGATTATTTTTTCACAGAATTAATTTGAAGGGCACATGTTGTTCAATTTGCTATTACAGTATTTTACCAATTATACTCGAGACATCTAACCGGCATGAACTTCATGCTCCTTAACAGTATAGAAATGTATCATCTGTACACTAAGATTTATATAACAAAATAAAATATTTCTACAAATATAGTGATTTATTTGCTTAATATCCTTATTTGATAATGAGTAAGCTGAAACCTAAAAAAACATTCCAAGTAAGATATTTGAATGATTTAAACTTTTCCCTCCTTGAGCCACATGTTCCACAGCAAAGGTAAACATTAAAATAATACCAATTAACAAAAAATTCCAGTGATGGAAAAACAAGCTTGACCTCCACAAGACCCATAACACATGCATACTTGAGTGATGGGTTTACAGTCAAATCATATTAAACACACATTTTTTCCACCTGATCATAAAAGTACCATCAAGCCTGAAATGCTGGGAATGACTTGGAGAATTGCTATCAAACTACTTTTAAAGACTATTCACAGAAAAGTAAGTTCAGTACTTACTTGGTGCCCTAATACTGTCATCCTGAACAATATCAGCGAATATCATTAGGGTGCATAGCACAGAATGATGGATATATCTCCTTCTAGTTATTCCATGATTATGACACTATGCTCAACTAAATTTTATTCAGTAATGTCAAACTTGAGACACTCCCTAGACGTAAGAAGGGGAGAAAATTCAATTTCAAGAGAAAATATCAGCCAGAGAAAGAAACAGAAGGTTACATACTATTATAAACTTTCATGAAGAAATTAAAGCAAAAGTCAGTCCTTACTTTAAGGTACAACCTGAAGTTGATGACTGTTTAATAAAAATTGATTTACTTCCTGATGGAGCAGACACATTAAGATCTTGAAATCTTGTTAGAGACAAGAGCAAAATTTTTTATCTTTTTCAGCATTTACATCAGGTGTCGATGCTTCGTAAATGTGATCATCTTGAACACATACAAATATGGTAAATATATAAATGGAATTATTCCCTCATGGTGACTGGTTGAGATTCTGTTTCCATGTGACAGAATAATTGACACCATGTAACTTTGTTGGAGAAAAAAATTTGATTTCCAATCAACAAACATGATATTAAATCACCAACAGTCGTGAAAAAGCTCATATCATGGAGTAATTGGGCCAAATTGTGCTGTAAATGAGAGTTTTAGAAGCCAAAGTTTAGTGTATTATCTATAAACATAATGAACTGTGTTATTTTCTGTCTGTTTCTTCTCTGTCCATGATTTATGCTGACCTACACATATTATTGAAAAATAGAGGATGGGTACATGGTTCTGAGCTGCTGAACTGTGGCTCATCCCAAAGGGCTGAAATGAAACATGTTTTTGAAATGAAGATTTATTTTTTAGAAAGATCAACCCATCTAACAAATTGTTAATTACTTACTGTTTCAATATTATCTGAAATTACTGAAGACAATATTTTGATTTTATAACATATTCTATTGTATAAATCAATAAGGATGAAGTCTTAGTTAATGTATCAAAATGAACATAAATAGGATATCAACTTTTTCAGATCAAATAGTTGAAAGTATTATCCAAATTTAGTATTATCCTACAGTCTTCTATAAGGTGATTATTAATCCCACTTCCCAATAAATAACTTAACAGTAAAGAGAAAGGGAGAAGAACAGGTCCCCTCCTGCTACCCTGCACTTCTGTTCAAGATGTTTATGCAGTTAAGATGATCGTAAAGTTAGACGCGTGTAAAATGCTGATTGTAATAACAAATCATCAATAAAATGCTGATCTTTAACAAAAATCAATCAAGTGCGGAAATTGGATGCAGTTATCCCACATTCTAAAATCTAATTCCAAAAAAAAGAAATTCAAACAAAGGTTAGTGCCAATGCAGAAAATTCCGCAATCTCTATTGAAACTCTTTCATCGCTCAGGAAATAAGCACGGCAAATAAGTTCAAGAGGAAGATAACGAACAATAGTAGTAATGGCAGCAGTGGTAGTTGAAGTAACTCTGTGGATTATTAGAGAGCCTTAGAATTTTAGTCTCTGGCAATTTGGTCAAGTCAGATATTTTACTAGCTATATAGTTTAATTCTTTCTCAAAAATCAAAAGAAGAAATCATTATTCCCTTGCTTAGATTTATTTCTTATGTTTTCTCACTATTTGTATTAATCATTCACTATTTTTCTTTATGGGGAGGGAGTTATATATAGCTTATAGTCACTCTTCATATAACATCATATTGCAAAAGCGTTACCCTATCACATTTGGATAAGTTTTGGTAACAAACCAAGACTTTTGGGAGATACAAAAAGTGCATGTTCATCACAGCACCAAAAAAAAAAAAATCAGCGAATCAAGTTTGGATGTCAGCTGAAGCTGTCTATGTTCAATTCACTCTAGGGCCTTTGAGAAAGACATGAATCCACATGACAAGACAAATGAAAAGACTCTTAAAAAAGATACACATTCTAGCCTTTTCCATCATTGTCAACATTTATGGTAATGAATATTCACCAGAACCAAGTAATGTTAAAATGTGTACAAATTGTTGCAATGATCAACAGCTTGATCAGTTGCTGGTGATTATTGTCACTTAAGCCCATCGATAGAAAAGTGAGGTGGTAATTTATAAGCTTCCAAGCTTGGACTATTCACCACTAGAATGGTTGAAGTTTGAATTTTAACTAAGACTATTTATTTTCACTCTGCACTAAGGCTTCCAAGAAAGACGATGAATCTATAGTTCCCACTCATTGCAGTGCCTTTTTTTGACAGGATGTATTGCGAGTCTCAACTCAGAAAGATCATATTGTTCAGGAAAACACTGTTGATAAATTTCATTTTTACTGTTAGCTTGAAGTTCGTACTATTTTTCTTTCCATCACTCAAAAAAGAAAAAAATTTGAAATTCTTTTGCAATAAGATATTATCTAAAAAGCAACTGATGCATGGTTTAGGGTCAGATTAAGGTTGTATTTTAAATGATTTGCAATTTCTTTAAACACTGTATTCAAAATAGCTTACTTAGTTACATGAGGGCACTTGTATCTAGCAAATGGCTTGAAAAATAATGAAAACAAATTAAACCATGTCATCACATTCATGGAGCAAAAAAAAAGATTTAAAAAACTCCCAGGGACATGCCCATTAGAGGCAACAACAGTAAGTTTCAAGCAGACCATGGTTTCCGACACGTCTTACATGCAATACTGATAATTTCTTTTCTTTTAAAGAACTTCAAAAAAATTGATTATTTTTTAAATTTCATATCAGAAGAAATTGGGTAAGGGTGCAAGGTTGCCATATTGGGCTACAAGGGGAGATAACCCAAACTTGATCTCTGGGCATTTGAATAGCATCAAATTTAGAAATCAAGCAAGTTTTGAGGCAGAGTTGTGCCCTCAGGAAGCTGGTATTGATCCCATGCCTGATGACCACACTGGATTTCAAAATTCCATACTCTTCCAATGCCTGCATTGGATATCTCCCTTTGATAAAGTTAGTATTATCTCACCTTATAACCCAATCTGGTAACCCCGTAAGGGTGTAAAAAGAAAAAAAAAAAAAAACAAGATAATCAAAATAACAAAAAAAAAAAAACAATTTTAAGAAAATGTAAATAAAATGTGTACGAAGCTGTGTCTACATTGGCCAATCTCTAATGCAAATCATGCTACCCTAAAAAATGAGAAGGAAGTTAGAGAGTACCCAGGTGGATATATGTATATGAAATTAATGATATGCTCTTCCTAATTTTTTTGAAAAATAATTCTTCACGCAAAACATAGTTGAAATAAAGAAAAAAAAAGTAGGGGGAAGTATAGGATGCTAAACTAAATGGAATTTTTTTTTTCAATTGTAAGGACAGGGAGGTTGATTTTTGATTAGTTGATAAATTAATCGTGTGGGAAAAGTCTGACTTACCCAGCAGCATACGTTGCTGCAGTTGCTACGGTAGGAATTGCATATCTCGTGGCAGCAGCATAACCTGCAGCTGCATACGGTTGGGTTGATACCAACTGAAAAAACAAATAAATACATGAATTGACAAGTGTATATATATATATATATATATATATATATATATATATATAGGATGGTGCAAAAGTCACTTTCCATTTTGAAACTCAAATAAATTTTTGAATAAAAATGTAAACATATTCCCATTTTAGATGAACTAATTATGGACCTTGGAAATTACTTTGAACTTAACACGGAATGTAACATCCAATGGATACCTTCCATTTCCAGCTTAAAAAAATAATCTTTACATTATCCAGCTGTCATAATAGCCAGATTTTACCGTAAATGAAACTACAAACACTCCTGGAGACTAAAGAATATTATTCGACAAAAAGTAGAGTCTTGCTAGGCTCACACCAAAATAACATGTGGGGAACTAAAAGAAAGTTTTGTGGAAATAAACACGTGACAGGGAAAGGGTTAGGTATTGTGAAATGAACACTTACTTGGTACCTGTCAGCTGCTGCATATGTGGCTGCTAAGAAAGGATCTTGATATACACCGCTGGGAAGAAAGATCAAAAACAAACAAAATCAGTAACACTACACATCAGGTATAAAAGGCCAAGAGCGACAAAATAAATAAAATTCCACTTAGCTGCCTAACTAAAATGGCTTACTAAAACAGCACTAACCATTTTTTAAGCAATTTTTCCCCCAGGACATCAGTTACGAGTGAATAGTTTATGGAATACCAAAGGATGATCTTCTGGTACACTGACACCAATGTGGACTTTGCAACACCAAGCAAAATTTCCTCTATATGTTTGCATGGTTTTTATGGTAAATTAGTCTTTTTGTCACTTATCATAACCTGTGTAGAAGATAGAGAGATATTTTGCCAACTATTCTATTGGCAAATAAGACTGTCTCTTTGTCACACTGCAAAACCTGTGGACAAGATAGTAGGATGTTTCCTTTGACATATCTATTGGCAATCAAGAGATGAACATGAAAAAAAAAAAAAAAAAAATACAATATCATTGAGGTAAATGAAAATTAAACCAAATATGACTTACGCTGCATATGGTAATGCGGCTGCCGTTGTGGTTAGTGGGGTCGGGTGTCTGAATGCAGCAGCCGCTGCAGCAGCGGCAGCAGCAGTGTAAGCACCACGGGCTGCAACAGCAGCAGCACGGCCTCGGGATAACGCGACACCTCGCAGGGCAGCAGCTAAAATAGACAAGGGGTTGATGAAATTTGAAATGGTTAGGACCACATACTCAAAATCATATTTGACAACAAAAACATGACAATTTTTTTTCATCTTTCCTTTCTTCAAAAAAAAAAGAAAAAAATTGTTTTCATTTTGTTCCAAATTAAAAATTCTGAACTAATCTAAATGAAATGGGAAAACACCCGATCCTTATAAAATTAATTTTTTGAAAAATTTAATAATCTGATTTGGAGAAAAGATCAATTATAATGCTAATTTTTTAAAGATTCAATAAATAACTTTTATCAAACTCATTAAATGAAGAATTGATTCAATAAAAAATTCAATAAAAAACCGATTCAAAAAAATTTAAATTGAAAAACAATCAGAAAAAATAAAAACTCTTTCATAAAATTGTTAAAAAAAAAAAAAAAAAACAACTGTTTCAAAGATCCATGAAAAAATGTTTTAAAAAATTCATTGGAATAAATTTCATAAAAAAAAAAAAACAATGTGAAAAAATCAGTAGACTGATTTTTTTTCAATTGAAAAAAAAAAAAAAAAACTCATTTTTTTTCTTTCAATCAGAATACCAATTTGAAGGTGTAATGGAAATTTAAAATATGCTCTTGAAATAATATTAAAATGAAATGACAGCCAGATTTTTAAAAAATTAGCATAGATTTGAAAAGACTATGCTGCTTCATAAAACTCAAATATGTGAGAAAAAAATTATCTATCTTCATCAGAACCAATGTTGGATTAAAAACCATCGATTATCACTGGTTGTAATATGTTGAAGGGAAGTTCCAGGCAAAACTTTTTTCATGAAACTGAAGCCAAATCTTTTTTTTATTTTGCAATCATCTAAAATATTCCTAAAGCAGAGATGCTGGATTGATTCACAAGGGGAAATAATTCAAACAAAGCTTACCCAACACAAGAATTGGAATGGCGTCAAATTCTGAGAGTGAGATAATGCTATTCCACTTCCTGTGTTGGGCGAGTCTCTGAGATAAATTTGGGATTATATCCCCATGTAGCCCTATCTGGCAACCCTGTCTTAGAAGAGGGAATCTCAGAAAGTTCCACCAAGACAGATAAAGCAACAAATGGATTTTTAAAAAGAAATTCACTGTTAACATAAGCCAGAAATATGTTGACAAGTTTAGTAATATGATTTTTTTTCAATTTTCATTATTATTGGAACATAGTATTGCAACAATATTTTCATTACTAATTTTGACCTTCATCTCAATTTTCAGTTGTTTTTATCACAACTATTGACTTGTGCAGTCATTCTATGGCTATGAGAAAACTGCACGATAGGAAATAAAGAGCAAACCTCCAGAGAGGATCCAACTTTCACCCTCATAGCCTGGTTGCTTCAACCATTCAGCCACATAACTTCTGCGAGCCTTGGTAGTCTGATTCTACACTTTTTAAGCTCCCAGCTATGCATTCATTCAATTCCTCTTTCTAACTTTGAAGATTACTACCAGAACACTGTGTCTATTCAGTCTAGATAATTTTTTTTTTTTTCTTTCAGGTGGGCAACAGTCATTACTCAACATGGTATATAAAAAACTAAACACTTCTGATAATATAAGTTTTCTCCCATCAAATTAACAAAAATGCTGGGCAGGACAACGATTATTACTCAATCTCCAATTATCAGGGGCAGCAATCAGTAGGAATACAGAAAATAAATATCATCTAAAAGATAACAGACAATGAGATATCACGATAGAAAAAAAAAAAATGATTCTTTTTCCTCTGCTGTCTTCCTTCAAAAATTTGCCAATTGAATTCGATAATTTTTGATGAAGGCATTCTAAGCTGAATGATAACTAGTTGCATGGACTAGAACTGATTACGTTTCACAAATATCCCCTCAGTTTATCGGCAGATTGAGAAAACCTTTAAACCCAACAATATTCAAATTCGTTACATTTTTTTACTTTTCAGACGATGCTATTTCATTATCACTAGTTATCCATCTTATCATTGCTGCTCTTCAGCACATCACTATGGCTCAATACTTGTCATTATTACTAGCAATCTATAACTAATTTTACTCCACCTTAATATTGTTACTTTTTAATAAAAATCTTGAGGTCAATGAACTCTGTATTATTACTATCATTTTATTACTAGTTTAACATCTTATTCTCACTATTAATGGTTTTACTTCTTTGTATCATTGTTACTTTTTATCACAATACTATGGGTTGATATACTTTTCAATATTACGAGTTTTACTCAATATTGTTGGTTTCTATCACAACTCTCTTGGTCGTTATGCACTCATTATTATTTCTATCATTTTATTACTAATTCTACACTATCTTACTATTGCTACTTTCTATCCCATCCCTGGGTCAATATACTCTTACAGTTATTTCTCAACCATTTTTTAACCATCTTATCATTCAACTCTAAATGTTATTAACTGCTTGATACTGCCTTTAATTGACAGTGGAAACTCTTTGTGAATAAATTTTTAAAAAAAACAATTAACTAAGCATTATTCCCCTTGATTAAACTTTCAGATTTTTTTTAATAAATTTGAGAGTTAATTGAATAATTCAAAACCAAATGCTGTCAAAAATGGTAGACAAAGAAAAACAATCATTTGTTGCAAAATCAGTCAGACAGGGAATGGATAATCAATTATTATTATTACAGAGGTAATTAACAACCAGTAAAAAGTAATCTGCTGAAAAATACAGGACTTTGTTTTTAATCAAAAATATTAAGACAATTAAAAATGATATTTATGATCTAGAAGATAGCAGCTGCCAATAAACGCAACAAAATACTCTCTTGAAAATTTTAAAGTCTATTAAACATTTGTCTATTCAAAAAGATTAGGGGCTGTAAATATATATGATATAACAAAATATATTTTATAACATTGTAGGTTTTTACTCTCAAAGTCATAAACCAATTGATACAGTTATCTGGCAATGTAATTTTCTGTTGCAGACACAAATTTATTAAAATTATCATGACAGAATGGGAAAAAAAAATTAAAATATACCTAAAGGTGGAAGGAAGGTAACTTTGATCAATTATTCCCCTTGATAATAACATTTTCAATTTTTTTTATATGAATTTAAGAGTTAATATATTGGTGGGGTTCAAGTTGAAGGAATGAAGAATGAGTGGATATCAGAAAAAAACTTTTAAAAAGTGGGGAGGTGGTGGTTGAAAAAGGACATACAGACAGACAAGCCATCACTGCATAATAAAAATACAATTAAAAAATACCAATACATTCTTTCTATTAAATGGTGTGTTAAGACTGCACAAAGTCACCCACTATTAGTGATAAGTTTTGGTAAGAGTCTATATACATAGATTTGTTTTAACTAATGTCGTCATCTTGGTTGTATCTTTATTCACAACATTTTGGCTGTCTTCTTGTCATGTTCAGTAATGCTCTCAGAATCTTGAGTCAAGGCCCCAACTCAATCTGTCAACTGTGTCAACCTATGTTATGAGCCACAAGAGTTACTTCCCTCCTAATGAACTGTGGAGGACGCTACACATGGATTAATTACACTGACAATACCCCGAAGTCGGCAGATGTGAACTTCCGTACAAAAGGTTAGTAGACCTTTCACATTCAGCATAGATAGTAGAATGAGAGCAGTCTATCTTCCGATGGATTCAGTATGGGACTTGACTCAATATTCTGAGAGTGTAACCAATTATAACAAACACCTGAAAAACACCAGAGAGTACAACTGCCAAAATGGCATAAATAAAGAAATAACCAAGATGAGGACAACAGTCCAAACAAACCTATGCATAATAATAATTCCTCATCTCAAAAATTCAGATAGAAAAAGGTAAGAATTTCTTTTCTTTGATATCAGCTTTTTTTTTTCAGGGACTATAATCTAAGAGCATGCTGTGCCAGATCTGATATGCTTCAAAAAGACTGAAAATGCACTCATTACAACACCAAATTTTGGCAAGATTGTGCTTCCATAGCTTGTAGTAGTGGATTTATACAGCTGCAATGCCAACAAACTTAGAGATTTTAAGACAGAAAAAAAAAAAAAAAAGGTTTTCAACAGCCTGAAAAGATTCTACTAAACCAAGGATAAACAAATAAAAATTATTAGAAAAAATATATAATTAATAACGATTCCATTAACAATTCAAGGTGTGGTGAATACATCTTTTTACGCATGCAGTTTGCACACAATTTTTTTTAAAATTCAGTCGTTAAAGGGTTAATAAAAAAAAAGAAAAAATTAATATGAAAAATCAATTCTTATTCTTTTTTCAAAGGTCAAGAAATTCCAATGAGCATTTCTAAAAAAAAAAATCCAGGGTCGAATTTGAATATTCCTTTATCTTTTTAAAAACAGGCAGAAAAATTGTTTTTTTCTAAGAAGCCATTTTTCATGAATACAGTTGTAAGTATATGCCAACCAGCACATATTGTGTGAGAAGGAAAAAAAAAAATTTCAAAAAAGGAGATCACTAATTAAAAAAAAATGTTTCTTCTTTTTTGTGGGGAAAAAAGTAGTAAATATAAAAACTCGGGTAAATAAAATCATTACTATTCAAGGCAGAACGCAACATCACATAGAACATGCAGCAGACGGCGTCAATGTATGAGGCACACAGATATAGGTAGTGATGCACATGTCACCCAGATGTTCATTCCACCCTTAGAGGGACTTTTGGAGGAGTCACAGTTTTTAACGCACACACATTCCAAAAAACATCAACGTTACTAGGCATGAAGACTGACTAGCCAAACAATTTGCGTAGCTTTCAAGTGGTTCTGTGTTATCGGCAAGTTTCTTTGAAAATATGCAGGAGAAGTCTATCACAATAAGGGGGAAAAAAAAAAAATTAAATATATCCTTCCTTTCTTGAGAAAAAAAAGTAACACTCTTAGTAAATATGAAAAGATAAATCAATATTGATCTAAATAAAACTTTTTGAAAATAAAATCCTTTTTAGTTTTTAGGTTCATTACATTCAAATACAGAGCTTAAATCTATTGGAGATAACTAGTTCATTAATTTGTCATTTATTGCACCTTGTTCTCTCATTTCACCTAGTGGAGTAACGCCGTCAACAATTTGAATAGATGGTGAATCAGCAACATACTCCTTAATAACATTGTGGAGAGTCTCTGCAATTTAATAGTTACGAATAGCAGCCTGAGGAGTCAACACACAATAAGCACAACAGATGTGGGGATGTGACATGGATGTACATCATGGGGAGTGCACAAATAACAAAGAAGTATTCAACATTATTTTCAAAATAATACAAATAGCTGGCAAATATCGAGCTTAATATTATAGCTGGGGTTGATCTACCGTCTATAGATAGAAGTACATGACTGGAAGAAAAATAGACTGATGTAATATGGTGAGGTTATATATCTTATGTTGAAGAATGCCTTATTCATCAAAATTGCAATCCAATTTTTCTTGGGGTGCAAAAAAAGGGCAAAGGGTGGTCCAAACTTGAGATAACAGTGATTTTTTTTCTTCTTCTTATGCCCATAACACAGAATCAGGAATTGGCTACTAAGTTTGGCGAAAGCTAAACATCAACTGCCCGTACGATGACCACGGTAAATAGCAGATATCTAAAACTCTGTGAGCACTGGTCATATAAGATACATACTTCCCAAACCTATGCTACATATTCTCCGCACAGAGGATACTGAGGAAGCGGAGTAATGTGTAAACGCAAGTAAGGGATGTAGTTTTTGATTGTTTTCTTTTCAAATAAATAGATAAATTGAAAACATCAATTTAAAAAATTTATATGTTCGTGAATCCATTTTTTGGCAGTGGGGGGGGGACAAAAAATGGTAAGAAAGAGAGAGAGGAAGAGAGAAAAAGAGTAAAAAATGGAAAATTTAATTTAAAAAAAAAATCAAAACAATAACAAAAAAGATCTTGCTGCGTGCTGTATGTGTTGCTCTGTTCTTTTTTTGAAAGACAAGAACACAACGTTGCCTTACCATTTGGGATTGCGGGGTTAGCGGCTTTTTTGGTCATAACCCGAGCAGTGGCATTGTTCACCTAGTTCATAAAATTACAGTATTTTAGAGACACACATTCATAGTCAAAATGGAATGAAATATTGTTAAAAAAATATTTTTTAAAATTTGAATGACAAAAAAAAAAAATTAAATTTCTTCAACCTGCATTAGAACTTTCTTCATCCTTTTTATTACAGGCCTCCCCTGCTATAGCGTAGTTCACAATGCAAGTGGACAATGGACCCAAAAATATCATTCTTGCTACAAAATAGCATAATTGGCAACCCTGGTTATGGCAGCTCATTTATACTGCAGTTGGCTTTCTAGAACCTAACCATCCACGTTATAACAGGGTACGCCTGTATTTATAGTCATGATAAGGATTCATCTTGAAGAAATTGAAATATTTTTGGCAGCAGTTTGAAGAACCAGAATGATTACAGTTTTATATTAGGGTAAATTCAATACTTCAGTTTCCTTTCCCCTTAATTTTAAATCAATAAGTAGTCAAAATTGTTTTTGATCTGTTTCTGATTACAAATGGATTATGAATTCCTCAGTCCCAAAATCCTCCGTCAATTTTTGCAGGGTTCAAAGAAGCTCACATTTTTCTTCCTTTCTGAAATTCGAAAGTTGAACTTTAAAAAATTACATTTACTACCATAGTTTCTGTCTCCAACCAACCTTAATAGTCTTCATTGTTGATAATGGTAAAGCAAAGAGCCAAAACCAGTCAATCAAAGAATTTTGAACAATTTTCACACTAAAAGAGACATTCATTTTCTAGGGCCTTCAACACATTCACTGCCACAAAATACACATGTATATTTTGTGGCATTTGCTCATGATGTATAAGTGAATTAAATCCACAGTTTTTTTCCAATGCAATAGAAATAGCAGGCACAATAAGGTTTCTGCCATATGGTAGGGGGATAGAGTTTATCTTGTTGCCCTATATCTCAAAATTTCCAAGTTAGCAGTGAATGTGTAAACCAAACCCGTATTAATGAAGGATTGCTGCCCACGTAGAACTTTTTTTCTTTTCACTCCTACTTTGAATGGATCACATTTTTCTACTTTTCAAATATGAATTCTATCAAAGTCAGACTTCAGCCAGGAGACATTGAAAAGAAATGGATAAAATAAATCTCAAAGCCCATTTCTTCTTCACACTTTTAAAGACATGGTCAGTGAATCAGAAATATGGCCAGCCAAAAGTTAACTGTTCATCATTTTTACAGGGTGTACCTAGTCATATTGAAGTAAAATCTTGTCAAATCATGTAAGAAGCCAGCTCTCAGGCAATATTCAGAAGACATACCTTCAGAGAAAAACTGCTTTTATTGGCACCATTCAGCTTTAAAAAATTTGAATTGGAAGATTTTTCATAGTTGTTTCTTCCTGGTATTTTGTTTCCTAGCTTAAATTGCACCTTCTCTATATTACTTTTTATCTTTCTTGAAACGAGTTTTGGTCAATTTTTATACTTCGTTGCACTCATGGGTGGGAGTAAGCAGAATATATATATATATATATATATATATATATATATATATATATATGAATATATATATATATATATATATATATATATATATATATTGCCTAGAATCAGCAAGATTGCTTTCAGAATCAAAAGACATTCCTCTTTCCAGCAGAATTATTATTCCTACATGAACATTGAGGCAAAATGTGCAATTGTTGCTCAGTAAGCCATTCAGATGGGCAAGTTTATTGCTAACAAATTTTGTACAAACAAATCCTGAATAGGCCAAAGGCAATTTTAATGCCCCTCAGATTATAGCATCCAATACAGTAGCTTCATTTGACATCTATTTAGAGGTTGTGTGTGAGAGGTCAAATTGTTAAACAGAGAATCAAACTTGGCACTAAAAATCTATATTGTAGACTTATGGTTTTCAACCTTCCTTGCTTATGCACCCTTTTCACCATATTTCTGAATGTTATTTCCCATCCTCCAAAATCATCAGACTTATAATATGCATCCTGTATTAGCAATGCCAAAAGATAGATACTTTGACAGTTTCCATCTACCAATCTGTGGTCTCCATTTCTACCCTGAAACCCTGGAATTCCCCCTGGTTGAAAACCTCTTTTGTAGACTGTATCCATTCAAAAATACCTTACATCACATTAATTTGATATAGATTATTTGATGGAGTTTTAGAATTTGATAATATCTACTAGTTTTATGTTTTATATATATATATATATATATATATATATATATATATATACCAATGCTCTTCCAAATCTGGAATGGAGCACTCTGAAGGATGGGGAATACTGCATGAGTAAATATATCGCTCAATTCGGTCCTACTGCCTGTCCAGTTCTGTATATGGCAGGGGGAGAATGTTAGCCTCTGAGTCTTAAGCAAAAGTTTTGATCCTACCTTGCAATACTGGAAGGGCTATTGGGTAGTCTATAGCCACAATGAAGAGTTGTAATACAACAAAACTGCTGTCTATAGATGACACAATCATTAACTATATATATATATATATATATATATATATATATATATATATATATATATATATATACACACATGTATATATCAATGACAAAGACAGGTGCCTGTTTTTTTTCTTTGGTGTCAAAGTCTGTGGTACTGGAACTTGTCTGTAATCAGCTAGGCCTCCATTCAACTCATCACTGATGTGCCATGGATAGGGAGGCTTTGAAAACCAAGTAGTAATGGGAAGATTGAACTTGCAACTCTTTGTCCATAACAATCAAACCAACTAGCAAATGGCCCAGGACTTCAATCATCTTTCCAACAATACAATGGATAGACCTTAAAACATTGTCAACTATGAGAAATGGCCAGTAAGAATGACAATAATGGCATAGAAGACTAATTTGGAACATTAGTTGAAAAACATTTTTATTGCTCTTCCATGGAAAGTTAAAAAGGTACAATAGAAAATTAACGCCAGTTTTTTTAATATCATATTTCCTGGCTGATAAGATGCATTTTCGAAAAATGCTTTGCAAAAATCATCTTATCACCTTAGCACCTAAGAGTAGAGTTGTAGCTCGCCAACTGTCGCAAACCCTACTACTATTTAGCTATGGAAATTTTTTCTCCAACATACCTAAATAATTATAGTGTGTGTCTTTCCACTTGTAGCGTCTTATCAACTAGGGATAATGGTATTTAACTGTTTTGACATTTTTCACATGATTCCTCTATTTTCTCAACTCATCTACGTTTCTCTTATTTCAATACATTATGTTACAGTAAGATTGCGAAACTAGTGATTCCATAAAATCGCAGAATATTTCAGGTATTCCATAGAATCTGCAGTTTCAAAATCAGTAATGGTTAACAAGCTTGTAATGTTGACCATTACTAACAAAATGATTTTGATCCTCACTGGGTGCCTCGCTACTGTGGCCTTGTGTCAAACTAAAATGTAACTCAACTGTTTGACCAAAGCAACATAAAACTGTAACCATTCTGAAATTAGGATAAAAATGATAATTCAAATGTAATCGAAGTCAATTTTACTATTACAAATGCATTTTAAAGAAAGTGGCAGGACGAACAACTAAGAATTAAAAAAATTCATTTTTTTTCTTTCAATATTCACAGTTGCCAATAAAACTTATTTTTTAACTATTACTGATCAGTCAGTTTTCATTGATTCAGCCTAAGTTGATAATTTCAATTTTCTCAAAAATGTTCTCAACAGCATTTCAATTAATTCATTTTTCTTTTTTATCAACCTTTTCATGATTACCCTATTGAAATTTAAATCTGCCATCTTCTTTAAAATGATAGTTAACCTATTCAAAGATAAGTTAAGCCCATGAAGGAAAAGAAAATTTTCTTTTTCTTTAATTGGAATGTCCACAAGTAAATCTTCATGTCCACGAACATGGTTTTTTCTCTATGGATGATCTTAATTTTTTTCATGGGATTCATAATAATCTAATCCTCAAACTGTAAAATGCTCATTTAAACCATCCTTCATGAGCTCATCTTTTTGACTTATAATCATAAAAAGAGAGACTTTGGGATCCTCAACAATCTGAAGCTGGAAGACAGATAAAATGTGACTGTCCATTGTTATATTACTCATTTATCTAACTAACTCTTCTCAAGTCTATTGTTCTTATTTTCAAATTACCAGCTCTCAATTTTTAGGGGGAAAAACATTGAATAATTGTTATTTTTCAGTTGGATTTAAAACAAATTTTCTGAAAGAGAAAAGAGGAAATAATTGAAATAAATTACTAGCAATTATTTATATATATGTATATATATATATATATATATATATATATATATATATATATATATATGTATGTATGTATATACATATATGTATGTATATATATATATATATATATATATATATATATATATGTATGTATGTATATACATATATGTATGTATATATATATATATATATATATATATATATATATATATATATATATATATATGTATATATATAAGTAGTTTTCAGGCCACATTTAGTAGGCGTAGATGTACATTCATATGTCAGGAGTCCCAAAGTTTCTCCATGTAAATATTATAGTAAAGAAGAAAATAAAACATAAAAATAATATAAAATAAAGGGAAAGAGAAAAGAGATAGAGAAGGAAAAAAAAATGGAATAGCAATTTTCTAGACAGATACAGAGGAGTTTCTTACGGAGGAGGCTGAAATTGAATCAATTTTTGGAGCTCACATTTGTAAGTGTATCTAATTGTCTTAAATTACATAAAACAAAAATTGGTGAAATGAGAGGAAAACCTAACTAAATTTTACCAATTTCATTCAATGCCAGAAATGCCAACTTCAAAAGAAAAACTAATTTAAAATTTTTCTAACTTTTTTAATGAAGACAATAAACTAAACACCGATTCAAACACTCAAGAATAATTTCTATATACACGATTTAGCAATAACATTTGTATTATGCAGGACTGCGGAGCTGATAGACCAAACTTTTTAGCTCCTCAAAGTCGACATAATTTTACTAACAAACTCTCAACTCCACAAACTTGATAAATGCTTCCAACTCCACAGTCCTAGCTGTGGAGTCAGTAAACAAAACCTTCCAAATTCTCAGTCTTTACATTTTTACTAACTTGAACAACCTAATATTTGTTTCCAACTGACTCCACAGACCTGAAATTCGGTCGCTACTCATGAAATACTTTTGAAATATAGAGATCAATGCTGAAGGTGAAAGATATACTAATGCAATTGTATTTTCTTTTTCACAGGATAAATATTTATTTTTGAAAGTTCTTGCACACTAACAGCAAAGATTTTGAAGACAAAAATAGAGAGATTGAACACTAGGAGAAATAAACCAAATGGTATCAGCACAAACCAGATGCTGGTAGAAAAATCCTTGAAAATAAAAATATCTCCCAGAACACAAACATTCGAACTGACCAACCCATCCACATAAAAAGAAGACCAGACCTGATAGAAAAGAGGATCTATCAGATAGTGGTTGTAGCTATGCCAACAGACCATAAAGAGAAGAGGGAAAATGGCAAAAAATTGGGAAAATATCAGGATGTCATCTGAAAACTGTGGGACATGGAGGTTAAGGTCATGACCATAGTAGTTGGCACACTTGGAACCATACCAAAACACGAGAATTGAGACTGAATGAGTTGGAAATTCAGAGAATAGTTGAGATGGTCCAGATTACACAAAGGAAGGAGTTGGAGATTCCAGGAGACTACAAGTCATTTAATCTCCAACAACAGCCACTTGACATCTTGTGTAAACATTCAAGTGCATCATATGATAATTGAAATTATAGCTAGTATGAAAAAACTCAATTCTTATGTAACACTTGATGTCAAACACTGAGCAGTTCCTGAAATCTTCACCTTAAATTATATATATATATATTTCTTACATGAGACTAAAAGTTACATCTATAATAGTAAATCAGTATTTCAAAGAATTGAGAACAGTTGAAATTTTAATGCCATATTGATCCACGAAAGACATTAGCTACCTATAAAAAATTGGAAAAAAGTTAAACCTCAATAAAGACAATAAAAAGTGATTAATGAAATAAAATAAAAGTTGGCATTTTCAAAGCAAGGAAATATGAAATGGTTTTTTGTTTTTTTCTTTCTAAAATTTTGTTTTTGATTATTCCAGAGGATTGAGAGTTAACCATGTCGAAACATTAAAAAAATGTAATGGTTATGTTCATTTCAATTCATTGTTTTTTTTTCATCAGTTATTTGAGCAAAATTTTGGTGATATTGGAATAATATCATCGACTGAGGAAACTCGTATAAGTATTTTATTTGTACCCTAAGACTATCACATAGGATACACTGGTTCTTGTAAGATCACCAGCATTGAGCTGGATCAATATATGGATAAGTGACCATTGGCGAATACCAGAGAATGAGTCTGACGATTTGCACAACTCTCCTTTACTTTAATCCAACTCAAGCACAAGAAACGAATGCAGATCCTCATTATTTTAAAAGAAAATTATTTCATTCCCACGATTCTACATGTAGACCCATCTTTCAAGGTATTTTGAATATCAATCATTTTACAAGCAAATAATTTATGATCACATCACAAATAGGAGCTTGTAACTTTGATATCTACTCGTAAAATTTGCAGATGGTGTCTTGGCTAGATGGGGCATGTGTAAGGGCTTTCCACAACAAGACCTGCTTATTAAACCATTTAATGGTTACAAATAGGCCAAAGAAAGAGAAGACAACTGGTGCTGGTAACACAGGCAATGGGAAGGGATCTCCAACTGGTTAACAGAAGCAGAAATGACACCACCAGACTGCCTTGCGTGTTGTAAAATGCCAAATCAAGTGAGTTCGGTTATAAAATGTCGTTGTGCATGAGAAGTTCAAATGCTTTGTTAATTAACCTGATCCAATAAAAAAACTGATTGAATTGTTTTCTGACTATTATTTTTATTTTGGAGAATAATTGTTTTATGAAAACAATGTGTAAGAATAATTAGTCAGTATGTTATCCACACCTGCTCAAGACAGAACTGCTGAAGTAAAGGAATTCATCTTGTGGCAGAGATGACAGCAGTCCTAAAGATTAATGAAGAACAGTTTCTAAAATCTAATATAGAATTTGATATTGGTATTATTAGTTAAGCATCAGAAGCTTCATGAGGAGATTATTTCAAGAACAGCACCAAATGATTACGTTTTTTTTTTATATATATGCTTTCACAGATTTGAAGGCAACTTGACGATAGTTTAAAATTCATTTGGATAGATGTTTTACATGGAGACAATAGTGTGGGAGAAAAATAAAAGTAAGAAAGATTTCAAAAAAACCTTTGCACCAGTGCAAATTTTCAAGGAATAATCTCAACTTATGAAGATATATTTTTGAATACTGAAATAAGTAAATAACTTACAGTCGTTTCTAGGAATTATGAAATAATTTATAAATATATTCATTGTAGTGCTCTTGTGCAAAATGTTTAATTAATGTAAGCAAACAATGGAACGAGGGGATAAAAAAAATCTAGATGATAAGCCGAAATCTAAATATGCAGATAGTGTTTCCTCCTCATAATCTGATAGTACATCAATTGAAACGTAATTATAAAGATAGAGAAAAGAAAGGTGGGGAGGGTAGGTGAAAAAAAAACAACAAGACAGAATCAAGAAATGCCGGGCAATTAAGAAACACCTCGATCGATGCACAGTTGACTGATAATGATTTTTACCCTGAATTCACCAATTTTTTCATTCTCACTTTTTGCCGAATCATGTTCTGCACAAGACAAAGGATATTATAGTGAAAATAAGACCAATTAAAAGCAGTAAGCATTTTACACAGCACAAAAAGACAATCTCCTTACAGAAACTTAACAATCCTCCATTTCTTTTTATTTCTTGCAAATGGTCACCAAGAATTACAAATAGCTGTGAAGAATCTGGCCAATGACAAATCAGCAGTTCTCTGATTGGCTCTTCGACAGTTTAGAAAAATAAATAAATAAGAAATACCAAAAAAAAAAAAATCAACTCATTGATGCCCCAATTAAAAAAATAAAAAAAACCCTTGTAATTTAATGGATGTAAATTGATGTCATAGATACGATGATCTTTTAAAGGATAGGTGAATATTCTAACCTTCATACCTACTGTATATAACAGGTTATTCAGATCCTAAGAAAGTTGGTATTTTTTTTATTAAACTGTGTAGTAGGACGGGCATTAATGGCTTAAACAAAATTCTTCAGATATGAATTAGGTAGAGAATTTCTGTTATCGATTTTCTGTAAGTCATCTCTCCTGTGCTGCGAAAAGCATTTTTTTATATATATATAGATATATACATATGTATAATTATATGAATACATATATATATAATATAGATAGATAGATATAGATTTTTTTTTTTTTCACTTTTTAAGAAATGTCCATTAGGCAACACGAAAACTAGGTGTAACTGCACGGAGCAAGATTCTTACTAGTTCACTTAGGTAAGGAGCGCTCAAATCATTTCATCTAAAACAAAGGCATTACAACACAAACAAACGAGGTTTAGACAGGCATTTCTTAATACTGCACAAGAGAAATTATGAGAGGAAGTTGTAGAATATTGGACCCAGATTGATTTTCAAAGTAGAAGGAAACAATTTTCACATTACATGTATGTCAGTCAACATGAAGTGTTAATTTTTGTTTATTAACATACGTGCGATCGTGATATCGAACATTTATCCCTAATAAACAATGAGATCGTATAATTCTTTATTTTTCCATTCAAGCAAGTTGTATAGAACCACTTTCAACTAAGATTCATGAACTGCTTGAAACTACTGTGGAACTCTTCAGTGAATAGGATATTTGACAAAAAGAGAACTCTATGGTGAATTGAATTTTAAAAAATGAAAAAATTACTATTGAGTGCAAGGGAAGTAACTTTATTCTGGAGTTACTCCCCTTGTATAACTTTTTGAATTCCTTAGTATGAATCTACGCATTGACATTAAAAAACTTCACGTGTTCTTGAACATGAAGTATTATGGCCAAAAGTACAAGAATCATACAATACAATAATAGACTTTAGATCCTGTTTTCATCTGCTAAGAAGAACAACTTGTTAAAAAATGAAACCAACAAACTTTGTCATGTTTAATTATCTATTTGTGATGACTTAGTTTTGCACCATTTCAAATGAAAATTGCAAAAAAACATTTTTTTGAAATGATTGCAAGTGATCAGGTGATCCAAGATTAACAAATAAACTAGTTTCACTCTGTCTTATTTTTTTCTCCATTCAAACAAGGGCTATACAAGCATATTTCAAGAAAACTAAAAGAACTCTTCTTTATTCCCAGAAACAAACTTGCCTAAATGAATAGTTGATTTGGTCTAACTGGTCATTTATTTTTACCTGCTATGAATGAGTTATATCATAATATATGTTATAACCCAATGAAAAATAAGGATGGAAGTATTTTTGCCTTGTTCACTGAATCAGAGAGAGACAGTTCCAAGAGCTTAGGAAGAGGCACTGGATGTCATCTGAGAAAAAGGTTCAATATTCTAAATTCCAACGAACCTTTCGTAAGACAAAGTGTCCAAAGCATGGCTGCAAAAAGGGAAGATTTAGGTGTGGAGCAGAACCTCCTTCCCAACCCAAAATCCCCTGATACAGAACTGGAGATCGATAAGCAACATGGCCCAGATCTCTAGGTGGTATGAAAGGTATCATAAATAGATAGCTAAACCGAAGATAACCAGAGATTACAACAACTGAAACATTGTAACCAATAAAAAAACAGAAAAAACAATGACAAGTAATACAAAATTTCACAATTTGATACTTATTTCTAGAATATCTGAACTGGTGTTGAAGTGAACGTGAAGTCGCCAGCCTTGGAGTATGTGCCAAGGATTAGTCTATGATTGAGCAACAATGCCTCCTCTGACAGTAAAACCTGAAGTAGAACAGTTTCTGCAGGTGTAGACTGTGCTCTTCTACCAATCAACGAGGACTGCTGCCTCCCATGTTCTTTCTGACAATGTGAGAAGCAGCAGCAGCAATGAAGTGACTTCTTCAAAGTGCACCTATGACATGATGACAATGATAAAGCATTATTCCATTGAATACAAAATTATTCTCTCTTCAGTCCACATAAACAAAAGTCATTGAATTTTATTCTCGCTCATAGAATAATAGAAGTCTTATAGATAATTGAAAAAGCTGTTGTATGATAACTTGACTCATCATTTCATGAACCGATAAGTAAAGTTAAGTGACAAAAAAGCCCTACTGTATGAAATAAAAAAAACTAATTCAACTAAAGGAGGTAACTATGTTCAATAGTTTTTCCCCTTCATAATAATATTCAATTTTTTTATATGAATTCAACAGTTAAATTACATTAAGATTCCAATTTGTTCTGGATAATAAAACTAAATTCAGCAGGATAATTTGTGTGATAAATTCATATAAAACTATATAAAAGTAATCTACTTCCAGTTTCTTTTACTAGTAAAAACTGAATTTGGATTAATTATTATTTTCATTTATTCATATATATATGATACATATTTGTCTAAAGGAGTTGTATTAAAAAAATGTTTCCTTCCCCTCTGGAAAAGAGGTAATAGGGTACAATCATACACAACTACCACATTTAAAAAAAAATTTTAAAAAGAGAGAGAAAGAGAGAGAGAGAGAGAGAAAGAGAGAGAGAAGTAGAAATAGGAAAAAATTGAGAAAAAAATTGAAAAAAAAAACAAGAAAAAAAAAACAGTAAATAAGAAAGTAGCTCTCTCAGTGTAGTGCTACCAAACAACTGATAAAAAAGACCATGCACCTCAATTTTGCGTCCCTCAACCACAGTACCGTTCAACTTCTCTCGTGCGCGGTCGGCATCAGCACTATTTTGGAAAGTTACAAAACCAAATCCCTGCATGCACAAGGAAAATAATGAGCATGCATTAAAATCGTGCATTGAAAAAAAAAAAATTAAGAATAGCATCAATCTTATGTTCAAATACATGCACAAATATATCAATATTAAAGTTCCTTCTTTCAACAACCGTTCCATCAGACTTTTGGCATCCGGAACAACTCTGCCTACCTGTCCGTAGTTTTTGAGAAAAACCCAACCTTTAATGGAACCAAGAAGTTTGTCATCTTTCTTGCTCGTAACCAAAGAAGGAAAGGAGGGAGAGAGAAGGAAGAAGGGAAAAGTACTTTCCGATGAAGAAAGTTAAAAAGTGAGCCTTGCAAATTTTTTAAAAATAAGATCATCTTAGCCTATAGATGGATATGTAGGTAAGTAGCTTTGATGGAACCAAGACATTGACATCTTTCTTGCTCTCAACCAAAAGACAGAAAATAGGAAGGAAGATACATGATATTTTCAAAAATCATCTTAACATACAGATAGGAAGGTAGGTAGGTAGGTAGGTAAGTATGTAGTAATTCAACAAAATATCCTTAACAATTAGTTGTAAGTTGTCAACATGTAATGTCATACACCACTGGAAGCCACTCCTAGCAGCTCCCTCGAACATCTGAGATGGACACCATATTTGTTGAACTAATTTTTTCAGATGGAATCAAAAACTTAAACTGAAGGTGGAAAATGTGCATGTGTGTGCGTGTGGCAGGGGGTATCTTTGATCAGTAGTTATACATATATACAAGCTTCTTTATATGAAAGTAAGAGTTAATATTTGAACAATACACAGAAGTTCTTGCAGTTTTAATTTCAATATTTGAGAAAAAAACAAAAATAGTCACTTTGCTATGTTATTGCTAATTGAAAAAAGTTATTCCTTTACATTTTTTTTTTTTTTTGAGTAAATATGGAAATAAGCGCCGTAGCAATGGGAGAGTTCAGTTTATGAAAGTTTGCATGAAAATTGCATGCTTTTTGTCTTTGTTACAAGGGACAAGAATTTGGAAGCCGAAGCTTGACATAAAAAGCATCTCCGAGATTAGGAGAAGAGCATAGTCATTGCCATGCCAAAAATTTTAATCTCTAAGCAAAATTGCCTTCAACTTTTAAATAGATCAATTCTTTATCCAAATTCTTATTGGTTTCTTTGTTTATCTTTTGATGTCATATGTTGTTGGAAACTCCACAGGATTAAATGCAGAGCTCTTCAGTGGAGAAAATAGAATTTGTTTTCAATTATTATGTCAGATGAAATAGAAAATTAATTCAAAAAATTCCAATAAAGTTGAAAGGAGAGTAACTCTCATTAAAAGTTTTTTCCCTTGTTATTAACACCTAAATTTTCTTGAATAGAAGTGAAGAAATACTGCATGTGAACAATAGTCTCTGTTCAATAGAAATACTCTTTCTATTTCAATCATCTTTGATTTTATTGGTTTTATGATCTTAATTGATATTGAGTGATTTGGCCAGGTTACATTGTCTTACTTTACTACCTACCTTTTAAATGAATTCGAAGAGAGAAGTTTTTAACCAAGAAGAAAAAAATAAGCCAATATTTAGATTATGGAACTTTCAAGAGGATATAGGTGAGTATACCGAACTTATAGAAGCAGATATGTTAGTTTTATAAGTAACTTACCAACTCGTTGGCATAGAAAGAAAAAAATTACCAACTAGAAACTTGGCAAACATGCAAATATCTTTCTTTTTTTACCCAAAGTTTCAACATTTTTCTTTTCGCTCTTAATTTTACATTCAATTTATTTTTGTAGAAGCTAATGCTACTGCAGAATATAGGCCATACAGGTCATTGCATTACAGTGTTTTTTTTTTATTTAATTTTTTTTTTTGTTTTCCAACACCCTAGTGCAAGGTCATCACATACCCTGTTCCTGGGCTTAGTCTGAGGACGTCTGTCATGCAACACAAAACAAGATAATAGGTGAACTTTTTATCTCATCAATCACCTTGTAAAAAAGATTTTGATTAAAAAAAAAGCAATAATCAATTCATATTAGTTTTTATATTCATCAAAATAAAATAAAAAGTTTTGAACTGTTACCTGATGATATAATTCTTAATTGTAACCAACAATAATTTTTAACCAAAGGACGAAAAACCATACATAAGAAAAAAAATGTAACCAAACATGGTATACACCTGAAGAAGGCCAAAAAGCATATCAGCCAGAATGTCTTCCAAGACGACAATAATGAGGACACTAGTCTGAATAATTCACAGAATAATGATGATGCTCTATTCAGAGCTTGAGACAAAACTAAAAAGGCCAGGGAACCTATTGGCAGGAACATATCTAAAACAATGAAAATAAGAATACCATTCCAAGTAACTTGTGGAGAAGTAAAAGTGTTGCTCTGTGATTGTTTCATCAAATTTTTTCCAATGAAAAACTTTTAGAAATGTACTGTGGTACAATGCATAATCGATTGATTAAATGCAAATTATAAATTGAGACCAAGAATTTATAATAATTAACCATTAATAAAACCTTATGAACTCAACATTGGTATAATAGGAACCAACAACTAGGTCCTAAACAACTGTTCTTTGAAGCTGAAAAGGACTATTTGTACAGATTCCAGATGTATAATTGAGTAAAAGTGATGACTTCAGATAATGTTGCATTTCATTTTATATATCACAATATATCATTTATAAATTTGAGGAAAGTCATTCCAATTCTTTTCTGTCAATTGAATCTCTTCTTCTCATCCTTGATGTTTGCACATCTCAGCAAATCCATTCTTCAGTCCTCTTCAGGTGGCAAAACCCAGTCTGCCACTCTTCTTGAATTATATACCTGGCAGAAGAATGGATCAGCTGAAACATTGCCATTTCAAATTCAAATCATAAATTTACTTCAGTTCCTTTTAGAACAATATTCCAAATTTATATAACGGAATAATGTTGAATGAAAAAATTAGTTTTGCTTTTTATGAAACATACACTTTCTAGTAGAGGTATCTTGTAACGAGTAGAATAAATTTTGACATTAAAAATTGATGATTTATAGACTATTGCCGTATCGTATGAATAGTTTACTCTTAATGTTAAACACAGTTCTGAGCAGCTCCTCAGCTCTTCTGTAGTGGAAACCACGTTTGTTACACTCATTATGTGAAAAACTGGAAAAAAAAGTTGGAAAGGAGGCAACTTTGATAGCTACTTATTCCCCTTATTAACAATTGAATTTTCTTGTATGAAATTATTTCTTTCTCTCTAAAAGACAGATTGAGTCAAAGGAATTTTCCAGCAAGAGAATTGTATATGGCTAGGCAAAGAGAGATAGAGAGAGAGGAAACATGAAAGGCGTTTTTCTCAATTCGGAAAGTTGACAGAGCAAGTTCCAAATGCAACCAAAAAAAGTGACAGGGACAAGCATGCTTAATTCTATAAAGCTGCATGCCTCCATGCCACACACTGCATAAAGCACATTGGGACAACAACGTGACCGGCCGGACGACAGGGGGGAGGGGGCATGGGGAGGACGTTACATGTGAGACAGCTGGAGATGTGGGTTGGGATGGTGGAAGGAAGAAAAAAAGATGGAGAGGAAGAGAAGACTATATATATATATATATATATATATATATATATATATATATATATATATAAAGAGAGAGAGAAGTAAGGTCACAGAGAGAGAGAGAGAGACAGAAAGAAAAAAGAGAGATTTTTTGGACAAAAAAAAAAAAAAAAAAAAAACAGTTTGACCATTGGTCTTGGTGCTACTGCCCCAAACTACCCGGCTGTTGTTAGTTGTTGTCCTAGGCTTAAAACCGATGACAAGTAGACAGACAGACAAACATATGGACAGACAGATAAAATGATTGAGAGAAAGGTAAAAAAACATATTGCAGAGAATTAAATGGAATCTTCATGATAAAAAAATCCTTGCTTTTAGTTTTTTCTATCTTAATTTACATATATTATATTTTTCTATAGAAGTTTTTAAGTTGGTTTTAGAAAAAAAATCCTTATCAATTTTTGATCTAAAGTTCAAATCTAATTAATATTTCACAATTTTACTTGAACTTTTCGTTTAAATTAAATTAAAATTAGTTGTTTCAGATGCTTAGAACTGAAGATTGGCTAGTTTCTAGTGTTAGAAAAAAAAAAATCAAACCTATGTTTTTTTTACTTTTAAACTTCCATACTATGAAATTATTGTCCTGGGTTGTTTCCAGATTATCACTACAAGATTCAGATCCCTTTTGCTTTTTTCACTCTTCATGCCCCCCCCCCCAAGTTACTGATGCCATCAACATCATTTTTTTTTTTTTTTTGAAGAGACACAGTTAAAGAGAAACTAGAAAATAAATCAGATAAATAATAAGTATACAGTATAAAGATCAAGTAACAATAATAACTTTTTTTTTTTTCTTTATTGAATTATGTCTTGGAGATAATCTAAGAGCTGGATTATAAGGTGAGAAGTTTACAAGGAAATCAGAGGACTACCTCTGAATGTCCTGTTCATCAGTAGGCCTCCTCATTAGAAATAAGACAGGTTTTTCTTTTAGATTTTTTTTTAATTGAATGCCCATTTTGACAGGAAAAAATTGTTGAATTTCAATTCATAGATACATGACATCGGGGAAGTGTTAATAATTTTATAACTCTCAACTTTCATAATGTCAGTTCCAAAAATTATCACCTCATTTCCTCACCCCGCCAAATGGGGACAAGATTAAGGATCGAAAGGTCAATTAAAATTGGTTCATGAAACTCTTTGAAAAGCGATTCCCTCTACAATGCTAACATTTTCATCTAACCAATTTTTGAATGTAGAGAACCATATGCAATTCATATGGCTGTCTGCGAGGGTAGAAGGACAACTAAGGACATGTCACTGAGCCCAACACAGTTTAACAAAGATACAAACTTAAAATTTGGGTGCCAGCTCTGCACTCCAAGGGATTTGTGCTAAAGTAACTAAATTAGTACCTCTGGAATGGAGAAAGAGAAGCCAGAACATTGTATCAGGGGCCTAAGGGCTGCCAAAGTGTATCTTGAGTTGGGATGTGTATTGAAAATTCCAAGTTGATGAGACATGTTCATTAATAAAAAAGGTTGACTATCATTTACCAGCGAACTAACATAGTACAGCATACTAAAAGGGTTGTCTCCTTTGACACTTGATATATTTGGAGTGTACCTGAGCTGCCAGCAAGTATCAAAGCCTATAGATTTTCATATACTTCAAGCGAAGTCTCCACTTTCTAATACTGTGAGTGGCTGAGGATGGAGAAGCCCGGTTCTCGTCAAGTCAGAATCACATAAAAATCAGTCACTAACTCAGTCAGTCACTAAATTTTGCAATAAGGATATTTGAAGAGGAACCTGATGCTTACGATCATTTTACAGGAATTTTATTTGCATTTTTTATCTCTTATTTTCTGTAGAAGATAATTTCATAGACTTCTTGGCATAGCTCGATGTCTGCTTTTATACTGATAATCCAAAAAAAGAAAAAGATGCTTAATCAATAAAGGCAGTAAAAAAGTAGGAAGGGTTCACTGAGATGGGGAGGTGAGAGAGATCAGTCTGATGTCTGTAAGTATGGTATAGAAAAATCTACCCCCTCCTCATTCTTATGCTTTTTCTGAAAAGTTAAGCTGAGAAATTCTTTACATTTCATTAGCATCTTGGTAAAAAAAAATTTTCTTTAAAAGCCAATACAGGATCTCAGGTAGCATTACGCTAGAAGTGAACATTACCATCGGTAGAATTATTCTTCTTATTGATAGGAGGAAAAAGTTTTTACAGATTTTTTTTAGAAAAATTTTCTCATGTATAGATATTTTTCTGTCTCCAAATAATAAGTGAGAAAAGAACCATTTTCATTTAGTAGAGTAAAACTTTGTTATCAGCAGTTGATAAGTTCAAAGAGCCTCTCTCACTCTGTAAATGGTGGAATCTGTGGATGACACCAAAACTTTATATACTAGCAATGTTGTCAGATTTATTTTTGAATTTAACATCTCAAGATTAATTCAAGAAATATCGAGTCTCCGATTACATATTCAACATTTTTGGATATACATAGTATACTATTAATAAATTAAAATTGACTTTAATCCTGAACATTCACTTCATTAAATAAC
>OY735225.1:49635368-49657868 GCA_963457665.1 Thysanoteuthis rhombus | reverse complement strand
TGAATCAACTACAAAAATGAAATTTTGCCTCATTTTTTAAAACTGAATCTTATTGTTCACTCATAATAAACAAGGAATTTTGGTAATCAACATCAAAAATTAGATTAAGTCAGCAGGTTAGATGAAATGAAGCAGCAGGCCTGATTTATTCAACTCATCTTTTAAGACAGTATTTTGGCCAGAGCACTCTCCATCATTTACAGGCAAAATGTGTAATCTTCAAAAAATGATTCGAGTCACAGTCGACTGCAGTTCAAATCCTTTGTTTTCATCACAACTGATACAGTTTGAGAGAATTTAGGACAACAATCTTTGAAAAAAAGTTTCCTGAATTTTTCAAATGCAATATGAAATGTTATTAAATAACGGAATACATATTGATCAACGGGCAAACAAACCCTGGAAGTTAAAATTTGATCAAGTCTCCAGTTCACTGTTATGCATCACTTAAAGTAAACATGTTTTTCTGAGGTGATATAAAAAAAGGTCAGTTCAAGAATCACGAAAATAAGATGAATATCGGTCTTTATATGGAAATTCACTAAGACATATGTCTTTCTATCTGGAACCATGCTGCACACGGGGAGAAAATAATAAGATAAAAATTAACATTTCTGATTTCAATGGCACATCACAGCAATTCTTTTTATCATCATACTTTAATTGGGGCACGGGATACAAGCCATATTCAAAGGATAATGTAATTCCTCAAATTTGATGTGCATTTCATTGATAGAAACATTCAGTTGGTAAACATCTACAGTTAACTGGGCTCCTAAATGCCATGTTTCAATCAGAAAGTTAATGTACAATTTTACAGACACACAGAAAAGAGACAATGCTAGTATATACCTCATTTTTTCTCTTTTGAAATGGTGAATTATTTACCATCCAACAAAAAAGTTGTGTGCGTGTATATATATATATATATATATATATATATATATATATATATATATATATATACATACACACACAAATATTGGAACATGATATAAAAGAAAAAGATGAGAAAATTATGGATAGTTTCATTCTACTTCATAACATGAGGTTGTTTTTGGTATTCGTTAGTGATTAAATCTAATTTTACAATTATGAAAAAATGATTCCAAAAG
This sequence comes from Thysanoteuthis rhombus, assembly GCA_963457665.1. NCBI lineage: Eukaryota > Metazoa > Mollusca > Cephalopoda > Oegopsida > Thysanoteuthidae > Thysanoteuthis > Thysanoteuthis major. The sequence goes on along the minus strand of OY735225.1, from coordinate 49,656,753 downwards.
TGAGAGAGGAAATATTGCACTTGTCCGTTTTTTTATTATTTTTTTATATTCAAATATGATTGTAGAATTTTCAGAAGATTGTAATGAAAGATTCTAAAAAATGTTTAATTTTCATAATTAATTACAAAATGAGCCTCAAAATTATTCAATCACTTTTTCTTTTCTTTTAATCATTTCAAGTACGCACTTTTAAACAAATAAAACAGAAAACTATGATGGACCAAAATTGTTTCCTCGAAAGTGAATCAAAAATTTGCCTGAGAAAATTCAAATGGGCTAAAAAAATTTGATTACTGGATCAGAATAAATTGTCAAAGAGTCCCATTTCACTAAAGAATACCAAAATGAAAATTATGTTGATACCCTTTCAATTCAGTAGATGTTGACTGTGCATATCATCAAGTCTTGGTATTCACTCCTGATTGAACTGACAGAGTACAGAGATTTCAAACCATAACAAAAGCAGCTCTATCTACTCCTGTATATGCTATTGGTTGAGTGTGAAATTAAAGTATAAAATGCCTAGGTGCCTAGATATTCCATTGTTATCAAACATCAGTTCCTTCTATTCTATAGCATGAATAAAACCCTAACCCTGAATTGGTATTGGGAAACAGACTAAAGAAGAAATAAATCTCACTCATCTGCAACATAAATTACTGCAACTGGGAAAAAATTTGTTCACTGCATGTGTGAGACAAAATGTCATACTAAGAAATATTTCTTGTGATGAGGAAAATGTACTTTGAAATTCAAAATGGGATTCAAATTCAGACTGTTGTAATAAATGGAAGATTAAATGATGCAATACTCATGAGAATTTGTTTTATTTAGTTCAGGTTTCAGATACTAGTCTGCTAATAAAATTTTCCCATTTCTGTTATCTATCACATCTTTAATTTGTTCAAGTTTCACAGATTTCACTTCATCAATAAAGTGTCCAACCTCTGCCTGAAAACTGTTTGACATCCTATAAAATACTTTAGTTTCACATGCCAATACTCTATATCATTTTGACAATATATGATTTGATGGGTGTGTATGTCTGTCTCAGTGTGTGTGTGTGTGTGTGTGTGTATACATATATTATATATAATGACCAAACCTAATATATAATAACCCAAACCGTACCTAAAGAATGCTCAACCCTGATGAAGCGAGCATTAATCATAATGATAATTTATATATATATATATATATATATATATATATATATATATATATATATATATATATATATGTGTGTGTGTGTGTGTGTGTGTGTGTGTGTGTGTAAAATATTTTTCAAGAAAATTCCTATATGTATTCATATATACATGTATACATATATATTATATTGTGTTTGTGTGAATGTATGCGTATGTGCAAAGAGTTTTACAGGCTCTAATTAGATCTATTGTTTATGCTTTATAGAACTATGCCTGAACTAAACACTGAGAAATAGCTGCAAATAATACATTATTTGATGGTAAATGTAAGAATATCAATACTCTACAGCTTAATTTGCTGATTTTGAAATTGAATTGAGGATAAAAGAAAAAGCTGAGAAATACCAGCTTGATGCATCAGATAGAAACAACTTCTTTGATTGATCAGTGGAAGAAAATTAAAATCATTAAATAATATACTTCATGACATTCATCAAAGTAACCTCCAGCACCACCCCTGCCAAATGGAAAAACAGAACTAGAGTCTAATAGAACAAAAATCATCTGCATAGAGGCAGTGATGCTATATTTGGACGATTCAAATAGCCTTCCTTCAACAGAGGATTGACAGAATATTCTGCTTAAATATCCAGTCTTTACTTAGGCAAATAAATACTATAAATCTAAATTCAAGTTTTATCAAGTTCATTTTGTGAAAAACACTGATTCGAAAACAGAGGAAGGCTTCAAATAAGAGATACCACTTGGCCTAGACAACAAAGAAAGAATAAATCATTAAAGAAAATGGGCTGCTGCAAGAATCAAACTTGCAATTGATAGGGTAATTGCTTCACTATAGTGTTGCTCTTACCATTGAGTTAAATATTCGCTGGTAATGCTAAAGCCCAAATGACTGTTTTAGCTCCAAATTCTCATTTTGTTTATTCTCAGTCTATACATGCTTTATTTATTTCTTTCAACACAGACAGCTATATTACTAAGAAATATATATCATCCCACAAGATGATTATACGTTATATCATAGTGAAATTCAATTTGATTTGATATCCTACTATTACACGATGAATATATCGCTTGGCCTAGATAACATAAATAGAATAAACAATTGAAGAAAATGAACTGTCGCATGAATCAAACCAATAAGGTAGCTATTTCAATGTTCACTGCATGTGTGTGTATATAAGGAACAGAGTGACTTTTTTCCCCTTTGTTCATAACTATGTCCTTTTTCACTCAAAGGTAACAATTTTGCTGATAAAAATATGTATGAAGAGGCTATAAAATTTGATGAAAAGAATTTTCATAATCAGTCTCGAACTGTTCTTGAATTGTGATGCACGGAACCCCTTTTATGGGTTCATTGAAGATAAGTTTTGAGATATCGTATCAAAGCAAAGTCGATTAAAATATACAAAAAGGAGTGAAATCCAAGCACCTTACTGCCAACATGAACTTTCTTGAAAGGGTTAACATTTGGTTGCTGAGAAGAAAAGAAAAAAAAAAGATCATAAGACCAGAAGTAGCACTTACCTTTGAGCCACGTTCATTAAATATTATTTCTACATCTAAAATTGTTCCAAATTGCTGCAAAAAGAACATTTTACCACTGATATTTCAAACCACATACAACAAATAATAAAACTTGTATCAAAATAAATACTGCATATTGTGGCAAATAAGACAACATTCAAATAAGACAAGATCCCAATTTCAGTCTGAATTTCATTGTTTTAGCTCACTGCCCAGTAAGTTTTTGTATCTGGCCTATAGGATGACCCCACTGGGGATTCATCTTTTGATGCTCCAAGCGTTGTCTTATCCGCCAAAATATACAGTAGTAATAATAACAATGACAATGGTAATGATAATTATCATTATTATCATCATTTTATATTAAGAAAAAAAAGCTTCATCAATTAGAGATGGGGAAGTGAGGAGACAAGAGAAGTTCTCATGTTGGGTTGAGCCAACATCAAGGTGTATGTAAAGATAATGGGGGTAGGAATGGGGGAAGAGAGAAGCAGACCCCCTCCAAGAAAAAAAGATCCATTGGAGTGCTTTAACCCTTTCAAAACTAACTAATTAATGAGCTTCGTGCCTGAATTAAAATGTCCAAGGAGACTTTTCAAAATTCACCTATGGAGGACATATATCCCAGCAGTAACAGGAATATAGGATTTATACGTCCCAGGAGTCTCAAAACGATTATAAAAAAAAATGTTAAGAACCATGTTATTTGATTGACACAATTAAATGAAAACAAACGGAAGAAGATGAAAGAGAAATAAACATGTAACTGCAGTATAGATATTCTTGATATTAGTGATCGATACATATGTATAAAATATTGATCACTTGGGAAGGGAGATTAGGGGCACAATATAGAGAAGATGGTCTTGATTATAAAGTTTCACATCCTCACTTACTCAATGTTAAAAATGGTTGTCAAATGAAAACTCAACCTTATCTCAATTGGACTGCCTTACAGGGCTAAAGGACTCCAACTGCCCTACTATTTACCCATTGCTGGAGAGAAAAGTGGAATCATGCCTTCCCCAAGGGCATAAGTGTAACGTGAACGCACACAGTCTCAATGGAAACATAGATTCCCTTTTCAGTGCCAGTAAACATTACGCCACCCTACACCTCCTTAGTCAGTGCAGAAATGGATTACAAAATTAGCCAGAATTACCATATTTACCAGCTGAAAAGATGCTACTGGTGCACCAGAGCTACATTTGTTCTAGAAAGAAAATATTTGTGAGTACTTATATCTCATGACTTCAGTTTGTGAGGATTGACAAACTCCTCCTTACAATTTGATGTCTTGGGGCATTTTTCAGGAAAAAAAAAAGTCTTAGCAGCCAGGAAATATGGTAATTTATGTATAAGGCAAGAATGTAACTACTAGGAATCTTTTGAACATTTTAAAGTATGATAAATATGATACAAGTATATCAGAATTAAATGGAATATCCAATCAGTTCAGTTTTACAATGATTGTATATTTTGGCAGATAGACTGGACAATTTCCACCAAAATATACCATATATCGGTATAATATCAGAATCAAATAGAATGTCTAGTCACTTTCAAAATTATATAAGAATTGATTTCCCCTCCTCCCTTTGAGTGTCAAAATTATTTTTTCTCAATTTTCCAAAGTTGCACATATTTATTTAAATGTATAGGAGGTAATAAACACGAAAAGATCCCTATGGACCTTTTGATCTTGATATGAGCTAAAGCAAAAAAAAAAAAAAAAAAAGATATCATTCTCTGTCTATGTATGTATGTATGTACGTATACGTGTGTATGTACGTATATGTGTGTATGCATTAATAGAAATCTAAATGCAAATCGGGGTGGGGGAATCTAAATGAAACTTGGAGTCAGGGGAAGGCACAGTCATCAGTTTTATATACACTTAGTCTATTCATACAGACTTCCAAACATTCACACTTTAACACACACAGAAAAGTGAGCAACTTTTTTTTTTTTTCTTTTTTTTTTAAGAACATGAGACGTGTAATTTGCACGTGTAAGTCCAGGCACGCAGGCAAGACATGCGCTGAACCATGCACCCATGCGTATACACAGGACCATCATTTTTAATAAATGTGCGGCAGTATAAAATAACAATAACACATTTGCGGACATGCCCGAAAAGAAAAAGTCACTTAAAAGTGTATGTTGACTGCCTACATGCACAAAAACACGTGCAGAAATTTATTATTATTATTATTATTAATTTTATTATTAATTTTATTATTGCTGTCCACACACAAAAAGTGCACACGCACACACACGATGCACACACACGCACACATAAAAGCAGTTGGTCCCCAAACTTGACTTGGAGGAGCCTTTTTTCTTTTTTTTTTCCTTTCAAATTTAAGGGCCTTTTGTAGATGAAGGGGTAGCTAGAGGGTAAAGGTCAGATGTTGTGTGTTAATTAGCGATCACACCAACAATTTCTTTTTTTTTTTGTCCAATCACAGCCAAGCCTGGGAGTTAGTGCAGATCTGCCTTTTTTATATCAATTAATTCTGTCAATTTAGTTTTTTTAAATAAGCCAATCTAAGGAGGGGGGGAAATCACACATGTAAAGGCTAATAAAAAAAGAAACAAGCTTTTTTTTTTCCCTTTTTTATTTTTCTTTTAATTATTCAAAAGATGCATAAAATGGACAAAGGCTTTCCAGGAACCACTTCTGAAATTCGCACCAACCACCAGAGGTTTGAGAGAAAGGCACTCCAGCAGAGTAGAAAAGGGCATGTTTTTTGGTTTTTTTTTTCCAAAATTTCAATAAAAAAAGACAACAAACAAATAAACAAAGAAATAATAATCATGATAAAATTATCATTTTTACATTGAGAGAAAAAAAAAATCCTTTTCATTTATTTTAAAGAACATATGAAAAATAACCTTTTTCTTACCTTCAAAAAAATTTGAATCATCCCTCTCCATCTCACTCACAAGCACTCAAATACAAGATTGTCAGATTGACCTACGAAGGGAGATAACCTAAACTTATTCTCAGAGCTTACTTGACATAGTAATAGCTGAAAATTTGGAAACCAAGCAGGTCTGTCTCAAAGGGCTGGTATTGTATCTCTGCCTACAGACTCATTTGATCTTCAAACTCAATGCCATTCTAATGCCAGTGTTGGGTAAGTCTCTGGGAGAAACTTAGGAACATCTTCCCTACTAGCCATATCTGGCATCTCTTCCCAAAGTTTTTCCCATCAAATCCACTTCCACAACAATATCTAATCAGCTACTCAATTAATATATGTAATGGTTCGAATGATTTTACAATTTCAACTCAGGATAGCAACTTCATTTTTAATTATGATTTTACAATCCTGACCCAGCTGATTTGTTCTGGATTGGCGGCCAAGATATTTTGTCAATATGACATTACACACCGACAGGTTCCATAACTATGTATGAAGATCCTGGGATACCCAGTCAAAAACAAGTAACTTAATTTTGCTTATGTAATTCAATGGAAACCTGAAAATATGTTCATCATCAGATCGGCAGCACGAGCTGACAGAAGGGAATAGGCATCCAGTCGCCTCAAGGGCTTCACTACCTATCATTTCTGTCCACGTTTACTACCATAGGATCCCCTTTTCCCTTAAAATAACCAAAAGACAATGGAGCCATCATCTAATACAAATATTGGATACTTGGAGCGTCCATGCACTCAGGTTCTTTGCACTCCAAAATTATCCAGCTCACCTTGGTTTTTTGTGGTAGTTATCTCAGGCTTTTCCACTTTGTAGATGAATTACTGTCATAGCTGCAAGCTCCATTTGTCTAGCTTTTCGAGTCAGAGTTCATCCTTACCTAAACTGGCCACCAACCAAGGCTAATACATCCAGCATACCAATTAAACAATCAGTATTGTGACTCCATCTATTTCAAAAGTTTTGTTCTCATACAATCATCCAAGTTAAGCAAAGTCAAGCCAAGTCAGTACCTCCATAAGGATTATATAGAGCCGCCAATGGCAATCATGTTGATCTTCCAAAGGATCTACATGTTGCTTAATAACTCAAACTGAAGGTCTTCCCTCCTGAACCCTCTGACTGGCTTGACTGCAAATGAACAGAAATGAATGATATTTTTGCACAAACAAACCCATTCATACTAAAACCAATCAAGTTGATTTTTAATTTTTTGCTAAAATCTTTATAGCAGCTGGAAACCAATAGCAATAACCTTCAAGAATTTGGTTAATGCAAAGACAGAAGAAAATGTAAGTAATTGAAAGGAAAAAAATAGACACCTACCCCTAATAACCCTTTCAAGTCTGCTTCTCTGAACCGGAAAGGAATATTTGAAACATGGAGGCGTTTGGGCCCTGTGGTTCCGACTTGTGCAACAGTCGTAACTGGTGTCACCGTTGTAGCTGGAACTTCACCATCTAAGTCAGTTTGCTAGAGAGAAAGAAAAATGGGGGAAAAATTAAACATCAATTGTATACTTTTTTTTTTTTTTTTTACTGAAAACAATCAATTATGTAAGAAAAAGAATTAAACAGTTCCGACAGTTCAAAGTAAATCAGTGGTTTAGACCAGCAGTCCACAACCACTAGGCAATGCACTGGTGTGCTAAGCATGTGCCACCGGGCCACAGAAAAATATACTAATCATATAAATATCCTTTTATTTTTTATGTAAATTGAAAACAAATCCATTTCCTTGCATACTATAAGTTGACTTGTGGATAATCTTCTCACAGAAATGTCCGATGCATCAGTTGACAATTTCAGGAAAATGAAAAAAAAGATATTCAATTTTAGAATATAACGTATGGATATCACTAAACATTCTACTCTCCTGCCATACAATAAGACTTTAAAGAGAAATTAAAAAGAGAGAAACAAAATGAAGTGGTTCTTGAGCTTTTATGCCCTACGTCCTGCCTCAACAAATCAAAAAGTTTGATCTCCCCCCCCCCTCCTATAATAAAAACGAATTCAGTGTTGAAAAGGTACGAGATTCAGTTCAGATATTTACCAAAATTTAGAGTTTTTAAAACTCAGAAAGAAAAAATTTCAATCAACAAGATATTATTTCAACTAAGAAAATTTACCCTACGTTCAAGATCACTGAAATAAACCCCAAAGTATCTTGAGCTGATGTTATTGAATTTTATAACAGGTGACAAAATGCCAATGGCAAGATTTAGGTAAACCAGTCAAAAAATGAAAGAACAACAGAAACTGGTATTACGAAAGAGTATGTGAATGTATGTAGATAAACATGTAAAGCACCATCGAAAGATAATAAACAGAAGAGAATGATCGATCAGTTCATCTGTTGAGTGTCCTAGTGTTCTCCTTATCTCACCTGGCATTTCATATACATTCAAAAATAGTAAATTCCTTTAGCAATTGTTAAAGAACTTTACTGGGTACTCCATTATCATAGACCCTGCCAAATAATAAGCCAGGATTTGAAATGCTGATTTTTCACTAACTTGACTTCCCTCCCAACGGCTTTTATCCAAGTTTCAATCAGAATGCCTCACCCCTCATATACAAAAAAGTATAGGATCTCTATGGGGAAAAAAAATTGTCATTTGATTTGTATAATTGCTTCTCTTTTTAAATCTGAGAAAGACACAGAAGCACTTGAAGGCACTAAGATAGTACATAGCCTGCTATGATAGTCATAGACTAAAGCATAAATGTATAAAGAAAAAAAGAAGGAGAAAATATCAGCCAATTTAACCCTGAATCTTTCTGAAAATTTCATCACCTCTCCCTCAGCCTATGGCACAACCATCCATTGTAATTCATTCAGAAATTTAGATATAATGTTGGGACTGAAAGAGGGTAAGGAAAACAGAGAGTAATACCTATATCTCACCAACTTCATTGGCACAGGTATATAACCTGAGATGTGCTTCAATAAGAGAAATAGAAAATAAGTTGGGGTTTTTTTTGTTTTGTTTTTACAAACTTACTGGACAATAGCACCTCTTGTCTTTTTCCTTTTTTTTTTTTTGAATCTGAGCAATATACAGAAGAATGCCCCAAGATGTGCTTCAAAAAGAAAGAGGGAGAAAAAAAAAAGCATTCAAGCATGATCAGAAATTTTAATTTAATCAACAAAGCAGCAATGAGCTTCGAGCTGACCACAACACATTGATAGCATTCAATGCAGGGCCCCATTCATTTCTATTCATGGAATCCCAGAGAAGAAGAGATATCGGCTAATTTGAGCCGATCAGTTAAGTGGGCAGTGAATGAGTCCATTGGTGCGGAATTGAAATCAACACAAAGGCATATTTCTAACTTTCATAAATCCAGAATACGTTTTGTTTGAACTAATTTGGGGGCCTGGGAAGAATAAAAATGCATATAATTAGGCAGCATGATGTAATTGGCTGATTGTCAAGATATAATTCATCCAACAAAATTGCTAATTATGGTTTTGTGATGATGAAAGGAGTATTGGGGCGCTTTTTTCCCAATTTGGAACATTCCTTGTATTGTTGATATAATATCCGAAAGAAGAAATTCTTTAATCATGAACTGGAGAAATCGCCTCTATCCAATTCTATATACATTCCCTTTTCATCATGAAATGCCCAAGTCTTTACTATAACTTCAAGAAGAGTCATTAAGATTCCAACTTCAGCTTGAACAATCCCATCTCTTCCCGTCTTCGATGTTACATGGTTCAGCTGATTATTCTTGGGCCTTCTTCAATTCTTATATATAATATCTGTAATAAAGAGAATCTTTTCCTCTGCTAGTGCGAAGAAAAAAAAAAGTATCGAACTGAAGATTTAAACATTGACCACAACATCTGTAAATGAGTCATTCTATTTTAGCAATGCAGTACAGCTTATTCCATAATTTTTAACATGGAACTCTTCTCAATTCTTTTCTTTGTAGAACGGGAAATTCCATTTTGTATCTCTGTTGAGCTGAGACAAAAAAATAGTCAATAATATGTCAACTGGAACAATCCATTTTTCAGCAGCACTGCAAGGTAATACAACCAGCATAACACAAATCCAACATTCAGGCCATTCCTAAAAACTATACATGTAGGAGTTGCCCAACATCAGTTTTACACAGTTATGAAAACTACATGGTGTTGAAATATATACTATCAAGACTTGTGCATCCCTCTGACATGACAATATATACTGCTTCTTGCAACTCCCTCAAACCCTTTATATTGTTATCCTTGTATGCATGTAATGTTATACATACTTTTTATCTTTGTCTTCTAATCAAAATAAGAAAAATTGACATCCATACATGGGTGCAACCCAATCAAATTTGGCATACATACTCAATGGGCCTTGACAAAGGTTTCAAAGTAAAACTCTTTCGGACTTTCAGAAAAAATAAATTCATTTTTCATCCTCATAGATATTTAAATTAAATGTGATTCAAGAGTCTATGATGGTAATGATTTTTCAAACTAAGTATGATACAATTAATACATGGTTCAAATCCATGATTGCTTATCTCAGAAAAGGACAGGCAGAATAGTATTGTAGATTCTATCAGGTCATATATTTGAGCTCTCTACAGGAACTAACTGAAAATTTCAGAGCAAGTTTTCAGCTAGTACCTAAAATTAGGTTGTTATGAGCAGCCTATACATACAAAGATTGAAGAATGACATAAGATACTTTCGCTGAGATGAGAGTTTTTGTTCTGATCCCTCAAAACCAAGCAAACTGGCTTAATATACATCAAGAACGGTCTTTCTGTTTTCTACATGAAGTTTGCCCCAAATGATCTTTAGACCTTCTCTCCATTTGAAGGTAACATATATAACTGGTTGTTGCAGAAGCCACAGTAACACAATTACAATTGACCATAAGGCCTTGCTGATGGCAGAAAAGTGGTCAGCGGATAAATACAGTCATAATCAATAAATTGTCATTTAGATGACAAAAATTGACATTAATAACACTCTAAAACAATGATTCCTAAAGTGGGCATTACCACCACATTGGGTGCGCTGGAACACTCAAAGTGTGCATTAGAAGACAAAAGGGTGGTGTGTCCAGGAATGGGCTAATTGAAACTTCCTATGCATAAAATTGAATGTCTGAAAAATTGATTATACAGTAGAGCTTTTTGAAGTTCAAATATTTTCCATTTTCTTAACTTAAGGGATTCTATCAACTTATGATGATAATTCAGTCAAAACCAACTCAATATAAACTGTATGAAACAAAAAAACTCACCACTGAACTTCAAACAGCAGTACTACTGAATCTGCTTTTTAGACAATGCACAAGAGGAATTGATTTGTATTTTTATTAATTACTCCAACAGGTAGAGGTTGCTAATGAAATATATTTTCTGGAAGTGGGTGGTTATCCAAAAACAAATCACTGCTCTAAAACCTGCTATATTTACACAGAAGTAATTTTCCATTCCATCAAACCGTTTGGGGGGGGGGACATATTTTGGGGTTATGCATGCAAAATATGGAAGGTGTATCTGGCCTACACGTTAAGATATGAACAAAAACATAGCAACAGATATTGGTTTTTATAAAATGGATATAATGTGTATGCATGAATGTATCTATAATCAAGTAATGGCTAAGACAAAAGAGAATCAAACAAAAGAAGTTCGGCCTTTGCTAAATGTTTTTATGTTTTTTTTTAACCCTTTGCAACCCATAAGTGATTCTTTCAGTTACATTAAGCCAATTCTTGACATAGTTCATTTCTTCCACTTGAAAAGGCATGTTTTTTTTTCTTCAAACCACTGACATCTACTATTGATATCTAAAAATAACCATGCTTCCATCCCTTCTCTTTCTACCAGCTCATCTTTGCATTCTCAGACAAATGTACTTATTGTTCATGCTGCTATAGAAGACAGACATCTGTCATCTATTTTAAAATAAAAAAACAATCCAATGCAATGGTACAATGACTAGTACTGAATAATTTAAAAATGAGTTCTGCTTATTTCTGAATTATTCGATATTATTATTAAACATGCTGCGTACCATACATGGCAGACTATTAGGTTTACAAGGGTTTTTGGAGGCCAACCTCTCACTACAACTGATCACTGGTACATGGCACTTTAGTCATAATACTAATGCATTGGATATGGTGTCATATTTGCAAGATTCTTTTATATTTCTGGAATTTGGTAATATATCATTTTTCTATGCACTATTTCTCTGAACTTTTGGGTAACATCTGCTATAAATCTTTTTGACAGCAAAAAAGATTAGAAGGGATAAGAAAGATTGAGAGGATAGAGACAAAGGTAAAAAAAAAAGCGGAGTCATCAGATAATGGATAATCCTTGCTGTCGACATCTGTGAAATTTCCAGGAGGTCAAGCTAGTAGAAAAGATTCTATGATAAGTGTATATATGTGTGAGCAAGAGAGAGGAATTTATATGTTCTTATATCAGCATGACTAATCCAATCATCAATCAGTTATGAATGTATAAAATTATTGGATTTCAATTCCTTAGCTTATAGGGATGAAGATATCTTTAGATTAAACAATGAAAAGGGGGGGGGGGCTGAGACAAAATGATGAAATTTTATTCCAAATGAAGGAAAATTATTAACCATTTTGAATAAGCAACTAGCGTTTCTTTCAACTTATTTTAGTTGCTTAATACAAGTCGGAAATTGAAACTGTGTAAGGACGAGAAAATTATTAGCTTAGAAGAGGAATTTGTTCATGCACCCAAAAAAGATGGTCTAATTTGTCATTAATTCAGGCCATCTTTCATATTCATCATCAAAACTTTATACCGTAGGTTCTGAACTTTTTTTTTAATTCTTGACAGCTCAAGAATTTTGACAACACTTTTACTATTAAAATAATGTAATTAGATAATATATCATCTGGCAAAAAGAATGACATCTAATATGTTTTTGCATACGTATAATCAAATACCTGTCCTCCAGTCAAATCTGGCACTTTACTATAATACAATGAACTTGTTGAAAAGGTAAAATATTAATATACTAGAAGTTAATCAGAAATTCATCAAAATATGATACCACTTAATTTACAGTATCTATTTGCAAAATTAGTAAATAATGGTTTTTATTTTTAACTGCACAGTACTATTTTACAATTAGCAATTAATCATAGAAGATATAACACGACTCAGTTTTTTTCACTTGCCCCCTTGAGTGGCTAGCACCCCAAGTTCAGAATGACTGCCTCAAATAGATGAGGGGGAGATAATCCTAGGTAGTATTATGATTTCAGCTGCAAACTGGTGGCTGGCTGGCTGGCTAACCACGTCCATCAAGTGAATGCATTGAAGCAAACAGCCTATTAGTTTGGCATATAATCAGCTCCATGCATATATGCACATCTCCCGGATATAACAAACAAGATAGTAATTGCTTGATCATAAAGAAAGGGGTTCCCAGTCCTATCAGACCACTGAGAAGTGAGGGAAGGAGAAAAGGGTGTTGCTATGCTGTTTGCTCTCTTACAGAGCAACAAGAGTACACTTATTAATTCATAATGGACTAAATAAAAAGAGGGGGTATTGTTTCAATCGTGTTGATGAAGAAAAAAAGGGAAAGAAAAAAAAAGAAAGAAACTGACCCCTTCCCCAGGAGATTTCTAAATTAACTGACTATTTCCTTTTTAAAATGAACACGAGGTTTGAAATTGTTTTGAAAAGAAATTGAGAAAAAGATTGCTTTCAATGCAGCTGGCTAATACACCTACATGTGCAATAGTTGTATATTCAAAAAGGCAGATAAGTACATATAAGTTAACATACAAATAAATGAATGTATCAACTGAGCATCAAGTCTGATTATATATATATGTGTGTGCCTTTATGTACACTCACACATACCAAAGTACAAATCAGTAATCCGACATGATGGGTTTATTTTATAAAGTGCTCAATGCATTCAATGTCAAGTTAACGTACAGCTTTGAATATGATGAAATAATGGATTCGCAACACAAACATGTTTCTGTTTATGTTTCTACTCTGTTTGAGGTTCTTAAGAGAATGATTCAATTCATTTTGGATCCCTATTTAAGATGTTACGGGGGGGGGGGGGGGCTATTTTCCTGGGTGAAACACCTTCCTTTGAAATATCAACCTAAGAGAAACCCTTAAAAGCAAAATATTACAGAGGAATATCAAGAACATACTTTCAATTAGGTTTAACCTGCTGTAAAACATCCTTCATAAATGATAAAGATGAAAACAATACATCACTATCCAAATATTACTGGGACTTAAGAGACAGCAGGATATTAAGAAATGTTTTCTATAAAGAAGGAAGAAAATCAAAAACATAAGCAGAATCAGGTTGTGTGTATGAGTATCCACAACTAATGTGTTATATGAGATTAAACTTAGTTTCAAGACAACCAGAAAGACTTGCCCCCGTCACTTGATCTGCATTTTAGAGGAGAACTTCCTCTCTTGAGCAAATCTCAATATATATCGTTTCTTCAAATGGATACTCCTGAAATCTAATCTTTGGCACTGCAGATTTTTTGATTCACAGATCAGAAGCAGTTACGGGCAGGATCAGAGCTGGGAATTATGTACAAACTTCAGCTTTCAGATAAAAACACACATAACAATTGGAGGTTGCTGAGCAGTCTAAAGCACAGAGAATAGGATCAGCAAGCTGAGTCCAAGTCAGACAGTTTGCATTCACTTTGCAGTAATACCCTTTGGAGAGGTATGAGTCCAAGGAAAGGTAAAACCCATCACCCCCTCATGTATTACAAGACACTACGAAAGGCCTATGCCTGACAACAGGCTTCAAAATGATGATATCGAAATCTTTAAGATTATAACTATGATTTTTTCTAAATTAATGGGACAAAGTGTTATTAATTTCCTACATTGGTTTCCCTAACCGAGTTGTTTTGATAACTGTGCCATCATGAGTGATATGAGTTGTTTCATTAGAAGTAGGTGAAGAACTTGATTATTAATCAACTACTCATGCAAATTTTTATCTAAAATTAGTTTTGGCGGTATATTTGTCTGTTATGAATATCGTCAATGGTCAGGAAAAAACTCTAGCATCACTGACACTTATATATATATTGAAAATGCATTGTTCATGATTTTACGATAGGATCTTCATTATTAACTGGAGATGGTTACATCTTAAATTTGGATAAATTCGATTCCATATTTGGGCAACAGAATTTCTGATTCTACCCATTGTTCTTTACTTGTTCTTTTTATCTCGAAATAACACAGAGAAGCTAGTTGTGAATAACAAACGTAAATTCTTTGTGAGATGCGTTATCCCAGCTGATAGATTTCTCACAATGAATAGAAGAAACAACAGCAAAATATTCAAAAAGCTTTGTAGGAAAGATACAAAATAACTTCTTACGAACAACTATCAATAATTGGAACACCCTAGTGGATTATGACCTAAATATACTGGAAACAAGTACAGATAACAACTTCAAGAACAGATATGACAAGTACACAATACATAACAAATCTAAGAAGCAACCAAGAAAATAACTAAATAAAATGCAGAGGTGAGCTATAAACACAAATATGTGCATCATTTACTTGCTAAAAGAATCTTTCTTTAATCACTATTTTGTATACAGTGTTCTACTCTGAGCCAAATGAATAACCTGATTTTTGTAGAAAAAAAATATAGATGCCTCACGAGATACTTTTTCAGCATTCTGCATGAAAAAAAGAAAAAAAAAACATCATCTGAAGAGATTAATTCTGATACCAAACAAAGCGTTTGCAAAGAATGGCATTCTATCAAATGTTTCTTTCCAAGCAGAGACAATTCGAGTGGGAATCTTTGCTGACACAAAATGAATACTTTCCTTTGTTTGTTAGCATTTCAGTTAAATATCCTGAGGATATTGCTTAACACTTTCTCCAACACATGCTTTATTTGCTCAACTGTCTATCTTTCCTATAATGATGTCTGTTTGCTTCCTTTGTTTGTGTGTTTATTAACATAACACAGCAGTAATGGCACAATGTTTCTAAGCACTATATTATTAGGTCACATGCTTCCAAGTATTTTTAAATTGAAAACCTTCAAGTCAACAATAAGGAGAAATATAAGTGCCATTACAAGGCATATAATTTTTAATCAAAAACTTCACTTGAAAAATGCAAAGGAACATTAGTTTCAAATCAAAGTATGTTGTTTTTTTAGTTAAAAGCTTTCAAAGTCAATAACAGGTATCCAAGAAAGAAAAATCAAGGACTATATCTATTTATTCTTTGTTGTAAATTTTGGGCAATAGAGAGCAAAACAAAAAAATAATCTTCAACCATTTTCATATTTCTATTCCAGTAAAAGACTGTAAAGAGCATATCAGTAATAATACTGTGATAATGAATTAAATATCATTAAATTGAATAAAATAAATGAAAAATTCAGCATAAAGAATGAGATCAAAAGTCAACAAAGTCTTGGATTGATAAGGACTCTTCACATGATTATTCAATCTATCTGGAAATTAACCTAAAAATCATTGATTCCTTAAGTCACCTCAACCCTTTTCGAGTCTTCTCTATCAGGGGGCTTGACTCTTGATGTCATGAACCTCCAGAAACTGCTTCTTATTGACAGCAGAGCCCTTCTTTGGCAGAAACAAAGTTTGTTTTATTCATTACGTCAGATGGTAAGAAAAAAAAAAAAATGAAAAGGTCAACTTTCATCAGTAGTTATCTCCCTTGGAAATAAGATCTAAACATTCTTATATAAAACTATAAGATATCAGCTGAATGAAAATGTCTCAGTCAACTTCAAAAAAGATATCTCTTGGACAATCAAAAGAAGTTAAAGAAACCCTGTGATATACATGTTCCAGGAGTCCCAGGAGGCTAGAAAGAGACTTTTCAGACCAGCTTTACCAAACTTTTCTTCAACAGCTAAAAATCCTCCTCAAGGTCACCCATGGAGAAGTTACCCGCTAAGAGCAATTAAAAGACAGTATATCATATTTGAGAACCATCAGGTCAGAAACATCATGAAAAACCATCCAAAAACATGTATGGCAATTGGCAGGTCATGTTGCAAGAATGACAGACAACCGCACAACATCATAACTCATAGCCTGGATCCCCATAGATCACATAAAATTGTAGAAGTGAAAAAATAAGACAGCATGATGGTTCAAACTTCAGAAGATATTGGCACCGCAATGCCCACAATCAAGAGGTCTGGCAAATCTTGGGGAAAATCTACGTCCAACAACTGACGTTTAAAAGGCTGATGATACCTTAAGTTGTATTTGGTAATTGTACTTCAGTACGAATCACATCTATTTTAGGTTTGAGAATGAGATTAGGCTTGTTTTGACGGTTTAACATAAGTGAGTATTTTCATTATAATAGAAAGACGAAACTGAAGTGAAGCAAGGAGCCTTCCCGCTAAAGTAAGAGGTAACCTGAACTGGCAAGAATATTGATTTAAGCTTAGAGATTATTTTGTCAACTCGTCGTCAAAGCTTTTATCAAGTTTATAAAAACAGGGGGACAAAGGTGGTCATTGTTTTGGTCGAGCTAAATTATAACTAACCATCCCCATTCATTTTTACTAAGGAAGAGTAAAGTAAAATAGTTTTGAAAAAATAAGTCTGTATGAGTATTCATCTGCCTCCCAACAAGGGCAGAATGTAATACATGGTTGGTTTAGAGTCTGAACCCTTAGGGCTACGTGTGAGTGGTTCAAGACACTACACAGTTCCCTTGGAACTCCCCTTTTGGGGATGCTTCAGGAATCAGGTAATAAGCCTGGCCTTACTCCCACAAGTCCAATAGAGAGGTGCAGCCTGCAGAAACGCCCCTCCTGGAAATAGACATTTTCTTTTCCTGATTATTGGCCAACTGATTGTGTGTGTATGTGGACATATGTACATGAGTAAAGGAAGGTATACATATACAGTGAGTAGTATAATACCTCTGTATACATTTTTATGCATCTTCATTGGGACGTGTAAAAATGTACAACTGTGAACATTCGCTGTGTGCATGTGTTAGTGCATATATAATAGAAATGCACACATTTTCATGAGTTTATATGAGATTTTTAATGAGATGACTAGATCTAATTAAGATGGATATTGGTGTGGAGCCTTCAAGGAAAGGGAGGAAGAGAGAGAAAATCTGTTTTATTTATAAAACACACATCATTGGCCAATGCGTTGTCAACTAAGAAACTCAAGTACACGCATAACTAATAACTCAGAGTTGCTAAAAGCTACATCATTTTAAATCAGATTTTACGAGCATTCAATAAAAAGAATTTCTGTCATACTGACAACCACATAAGTCAGCTCTTACAATTATTCAACAGACTAACCTTTTCCTTGTAAGATTTAAAAAAATTATATCAAATTTATCCAGCTAGAAAATGATTATGAAAGTGAGAAAAAATAATTCAATCAACAGTTAACTATTTTACTGCAAAGAGTTATAAATTTAACAAGTTGATAAATAAGCCTTCCAAGGCTAACATAATTAGGAGCCTAATGCCAGGATAATAATGTCCCAAAAGATTTCTATAAGATACGTACAGCACACATATTCTAGCTGTCATAGGAACCTCGGGATATATATATCCTGGGAGTCTTGAAAGAGTTAGAAAAACTGATGTGCTTCATGGTGTTGAATTAATAATCATGTCTTTCCAGACGAACTCTTTGTGAGGTCACTTTCTAAGATCAGACAAAAAATTGTATGAGAATTTTCATCAATAAATTTCATTCACTTCTAGGTGCAAATGAAATGTACTTTCAGTTCAACATATAAACAATCTGTATCTCAAAACCAGATTCGTTCATACGATGTGAGGCCAAAAATATAAAATGTTGCTTAGTTGTTGTTGAAATATATTTCACTGCATTTTTACATGTTTGACAAATAGGGCGTACAGGCTGAGAACAAAAAATAAAAATGACCATAATGCTTTCCACATGAAACAAATGGCTACAACAGAGATGGAGAAGCCTCAATTCATTTTTCAAAAGACAAATCAATAGCAAAAACGAAAAGAGAAAAATGTTTTGCCTAGGGTCAGTCATGCTGCTCTTTTTACCCCTCCCCAACAGGAACAAACAATTCTCCAACATTGTCATAGTATTAGTCTGTGCCAAT
Organism: Thysanoteuthis rhombus; assembly: GCA_963457665.1. Taxonomy (NCBI): domain Eukaryota; kingdom Metazoa; phylum Mollusca; class Cephalopoda; order Oegopsida; family Thysanoteuthidae; genus Thysanoteuthis; species Thysanoteuthis major. Next base: position 49,637,949 of record OY735225.1, on the reverse strand, counting down.
TACAAAGCAGCGACAACAATAAATAAAATTTAAAAATCAAAGGTACAGAAAGATTTCAACTAATTTATTAATGTACACATCAGCTTTGATGTCTTGCTATACTGGAGCAGTAATTACAAGCTTGATTGATTTCAATCCATTACAAAAGATGGTTTGCAGTGATATCAATAAAGGATATGAATTTTTTTTAAAAGCATGATTTATGAAATCTCAAATAGTTTTTAAAAACTATTAACTTTCCAGACTGATCACATAAATGACCTTACTCATTAAACTTGATTACAATAGTTGTATAAAACCACTAATCCGTGGTTTCTAGAAAGAAAAAGCAATTATTACCCTTGGGTATGCAAAATATTGATAGAAAATAGCTTTACTTGGAGTATTTCATCTTCTTACTCAATAAGACAGAGGAGTAAGTTTTTGTATTTTATCAAAAAAGAAGTATGAGATGCTGAAACAGAGCAATACTATTAGCTTTGCAGGAGGAACCTCAATTCATTTCAGACACAACAAAACTTGCATTGTACAAAATGTCAAGATTTCAGATGTTTAGAGGTAAAGATTTGGGGTGTGGGCTTGGTTCCTTGAAAGAACCCTCCAACTTTTAGTGAGATTTGTCAGTAGAAATGCATGTGAATTACTATCTATAAAGCTTTTGGAAGGCCCCTCAATATTCCTCTTAACTCAACTATTATGATACTTGATTAAAATGTCCCAGTAGATGTCTAAAAGAGATCTACAAGATATGTATAATCATAGAACCCTCTGGATATCAGTGTGCAAGGAGTCTTGAAAAAGTTAGATAATTAAATTCTCCAACTGCGGACAAAGACTTGTAAAAGAGGACACATATATCCCAGCAGTCATAGAAATCTCTGGATATCAATGTTTTGGGAGTTTTGAAAGGGTTAAGTAATCAAACTTCCCCACTCCAGACAAAAGAGACGTAAACAAGATTCATTCACTGTGAACAAAAACTATGTCTGGTAAAAATGGAAAAATCTACACATTCCAGAATCATATCAAATCTAAACATTCATCTAGTGAACTAACCTGTCAACCTGTATCATCATCTATCATGTAGACACCAGACAAGGTCACCAATTTAGCTCTTTTGGAACTGGAGCTGGAGCCAGATCAAGTTCTTTTTAGTTCATAAGTTTACATTGAGCTCTCAGCACCTAATTCAACTCTCTTTTAATCACTCTTACCCTTTTTTAGCATATTTTCCAATTTATGAAATAAATAATGTATATTACATCAACTGAAAATTAAATATATCACTTCAAGCTACTTCGCACTTGATTTTCACTATTTTTCAGTAGTACTCTCACTTATTTTACATTAAAAGTATTTAACCACTCTTCCAACACAAGCTGAATGCTTTGCAAGTGATGCAGATTTCTCATTATCTGCCTTTATCAGTGTTTCAAGTGTGACGTGTTGGTGGTTTGTGACTGTGAACTTCTAAATAAAGTAAATACATAAATTTATTATGATCAATATTTAGCTTCTCTTCACAGATCTAGCTCTAAAATTTATTTTCAAGTTGACAGCCCAAGAGAAAGAGAGAACAAATTATAGTTTACAGGTATCATTAAAGCCCTCCAGTGAACAGAATGAATATTATTTCTCAAAAAATAAATAAGTAAATTATCTCCCTTAGTGTAGATTTTCTCTAGCAGTAAGAAAAGAGGTGAAATGAGTATAGTGGCATAAGCACTGCATTAGCTTCAGGGAAGTTCTGCCATCATATTGAAATGAGAGCTGAAGAGAATGGTGTCTGTTGCTAAAAGCTGGTAACATGAAGATTTAGCAGTATCTCTGTCTCTCTCTATTAGGAACAAGAAAAATAATGTTTGCCCCGGGTTAGCTTTCGATATGATCCGATTTGTGTGAAATATTCATGAATAATAGAAAATAAAAGTATTTGCAGATTTGAAAATAAAACATTTTCAAAATATATAAATCACTTAATATGAATTACTGTTTTATTTTATGATAGTTTTCAGTTCTATTCTTCTAGATTTAGACATACAGAGGGAGCTGTTGATTATAATCACATATTGTTATTCAGTCCCAAACACTTTATTTCAAATCAATTAAAAATATCAAAATATTTACATTAATTCCTTTTCCTTTCTCTGTTGTAACTTCTACAGTTTTTTTCTATGTTCTCTCATTCATTATTTCATTTCAGATATGAACAGTCATCAGGTTCTAACTCTGTTAACACAGATACAGACATCCCATCTGCAACATGTACTAAATCCAACTGACCAACTCTTAACAGATTCAATGCTGCTCTCACAACCTTAGCTAGTCAAAAGCTGTGATTGTACTCTCATCAAATTTCAAGTAATACACACAAAACTTACTATCTACAACGTGCACAAAATCCCACCTTTCAACAATTATTTAGCTGATAGTAACACAGTTATGATAGTACATTACATAATGGACAAAAGTCTTTCTCCAAGGCAAAGCATTACTTGAAGTAAATAATAGGATGGGAAAAGGACTGGCCCAATAATCTAATTTTTTTTCTGAGCATGTGTATACAAATTTGATTACTATA
>OY735225.1:49600368-49627868 GCA_963457665.1 Thysanoteuthis rhombus | reverse complement strand
GGGGGGTCCAGGGGAATGGAAAGGGTTTGGGCTTGTATTATCAAGTATAATGTACTGATCGGTCTTCTCATGAGGATAATTGATGAGAAGCCTCCCATATAAATAAAGCTTCCTTATAGAAACTTTCCGTGAGCTGAAATGGCATCATGTGAAGAAGCAATCACAATCTATATGACAATGATTTTTCACTGTTTGCAGACACCAAAAATTGTGATGTTGGTATGTTGAGCTGGGGTTGGGGTGGTGGTCAGTACAGAAGTGAGACATCAACTACATGGATCATTTTTTTTCACCTCAAGCCAACAAGTTTAGATCCAACAGATACTTCAATTCTAAAAGCAATCTACAAAATCTCTCCAAAAGAAACAATCCATAAAAATACTCAGAGTGCAGACAGTCATAAAACTTTTTAAAAATATAGGAGCCACTGTATTTGCTTAAAAAATGAACATGTGGAATTCAAACAAAAGATTCACAGCCACTTTTCAAGTAAAATCTTTTCAAGCAAGAAATCAATAGACAATACACTCCATGCATTCCATACAATGGTGTCTCTTCACAAACAAATCTGAATGTATTGCAAAGACTTTAATAAATGTCCTTTCTTTTTTAGTATTACTGCTGCAGGAGTCTCCTGTATCCAGCAACCTGTCATCATAACCTTTCTCTTTCTATAGCTTTGTTTTTGTTTTTCAAAACCCTTTTCAGATTTCATACTAAGGCATGTGATGACTCAGTCATGTACTTTTTGCATATCCATCTCTTTTCCTGATCAGACAACTGAAGAATGGTCAGACACTGACCTTTCGCACATTGGTGTCCTCATCTGTATTTTTAGAGTCAAAAATGTTCCTGTCATCATTCTCTCAAGCCTTCCTCAAGTGTCTGTCATTGTTTATAATCTTCAAAGAATTTCAAACAGAAGCCTTTGTTTAATCCATGAGGGATGTTTTTATCTTACACTCCACTTCCAAGGGATAATAGCCCATTTTTCATAGTTAATTCATCCTTGTAATGTCGCTTGTCCACACAGTATATTAACAGTAACCAACCCAAGGATTGAACTCACAACTGCCAATACATCAGGACTATAACAACCAATGGGACACTAGTCTACACATGAGTCGATATGATAAAATAATCATCCATTGCAGAAATCAAGACAAATGTGATGAATTATCTGTAGATGACAAAAATTAGAGGGGGATGTAGTTTTACTTTCAGTTTTTAGGAACATATCAAGAGTGATAGCCGAGATTTTACAGTATGTGAAATACATGAGATGATTGAAAGCGTTATAATTCTCAAAACAGTTCAAAAAGCAGGAAAGAAAAAATAAACAGTTGTCTGTGAAGGTCTCTTTACTCATTGCTAATTTGTAATACATTCATCAATATTGGAAGATTCCATTTTGGTTTGGAATGAAGACAATAATGCAAAAAGAAAAGAAAATACTGCCTCTCTGTTAAGCAATTTCATGAAAGGTACCATTCTTAAAGAAAGGAATTTGGATGGCAGAACAATAATCAGAGATGATTGCACCTATCATAGCTCTCAAAAAAACGTTATATGCTACGCTTCCACTTACAGGTGACAGATAATGATAATAACGACCACAATGACACAGCAGGTACGAAAAGATGGTAACAACAACAACAATGGCAGTTGCTTGTTATGGTAATAAGTGTTACAGGGAAGACTTAATTATAGCTAAGGAAAGTGGGGAATAAAAAAATTGAAATAACAATAGTGAAGGTGTCTGTGACAATGCCTGAATTAAGTTAGCGAGAGAGTATTGAACATGCTAAAAAAAAATGATAGAAGTGAATTGTTTGCCAGTAGGGGGTGGGAGAGTAATTCAGAACTGCTCACAATGATGCCAAAAAATATTTGTGCAACTTTGGAGGGGAAAAAAGAAAAAAAAAAAAAGGATTTTCTATTGTCACATTAAATTACATAGGAATACGAATTCATTAAATGGAAGTGTATGGTAATTAATACATTAAAAAAGGGAATATATCTATGAACTTAGATACATATATGACTTTTTGTTTTGGCAGACAGTCTTACCAGCTTCAGGATTTGAGCTGATATGCCTGGCTGCTTAGTATGGAGAAAAAGTAGTGCTCGAGTTACAACTCCTCCCTCTTGACAATGCTGAAGGCTTCCAAAGGAAAGAAATACTCAATATGCTTGGCTGCAGGGGATGCCTCTCAAGCTGGTTAAATCACCGGTTATTCCCAGATGGTCAGCTATTCAAGCACTGACCAGACTTGACATTGCTCAGCTGGTGATTGTACAAGTATTGAAGTATCATACTAATTCACCGGTAGATTTACATATCTGCATCAAGAGAAAATATACAGAAATTCGAAGAAGCTACACTGCACAAAGCAGGCATTCCTACATGAATCATCCGAGCATTCCATCATATTTTTCCCATGAATCCACCATGATAGTTGAATGGGGCATTAAATTGCTTGTTAAATTCTATCCTTCCAGAAACCATTCCTGTTTCTTTGCATCATCACTATGCAAAACTTGACTTTCCACATATCTGAATGGGTTGCATGTATTTAGGAACAGTCAACCTGTCTATGTCTCAAAATTACACCAGATTTCAAATGGGACTCTTACATTACTTAAGGACACAACTGAAATATTAAGATCTTTTTTACAGATCGAGAAGGTCTCTAACATCCATAGCACTATCAAACATCAATAAGAGTACAGAAATGGATGTGCGACTAGTGGGTGAAAAACTTCCTCCCCACACTTCAATCACTGTCACATTGTTTTAAGCCTGACACTTTTCTTCTGTGACTTCTATAGAAGGTGTCCAGACTAAGTACATTTCTATTCCATCCTGTTTAGAAATTTTCAGTTAAAACTCAGTCGGCAATAGACGTGCATTTAAGATAAATTTCAATCATATTGAGGATTTGCCACTAGTTCTATGCAAATAGTTTCTTCTCAAGAACATCTGTTATGTGGAATAAATTCCCTTCTAGATGCTTTCCTGACAAGTACTATAACAACATGTTTTACCCGATGTTGGTCTTTTTTATTTTTCATTTCAAGAATGTCATTGTTTAATGTTTCCAAGTAAAAAATTTCAACGCATACTACTTATTCTAACATTTTTTACAAACTATTCTCAATTCTGTGGAATAAAAAACTGTTCTTAATAACCCAAGATTTTGATGTGAAAAATCTTATAAAAGACTTGCTTAAAATGACTAAGACTGAGCAAAAACAGAAGGCCAAAAGCAATGAAATCTGCTCAGATTGTGAAGTACTGCTGGGGAAATTTTAACTAATCAACAAATCATGCTCAACCCAAGATGATCATCTGATGAATGCTTTGTTTAAAATACTATGGCTGACGATAGCACCAATAATATAAAAATAATGAAAATACTTCATTTCAGCACGTCTGATGGCAACCAAGATTAACACGGTTACATTTTTGCATAGAAAAGAAAAAAACTTTTCTTCTAAGGAATTCAGAATATATACGTAGAGTCTACAAAAAAAATTACACGTTTGGGAACCGACAGCGAATAAACTTTTGGGATTCTCTTATGTCTCTAATGAGAACCATTACGAAACATCCATCAACGCATTTTTCCTGTTCTAGATATACTTCATCATCATGGTAGAATGTGTGATTTTCCAATATAGGATTCGTCAGTTATTCATCATGTATCCGTTGGAACTATATATTCAATATATATATATAAATTCAATATATGCATATATATATATATATATATATATATATATATATATATATATATACATATAAATTCAATATATATATATATATACACATATAAATTCAATATATATATATATATACATATAAATTCAATATATATATATATATATATACATATAAATTCAATATATATATATATATATACATATAAATTCAATATATATATATATATATACATATAAATTCAATATATATATATATATATACATATAAATTCAATATATATATATATATACATATAAATTCAATATATATATATATATATACATATAAATTCAATATATATATATATACACATATAAATTCAGTACACATATATATATATATATATATATATATAAATTCAATACATATATATATATATATATACATATAAATTCAATACTTATATATATATATATATACATATAAATTCAATACATATATATATATATATATATACATATAAATTCAATACATATATATATATATATATATACATATAAATTCAATACATATATATATATATATATATATATATATATACATATAAATTCAATACATATATATATATACACGTATAAATTCAATACATATATATATATAAATTCCAAATATATATATATATACGTATAAATTCAATATATATATTTATATGCATATAAATTCGATATATATATATATATATATACGTATAAATTCGATATATATATATATATATACGTATAAATTCAATACATTTATGCATATAAATTCAATATATATATATATATATATATATATATATATATATACCTATAAATTCAATATATATATATATATACCTATAAATTCAATATATATATATATATACCTATAAATTCAATATATATATATATATATATACCTATAAATTCAATATATATATATATATACCTATAAATTCAATATATATATATATATACCTATAAATTCAATATATATATATATATACCTATAAATTCAATATATATATATATATATACCTATAAATTCAATATATATATATATATATACCTATAAATTCAATATATATATATATATATACCTATAAATTCAATATATATATATATATATACCTATAAATTCAATATATATATATATATACCTATAAATTCAATATATATATATATATACCTATAAATTCAATATATATATATATATATACCTATAAATTCAATATATATATATATATACCTATAAATTCAATATATATATATATATATATATATATATATATATATATATATATATACGTATAAATTCAATATATATATATAAATTCAATACATATATGCATATGAATTCAATATATATATATATACATATAAATTCAATATATATATATATACATATAAATTCAATATATATATATATATACATATAAATTCAATATATATATATATATATAAATTCAATATATATATATATACATATATGAATTCAATATATATATATATATATACATATAAATTCAATACATATATATATATATATATACATATAAATTCAATACATATATATATATACACATATAAATTCAATACATATATAAATTCCAAATATATATATATATATATATAATATAAATTCAATAAATATATTTATATACATATAAATTCGATATATATATATATATATATAAAAATATGTATATATAAACATATATATACAAAAAAAAATATATATATATATATATAAATCCAATATGTATATATTCAATATATATATATTGAATATATATATACATATATTGAATATATATATATATATATATATATATATATATATACATAAATTCAATATATATACATATTCAATATATATATATATATTCAATGTATATACATATATTTAATATATATATATATATAAATATATATATATATTGAATATCTATATATTTAATATAAATTCAACATATATATATAAATATATATAAAAATTCAGCATATACATATATAAATAAATTCAACATATACATATATATTCAATATATATAAATTCAATATATATATATTTAAATTCAACAGATATATATATATGGATATATATATATAAATTCAACAGATACATATATATATACATAAATTCAACAGATGTATATATATATATATATATATATATTTAAAATTCCATACATACATATATAAATGAAAAATTCAATACATACATATATATAAAAATACAATGTATATATACGTATATATATATATATATATAAAAATCCAATAGATATGTAAATTTAATATATATATATATATATATATATATATATATATATATATATATATATATATATGTGTGTGTATATATATGCACATAAATTTATAAATATACCCGCATAAATTTAGAATACTTATACAAAAATATGATTGAGGAATGGCCTATATTGAAAATATACTGGATATGATTCCCTGTTATTACATTGTATATGTGCCATTTGGCTTAGACAATGTAAATCAAATTAACAATTGAAGGAAATGGAGCTTTTGCAGGAATCAAACGTGACCGATCGCATCAAAAAAAAAACCATCAGTTTATTCAGACTATATAACAAAATGAGAATTCAGGTCCAAGAAAGATATCTATAATATAACTGAACTATAACATATAATCAGAAATCAATTACAAGTGTCAAAGCAAGTCACCAGTGAAGGTGTTGATTTCATCACAAAATCAAAGGAATCATGTTTTAAGACACCATTTAATGACGAATTCTAGAAATCAAATATTTTAGTCTTTCAATGTGATTCCATTTTTATTTGCTGTTTTCTAGACAATTTGGCAAAAATATAAGCAAATTGTTCATGAACAAAATGTGCTAAATCGAGGATTGCTTGTATTTACTAGTATATGTGTCTGAACAAGAAAAAGAGAGTACAAGAAAGCCTTTCCTTCAAGAATGAACCAATCAGAAACACACATGCAAAAAGAAAAATTAAAAAAGCAAATACTGTTAGAATTCATCAAGAAAAACAAATATTTGCACACCAGCAGAAGCAAACGTCTAATTTGATAGCCTTAGTTTTATTGCTGCTTTCTTTAGGGTGGGGGTTACAGTTTGACTTTAAAAGAATTTCAAATAAAATAAGGACGACTAAAAGGTCAAGTCAGAAAGTCAGACCCTAGATGGGCTAATTTGATTTCATAGACTCCTCCTTTTGAAGCCCCTTCATTTAAAATTTTCGGTATGTCAATCAGTCAGTGAAATGTTGGGGCTTAGTGCTCTGAAAGAGCTAAATCAGCAAATTTTGTTATGTGAGCCCATCAGTCAGTGATGATCATAGGTACTAGAGATGCTGATGAATCAAAAAAATTTTTACACCAAATCTTTTATTGAAATAATCAAAATTCATTCACATGAACTACTATATCTTTTTTCTTTTAAGGACATATTTTCCGATTCTGCTTCATGCAGAAGCATTTTCCTTCATTCAATACATAAACTTTAAGTGCTTGAGCACCAGTGTATCCTTAGTTATGTTGGCATCTTCATGTGAGTATGTACATGTGTGTGTTGGGAGGGTCTTTCTATCCTTATCTATGAGTGTGTATCTTCATCTTCATTTGTCATCCAGGATATATGTGAAACATACATCAATTTGACTCCTCCTACTGAACTTATATGTCTCATTCACTCAACTCATAAAAAAATGACCAAATCCTCTATCATAATCTCCATGCGAAACAGGAATTTTTTGTTTCCTAACAAATACTCAAGATATTGAAACACAGGAAGATATCAATTCTCTCCATAAGTATAGACTAACTCATTATATACCGATTTACAATTAATTAATCCCCATGTATATTCGTGTATAATACACATCTATTTCAGACTTAAGCCTAAAAATTTGGGGTGCGTATTATACACATGGACTGAAAGTTACCCCTATTTCTCCTGCCAAGTGTATGGCCATATTCGGGATAGTATGACCAAAAGTGACACATCTATTGTTCAAGTTGAGAAGGTATAAGAGAGTTTAAATTATCATAATAATGTTACAATATTCTACGGTAATGTTAGTGTATCAAATGCTCATTATATCTCACAAAATACCCAAGATGTAAATTTGATGGTAAATGATACGAAGGAAAAATCAGTGCGTAAGTGATTTCAATCTGTTTCTGTATTGTCATGCAAAAGAATGCAACTGACACAGCAAAATATTTGATGTTCTGATGACGCCGTAAAAATGCTGAATTTAAAAAAACAATGAAACTAAGTCATGAAAACAAAAAAACCTGTTTATGGTCAACAGACTGCTCCTCTACAAGCACACAGCAATGCAAATCTATATTATATATGTATATATAATGCAATGAGTATCAATATTTTTTGCTTCATGGGTAAACTAGTACACAAATTAGACAAGTATTTTTCCCCCCCCAAATTTTAGAGATCCTGTACAGTTAATATAAGCCTCTTAGATACAATCAGTAAAAGAGGTTATTTTTAGTTGGAAGAAACACCAAATGAATGATGGAATTTGAAACCATCTTTATTTATTGATCCATCTATTGCAAAAGCTCAAATGCCTCTACATCTTATCTATTAGTCCATCGGATCTTTTGCTGCTAGCTAATCAATAGGGATCCATCCGCAATGGACAGACGAACTTACAGCGAGTGAAAAGGAGGCCACCACACTGGAATCAAATTCTTTCATGAACAGAAACAAGGTATTAAAGAGCTTCATCCACACCCGAGATTCTAGAGTACTTGGAGATACAAATACATACAGGAGGATAGAGAGATATACAAGCACTCGTATAAGAGGATAAAGAGCACACACACACACATCACATTCAAGAATAGACATACACACACATCACATACAAGGATGGATAGACACACACACACACATCGCATACAAGGACGGATAGACACACACACACATCGCATACAAGGATGGATAGACACACACACACACATCACATACAAGAATGGATAGACACACACACACACATCGCATACAAGAATGGATAGACACACACACACACATCGCATACAAGGATGGATAGACACACACACACACATCGCATACAAGGATGGATAGACACACACACACACATCACATACAAGGATGGATAGACACACACACACACACACACACATCACATACAAGGATGGATAGACACACACACACACATCACATACAAGGATGGATAGACACACACACACACACACACATCACATACAAGGATGGATAGACACACACACATCACATACAAGGATGGATAGATACACACACACACACACCACATACAAGGATGGATAGACACACACACACACACACATCACATACAAGGATGGATAGACACACACACACACACATCACATATAAGGATGGATAGACACACACACACACACATCACATACAAGGATGGATAGATACATACACATACACATCACATACAAGGATGGATAGACACATACACATACACATCACATACAAGGATGGATAGACACACACACACACACATCCCATAACCATGGCCATAGACACACACACATCACATTTCGATGGACATAGACACACACACATCACATAATGATGGACATAGTCACACACACACATCCCATAATGATGGACATAGTCACACACACATCCCATAATGATGGACATAGTCACACACACACATCCCATAATGATGGACATAGTCACACACACATACATACATCACATATAAAGGTAGTCAGACACACACGCACACATACATCACTCAAGGATGGACATAGTCACACACACATACTTTCAAACATAGGTAGTTTCTCAATTTTTCACCGATTCCGAGGTAACATTGAATTTCCTTCTCCAATTTCAAGACAAATGGTTCATGAGATTATTTGGAAGACTACTGCTCACTATATTTTATCCAAACCTTATAACTGTCCTTATCAAACTTTGGAAGATGGCCCCCTGGTCATAATTCCAGTGTATTGGACGAAGTGTTATATTTGTCTTACATGCCAGCTTGAGTGGAATTTTCCCCAGATACAAAATAAATTTAGATAATAATATGAGAGCAACCCAGATCTTGAAGTTTTCTCCTTCTTCACAAACCCTTTTCTCTATATTATAAAGTTAATAGTTATTACAACTACAGGTTTAGCCATAATCTAACAGTAACTAAACAAAGAAACAAATAACAACTAAAATTTGCAATTCATTTCTAATCTATATCAAGTATCATGATGTTTATTACAGGAAAAAAAAATTCCTGATGTGACAAAAACGAGATTTATTTTTTTGAAAATCAGGGAATAACATCAAGCCATTTTACAATTGGCACCAGAGAAAGAGTACATTTTCGAATAGAGATAAAAAATTAAAAAAAAAAAAACACACTAGGTACATACTTATTCTTTCAAAAATATTTTCAGATATTTCTGCAACGCCCCCTCCCTGAGGGGTCCTGACTCCTACTTCAAGAAGCCCTATATTGACCAAGGAGGAGCTGAGTGATGGCATGTTTGTCATGTGAAGAATTCAAAAACCCAGCGAACAAGCCAATAACTGCCTGTAATAAATTACTACTGCTTGTACACACGCAGCTGCGGTGGATTTTATGTTTAGTACTGCTGTTCTTGATTTGATGAAGATACTAGCACCTAAACTAGAAAGCACTCAGAGAGCTCATACTTAAATGCTTTGGTCACCAAAAAATGAATGAAATCCAGTTCATATGTAGTTGAGATGCAGGGGAGGTAACTGTACAACTTTTGATTTTCTATAATAAGGAATGCTGTATTCATATATCGGAAAATATCTCTTGATTTAAAAAAAAAGAAAAAATCCTAGATCAGCCCCCAAATTCAATAAATTGTTTCTAAGCCCATTGTTCACTTTCAACAAAATGTCATTAAATTGACTGAGAACTTTTGAAAATATTGTAAGAACGATTATGACTGAATACATAGGACTATTAGTACTGGCCAGAACCTACTGACCCTCTTGCTCTAACAAAAATGCTACTAAAAAATTTTTTTTAAATATCTATATAAGGAACAATCTCAAGTAATCAAATTATTCTTAAAAACAAATATTATATCAATTGTCTAATCAGACGGATGGAGTTCAAAGAAGAAAAAAAAAAAAGAAAAAAAAAACAGAAAAAATTGGACTTTCCTTGGATTCACCCCTGTACAGACCTGGGCTAATACTACAGAAATAAGTAGCTTGTTGGAAGACAAAAATGAAATTACAAATTAAAAACATACATTGGTCTCTTGAGTACTAACATTCAATAGAGATGAATTAAGCATTGCTAAACATCAATATTGCAGTGGATCAATGGTTGGCAAGCTCGTCTCATACACTATCACTACTTTTGCAAGTTTGAGCTTCACAGTGTACTTTACACTTGTGGTCTTGTGCCATACTAAGCTAAGCTAAAAGCAATATTAAAAGTATCACCTGAGGTAGTGTGTAATGGGAAAGTATCAGATACCATTGGTAGGAGGAAAGAGGTTTCTGGCAGAGGTGTAAGCAAGGCAAGTATTAATAACATTCCTGGGAACCCAATGGAGAGGGGCCCAAAAGCATTATAAATAGTACATCAGACAAATCATACTTAATGTTCAAAGGGACTCTTCCAGCGCCCAAATCTCAAGCTTTGCCCCTGGAAAAAGGTTTCTGTTGCAATACGGAGAACATGACAATTCTTACTACTCCCAAAAATATAGATGAATAAAAAGGTTTGTTAGCGCATCCCTCTTGTTCTCTACCCCTTTTTCTTTTTTGGGGGGGAGGGGGTAATTCTTTCTTCATTGTGAGGGGGAAATCAGTATTGTCGCTCTTCGATTCCCACACAGCCTCATATTCTAGATAACCTCATTTTATATCAAGTAACCATGCTGAAAGATAGATTCCCCCCCCCCTAAACAAAATATTCAACCAAGATTTCAATTGGGACCATGTATGCTAAGTTGTCCCTACCCCCATTTAATTAACAATTAACTTAGATATCCTTTCTTGTGGGTCATTTTAGAATGATTTAGGGGTGGGGATTCTGAGGCTGAGACAACAGATTTGAAGGAGTGAAGGTATAAGCTGAGGCGGGGGTCAATTTAAAAAACATCTACCTGGCTCTCAATTTCTACTGATATTATACAATAACTAGGATATATTTGCACATACATTAATTGTATTGATAATAAATTGGGCCTTTGTAATCACCAATAAAGTGAATGAATAGGGGTTTTTTGCTTTCTCTTATTAATCAAATCTCTAAATGTTCAAAGGGGCCTTGTAAGGAGCCAACTCCCCACTCGATATTTAATTACATCACTGTTCAAATGATAAGGAAAATGATTCAGAAGAAGAAAAAAGATGAAGAAAAAAGGTTGGTGAAGAAAGAGAATGGGGATGGCTGTGAGAGTTCATATGTGTATGTTTCTTTGTGAGCAAAAGCAAAAGTGAAAGCAGGGAAGATTAAAAAAAGAAATGAAAAGGCTGAAATGGCAAGCAAGGAAATATACGCTGTGGTGAAAGAGAAAGTATAATTGAAGGCGGGGGAGAGGCTGCCTATACAAAGGCAGAAGAGAGAGGGAGAGAGGTTTTAAACCAATAAAAAATGCGTGAGTGAATAACTGGATTTTTAAAGATAATTCTGAAGCTATGGTGTGTGTTTTTCACAGAAAGACCTCAAGATGAAAAAGAAAAAATTATTGTGAAGGAGTTCTTTAGAGTGGGAAGTAGAAAGCTTGAAAGATCCAAAACGAAAAAAAAAAAATGTTCTCTGGAAAGAGGTCTTAAGTGGGAAGTTGAAGGCTGGATTCAGTACATCACTGAAGTAAGAGTAAAGAGAACAGAAAAGAAAGCAAGATGATCAGAAAGGGGAGAAAGATGATCGGAAAGGGGAGAAAGATGATCGGAAAGGGGAGAAAGATGATCGGAAAGGGGAGAAAGATGATCGGAAAGGGGAGAAAGATGATCGGAAAGGGGAGAAAGATGATCGGAAAGGGGAGAAAGATGATCGGAAAGGGGAGAAAAGATGTAAAATAAATGAGACAGAGGTAGAAATTTAAAAAGATATAAATCATAGAGGAAGGTATAAGAATAAAGAGAGAGGGTAAGATGATCAGAAGAGAGGGTCAGATGATCAGAAGAGAGGGTCAGATGATCAGAAAGGAGAGAAAAGATATAAAATAAATGAGACAGGTGGACATTTAAAAAAATATAAATCATAGGGAAAGGTATAAGAATAATGAGAGAGAAGGATGATCAGATGGGAGAGCAAGATGATCAGATGGGAGAGCAAGATGATCAGATGGGAGAGTAAGATGATCAGATGGGAGAGTAAGATGATCAGATGGGAGAGTAAGATGATCAGATGGGAGAGTAAGATGATCAGATGGGAGAGTAAGATGATCAGATGGGAGAGTAAGATGATCAGATGGGAGAGTAAGATGATCAGATGGGAGAGTAAGATGATCAGATGGGAGAGTAAGATGATCAGATGGGAGAGCAAGATGATCAGATGGGAGAGCAAGATGATCAGATGGGAGAGCAAGATGATCAGATGGGAGAGCAAGATGATCAGATGGGAGAGCAAGATGATCAGATGGGAGAGCAAGATGATCAGATGGGAGAGCAAGATGATCAGATGGGAGAGCAAGATGATCAGATGGGAGAGTAAGATGATCAGATGGGAGAGTAAGATGATCAGATGGGAGAGTAAGATGATCAGATGGGAGAGTAAGATGATCAGAAAGGAAAGAAAAGATGTAAAATGAATGAGACAAAGGTGGAAATTTAAAAAATGTATAAATTGAAGAGAAAGGTATAAAAATAAAAGAAATAGAAAGTTTTTATCAATTAAAAAAGGAACGACTTCATAATGGTGGTCCGATAGCAATTCAGCAGATGTCACATAGATGTGCAGTCAGTCTTCTTTTTCGATACAAAATTTTTTCTTGCACAAAAGACTAAAATTAAAGATGTAGGACAAAACTGTTTAACCAACAATTCATTCAAATTTGAAACAATAATAATATTCATTTACTGTTACATTCACAGTGAAGACAGTAAACCATCAAGTGAATTCCAGAATCGGGACTACCATCGTTAAGTTATACCAATAATAATGGATGAAGAGAAAAGAGAGATTAATGAAAATGAAGGCAGATGCATAGCTGAAGGGGTACTATTCATTAACGCTCTCTGGTCCCAAGAGAGTTCACTCACTGCATTTCTATTGACAAATCTAACTAAATGTTGGAGGGGCCCTCTAATAGCCAAGCTCCACCTCAATCTCAGTTAAATTTCCAAAAAAAGTGGGGAAAGGACCAACTTAAAGGATGGAGAGAAGACAACAAAGAAAGGATAGAAGAATAGTGGAGGGGGTGAATGCTTCCATAGAAGGATAGAGAGAAAAAAAGTAGAGACGAATAAAGAGCTGAGTTGAATAAAGAAAGAAGGAAAAAGGGGTGTGCGTATAGGTAGGACAGAAAGACATAGGAGGTCAAAATGTACAAGGAGAAAAATCAAAGCAAGAACAACATCAGGAGAGAAGAAACGAAATGGAGCTTAAAAAGGAGACCAAGCAAGAAAAGGGAGTCCAGTATTTCATAAACAAACTATATTTCTCGTGATTCTATTCAATTACGTTGTTTGTTCGTCGAGGTGAGGGAACGCATGGTTGAGTGTTATTCAAATGTAATGGCTATGAAGAAGAACATAACCGTATTACGATCACCTTTGAAAACATGGAACACATTTGTTAGTGCCGCATTTACTTGTGTATAGTGCGATATTTTTTTCTTTAAAATCCGGATCAAAATTGAGGGGTGGGGGCACTAATACCGTAAATTGCGGCACACAATTCCACTCAAAATTCTGGTTTACAACTATACTTTTAAAAAATATATACTACATTCCTTTATAACTAGACCCTTATTTTTCGAAAGATTTTTATATCTAATGAATTCGATTCGTACGCCGCAATCTACGATAGTTTATTGATTTTTAGTTACAGAATTTGAGGGTCACATTATATTCGAGATCACATTTTAGAGTAGTAAATACGGTAGTTTCTTATAAAGCTTCAATAAATGCATAAGAAAAAGGTTTCCGAGCACGACAAAGATGATCGGTTTTATACCTTATGTGTAGCACAAATACTAGCAGTTGAGTCCTTACTAAAACAAAAAACAAAAACAATGGTAGTATTGTTGGGGAAAACTTGAGCCAGCCCGGCAATTTTGCCAATTCTGATTTTCTAAAAATCTATTTTAATGCTGAAATCATACCTAAAAAAAAAAAAAAAAGCGAAAAAGATTTGGTAACACGAGTGACCAAATACCATCATCTGGCTTTAGGTCCAAATCAAAATATCGGTTCTTGCTTAGCTTAGTAGCAGAAACAGGAAAGATACGCTAACACAAATCAGAACAAGATGGGTGGGGGAAGAACAGAATAAATAAAATGTAGAAATGAGAAACCAAGACACAAAATAGCAAGGATGAGTGTCTTTTAAAAGGGGGGTTCAAGTCAAATACGGATTATCAGTTATTTCAAACTTCCTGCATAACAGAAGTGACCATCTAAATAAATAATCTAACCACATCGGAATAATAACGGACGAGTTGATGCTGCGAAGCAAAGTATAAGAAAAATATATACCCTTTGATTGGAACCTCTATATGCTGATGATTCATATCTGTATTTTTCTACTTCCAGATACCCGGATCTCTTTTGTAATGTAGATTGAAAACCTGCGCCAAAGAAATATCTTGAGCATAAAAAACATTTTCTGGGGGTAAAACGCAATTTTCTGTGAGAAAAATTGCACCAACCATTTGTCTATTACTGTAATAAGATGGTCTGAAGAAAGAGAACGTTCGTGTTCACAAAACTTGAAGAAAATGGTATTTACACAAAAGAACAACCGAAGAAATACACTCCACTGCACGTTGAAATAGTAAAACTAACGATAATCATTACTTCTGCAGGTTACACCCAAATTCTTGCCTAAAAATTTGGTTTTGAAAACTTGACCTGTACACTAGAGTATATTCAGTAGTGAAACGAACGATTCAACATTGCAAAGCAGGGAATACAAACTGCTTTTGAGACACCCGACAACTAAAAAACAATATTTGATAGCATAATCATGATCTGAGAAATGTTATTGTTTACAGCTCTTGAACGAAAACTGCATCACAGAAACGACCATCTAAATAAATAACCTTAACCATATCGGTATAATAACAAACGAGATAACGTTACGAACGAAGGCATTTATTTTTTGCTTCATAAATCTTTTGATTTGAACATCTATATGCCCATGTTCAATATTATAATAATCTGAAGAAGAAAAAAAAGTTGTTTACTGCTCTTGGAGTTGGACAAAATGGTAGTCTCAGAACCTAAAGAAGAAATTACTTTTTCTTTCACTCTTCACTAACGAAAAAATATTGTAATTTCTCGATGAAAATTCAAACTAATCCTATACTTACAATTTCATCTTGTAAAGCAGGTAAGAAATATCGGTATAAAACAGTCTCTTTATACGTCCTATGAATAAAGCTTCTATATATGTCAACGTTTTATGTTAAAATAATGATCAGAGGAAAAAACATTCTTGTTTACAGTTCTTGGAAAAAGATGGTAGTCACAGACGAGAACAACCCAAGAAATACACACCATATCAGCGCTGGAAATTGTGTGTGGTGAGGGTGGGGTGGGTAAATACGACGTATACATACTTCTCAATTTCCAGTTTTTTTGGGGTTTTTTTTTTTGTTTGTTCCATGTCTACTGATGGAGGCATTCACTATTAGCTACTCTTTGTCAAATTATCCCCGGTTTCTTACGAAAACCCAGCTGCATGGGTCCACTACGCTCACTCTTGTGATACCCTAGCATAAATCCTAGATGCAGCCTCAACGTATACGTAGTTCCCTAAAACCCACTTCCATCCATAGTTGAGATGGTAAGACGAACATTTTTACGTTACAAACCGAGAAATAAACAGCTTTTTGAGATCTTTACAGTTCAATGATGGATATTATGGTATTCTGAAGAAAATGTTCTTGTTTACAGCTCTTGGAGTTGGACAAAATGGTTATCTCAGAAAATAAAAACTCAAGAACTGCACGTTAAAATAATAATGTCAAACTAACTGCATCACAGAAGTAGCCATCTAAATAAATAACTTGACTATATCGGTATAATAACGAACGAGTTAATGTTACGAACCAGGGTATAAAAGTGCCTTTTCTTTTCATACATCCTCTGATTAAAACCTAGGCATGAAATTGTTTTTTTATATATATCTTTTGATTAAAACTTGTATATGGTAATGTTTAATATCATAATGACGATATGAAGAAAAAAAACGTCCTTGTTTACAGCTCTTGAAGTGGACAAAATGGTAGTAGTCCCAGAAATGAATAACCCAAGAGATGCTAACCAATACTACGAATAAAACCTCTTTATGAAACGTTACTAGCTACAGTATAAAATCAATTGTTTTTTCATGTTTTTTTTTTACATTCTTTGATTAAAACCTCTATATGCCAATGTTCCATGACATAAAAACGATCTTGTTTATAGCTCTTTGAGTTGGACAAAATGGTAGTCTCAGAAAAGTAAGAAACCAGGAAGAAATCTAAATACTCACCACTGCAGCAATCATTTTTAACATGGTGCTCCCCGGCATTATTTTTCTGCTGTTTGCAAGCATGTTAAAGCTATCAAGTAAACACATCGCGTTCTTGTTGTTCATAGCATGAAAGTATTGCTTATCAAAAGCCTCCGAAGAAGAAGTATGCCAATAAATTCTTTATAATTTCCACTTGTCATAGCCCATATACACGCATGTAGGTAATTCTACACATACGTAGGTAGGTATAGATGTATGTATAAAAACTGCTTTACTTTTTGTGTCGTATTGAAATAAGATTAATATAGATATAGGTGTATATACGGGAAGAAGCCAGATAGTGTAGTACAAGAAGACAAGGCAGTGGATGCTGGCTGGCAGAGACGGGAGTTCGTTTCACCCCGTTCAGGACACATACACACACATAACAAGAATTCTGTCTGTATATTTTTCCCCAAAGAAAGCTGCTGTCGTCGTCGTCGTCGCCACCACCACCATAATCTTAAACACGCACTCTTTATCTTCAAGTCACTTCTATTTTTTTTTTTTTTTGTTTTATCTTCTATCTCTCCTCCTCTTTCTTCGAAGCTAGATGATGATGAATGCGGAGTGCAGTTTCTCTTCTTTCACAGACTACGGATGATGTGCTGCACGAGGTGCCTTTCTTCCTCGCTGCTACTGCCAGCCATCTTTCTAATACTGATATGACTATGTTAATGTTAATGATGCTCAGCGTGAGTCAGCATGCAAGGGAGGCGACGATGACGACGATGATGATGGTGGTGGTGATGAAGAAAAGGCAAAAAGAAGAGGTACGACTACACAACCAAGAGAGGGTTGGCGCACCAGAGAGAGAGAGAGAGAGAGATGCGAACACACAGACACACGGCTCACTTTCTCGATATTCGAACTCAAACAAGAGAAAGAGAGAGATGGTGAATAATGTGGTAGATGGAACGGACGAACGGGTGAGCAAACCAAATGGACGAATACACCGACAGAAGCGATGGGGCAAGTGCTCGATTTTGCTCAATCAAAAAGAGAGAATAAACACAACGATTATCAGTGAGTGAGTAACGAATAAAGGGAAGGGGAGGATGGAATATCGAAACAGAAGGAGAGCTGAGGGGAGTGGCGTGACAAGTTGGAGACAGAGGAAACTGAGTGTAATGGAGAGCAAGGCTGAAGGATGAGGGAGAGCAAGGCTGAAGGATGAGGAGAAGACATATATAAAGGCAAAAACGAACAACGATCCGGCGGACTGCTACCAAGTCGGAAGGCAACAAACACTACAGTCAATCGACGGAGATATCTCTCTTAGAAAAGGAGAGCCAGTTTATTAAAAAGATCAATGATCGAAATAATTTGAAAAATAATTTGAAGGTGGTTATCCTTGGTCTTACGGATGAAAAATATGTTAGTGAAGCACAGCTTACAAAGGCTCCAAAAATACATCTTTACAATGCATTGATAATGTATTAATTCAATAATGAAATTAAAAGCAAATAATTTGTCTTATATCAGACAGATACCCGGAACGTTGAAAATCTCCGGAAGCATTTCTCATGAAACATTTATATTTTACAAGATTATCGTTGTCTTTAAATCTTCACACGGACTAATTTCCAAACATTTAACAGCCAATTGGGGAAATACCGAAAAAAAAAAAAAAAAAAAAAAAAAAACTTCCACGACAGTAAGGTCTGTATTATAACCAGTGTTGGCAAGGGGGACTGGGTACAGCGTATACCTACTCCTCAATTTCTAGCAATGAAGTTGATCATATTTTTTTTTTAATTATCATCGGGAGCTTACAGTCCTGCGGAACATTCAGCTCCATGAATTCACTTCGCTCATCCCTGATGGACCCCTCGGTGATGCCCGAACAATAATCCACAAAACACAGCCTTATCGTATACCTAGTGCCGAAATACAGATTATATCGAACTGACAACGACGGATGACAAATGAGAGAAACATGACCATATTGTCGTAAAAGAGAACTCTTGGAAAGTAAAGAGATGGGAAAAATAGCTATCAAACACAAGCCGTTTCCAGTAAACCTGAAAATTTGACCGAGATGGGAAAATAGTGGTCAAAAAGGCTTAAGATTGACAGTTTGCACGAATGCTTGTGTACATTTATTGTTGCTTTTTATGTGGTTGTGATAAGATTTGAATAAAGTAACTTCCTTTTGGAATATAAAGAATGGAAAAAAATTCTGCATAATTAATGCTAGGTGCCTTCCTGAAGGCATTTTTTGTTGATGATGACAGTGCCTGGGGATGAAGGAAGGTGCCAATACTGAATTGGAGAAAGGAAGAAAACTTGACGAGGAGACGATGATGATCGTGGTGGTGGTGGTTGCAATGATGATAGAGGGACCGGCAGATATAACCTACTTATTGTTCGAGGTCCTTATACTTATGCACCTGGCGCATTTTCTTAGCAAAATCCAATACTTCAACGTTCACTATACGCTAGATACAAATACATCAGAAGATTGGTAACCCTCCTCCACCATAACTTATTAAACGGAAAGGTTCACACACGAGTATACATGCGGGTTAAAGTTGAATAAAAAATGCAGCGGACACTGACCGTGATTTAGGGTTAGAGCAAAGGTTTGGGACTAAATAAATAAGATCTAAGTAATACCATGCGACGAGAGTACAAATACACAAAGCTGTGTATAATACATTAATTAGGTAATTTTAATTTTCAGCACTATGATCACAGTCCCAAAACTAGAAAACTGCCACCAGATTTGAAAAAAAAAGAATAAAACATAATGTTTACACAGAGGTACCAACATCCTATTTTAACACATTAATTCGTGTTCAACGTGCATGTCACACGAGCCAATTCCTGGAGTGCATTCCTCATGGATGCTCCACAAAATGTGGCCTTGTAGGTTTGGTTAGAACCAGATTAATAACAGATCTTTCCTAATTTTCTTTTCCGGTTTTTTATTTTGTTTTTGTTTTTGTTTTTTAATGCTCCAGTCATAATTCAATAACATATCACCGTAGACACTAACTACATATACACTATTCATAGTGGTCTCTCGTTTTAATATCTGTGTTTCAAATGTTTCAGACAGTTTCTCAATTGATTGTCACACACTATCAGTTTCGTCAAGAATAAAAGAAAGGGAGACAGACACACATGAAGAGGTCGAGGGAAAGGCAGATATGAAAAGGCCGATAAAGAGAGGGGTAGATAGGAAGAGACGAAAGCCAACAAAGAGAGAGAGGAGCAGATATAACAAGATTGAGAGAGGCAAGGGAGATATGACAGGAGAGAAAGAAGCTGAAGATCTTTTGAGAAGCAGATCTACAAAGAATCAGGAGAGAGAGAGCGGAAAATATAAAAGAAAAGACTGAGGCGCTGTGTCCCAGGAAGATAGATAACACGATTTACGAATGTATTGATCGTAATGAAAACACTGAGAAGATAAAAACTGATGAGGATGGATGTGTGAATGTAAATATTGTGTGTATGTTAGCATGGTAGTGTGTGTGTGTGTGTGTGTGTCAATAATTGGAAACAACCTCCACTACCAACTCTACCTCACTCAATTTCTATCAAGAAAACTGTTTCATATTTTTTTCATCCCACTTAAACCCAACTGCGTTAATGGTAGATAATGGATACATCAATCATTAAATAACATGGATACAGATAGTTATATGTGTATGAAATGTACATAGAAGTAGTACACAGTTAATTACATTTTCTCTCCTTTCTTACAGTGTGTGTGCGTGTTAAATTTAAGCAAAAAAAAATCAAAAACGTCAAGTAAGAGCCAACATACATTGCAGCAAAGTTCAGTAAAAGGAAAAAAAAATCGCCGTATCTATTCCTCTCCACCATCGTTAAATAAATATCGTCCCAATTGTACATATATTTTTCAACTAGTAGCACTACACTAAGTTTAACTGTAGACTGCCCCCATCAATAAAACTGTCAAAGGAAGAAAAAGAAGAGAGAGAAACCAGGGCTGAATGAAAATCAGTACGTCAAAATTCAATATATTATTCATTTGTTTGAATCTTGAATTTATTATCAATTCTCATCCATCTTTTCCTTTTTCCGTTTGTGCCTTTCAAATGAAATTCTTCTCTTTCTCATTCTCTCCATTGAAATGAACTGACACAACGCATTGATCCGTCGCTACAAAGCACTTCACTTAGAGAGACGGACAGAATAATCCAAGGGTCAGTATGAATGAAGGGGTCGATATCATCACCAGGAAGAGGGAAATATATAAAGACGCTATAAAATCGAACAAAGCTGCATCTGCATGGATATGGCATTCCTGCACTGGGACAGAGAACCAACTAAGCCTGGTGGAAACGCTAAGTACTGTTGGAGCACCCAAGGGTATTGGTGATAATGCTACGAGCACCAAAATCATAGCTGACCTGAGGGTCATCAGCTGATGCAGGTTTTGTTGGTGGTAAAGGCAATGTTTTTTGCTGCAGCAGTGGTTGAAATTCATAATTAATATTATTAACATTGCTTTTACAATAAATAAATCAATACCTATCGCACAATCAAATGAGGAAAACTTCCATTTAATGGGCAAAACTTTCTTAAATGGCAAGTTATAATCTTCGTTCATAGCTTCTGAAGCTGAATGAAAGGTTAGTAGAATCATTATTATTAATTTTTTTTTATTATTACTACTACTATTATTATTATTATTATTATTATTATCATTATTATTATTATAATAAGAAGAAGAAGGACAAGAAGTGCATTCAAAAAGAAAAAGAATTACATTTGAGGGTGAAAAAGAAGACGAAGTACTTGTGAGGAAGTGGAGAGAAAAGAATTGAGAAAGAGGAAGAATTATTCAAAAAGGAGAGGGATTGATTGGCTTGGAGATCCGAGGAAAGGGAATTTAGGAGACTGTCCAGACCCAAAGAGATTTGGCAGAGATTTACAGCAAAAACCACAATGAGATATCGGGCGCAAGATAAGAATAAAAGACAACTGTATCCATTGTTGTCAGAATAGTAAGTACAGTCCTGGAGAACCTTCAAAAATCTTAGACCATCCATACGAAAGCATTACTAAAACCAGCAACAAAGATAGCAAGATGAGTCCAGGGATATTAAGGTAGCTTGCAGTCACTTGATCCCTAGGAGAGATTTTCAAAAATTATGAACCGTCAAAATCATCTTGGGGGTAGCAAAAGATTCAAGTTAATTGTCCAATTGGCTTTAGATATTTAATTTATTTATTCATTTGTATTTATCACGTGTAGTAGTAGTTTTTTTTGTTTTTTTCATGTAGTTATAAACCTTAATGAGAAACGTGTGTGTGTGAGAGATACGAAATGACAGATGTGGTGAAGGGGTTATGTGGGTTAGGTGTATAGAAAACAGGCACACGACCGATTCGGGGAGGGAAGAAACTGAACAAAGGTCGACACGCCATAATGCTTTGTTCCAAAGGCAGGTGTGTGCAGGCTAACCCCACCTACACATGAGGGAAGGATAACAAAGGAAAAGGAGAGAAAAGGGGGAGGGCGATACGCTCCAGTTATACGCGGCATAGAAAGGGCGATCTGTTAAAATGCGAGAGGAACAGAGGGAGATGTATCGCCACGTGTCACTCCTTCAATCTGACCACTAGATGTCTTCAACAGTTCACGATGAAAAATCGTGAATGAGTGGGCCATCACCTACGTTGAAATGATGATATTGTGGGGATGATCAAAAGATCTTTTCAATCCAGTAAGAGTACAGCGTTCACAAAAGTTAACTATCAATGAGTGCTCTCCAGGTTCAAAAGTATTGGGTCTGATTTTGATAACCAGAAAGCTTCCATAACAAAATACTTATACTCAAACATTTTACACAACAGACCATAATTTCTTCATTTTCAAAAATACAAAATACAATTAATACATCCAATTGATGTATAATGAAAATATATCTATATATATATATATATGTGTGTGTGTGTGTGTGTGTATGTGTATAAATGTGTGGGTGTGTGTGTATGTATATATATGAACACACAAACGTACAGAATACAAATGGTGCATATCAAGCAGGCAATATAACAAAATATAATAATATATTAAAAATATACTGCCATTTCTAATCTGTGATGGATTTATTTCTAAGTGTGCTCGATACATACAACTTTTTACTATTGAAGTGAAGTTGTTTTAGAGTAGAGCTGGGATTAATTAGTGGGGTGTGAATTCACTACAAAAATTTGTGAAACATGACCTGGTTTGTGAAGCGAAACTACAATTTACTATGTATAAATATATACTATGGAAACATATTATGAAAATACTCACGCAGGCCAACATATATATAAGACAAAAACAAGTATACAACTGCAATATACAAACATCATGTGGTGTACATATATACATAGAGAGAGAGAAAAAGAGAGGAAGAGAGAGAGAGAGAGAAAGAGAGAGAAAGTTATATATATATATATATATATATATATAATATATATATATATATATATATATATGTCTGTGTACAATTAACTAATCTATGTGTAGATATACATATATATATTTATAAATATATACATGATACATAAAAAACTACATATATGTATGTGATATACAAATATATATGAATGTAAGGCCCATAAAAAAAACATATATATATATATATATATATATATATATATATATATATATATACAAGTATATATACGTACAAAAATATGATAAATATTATGAGTATTAGATAAATTGTATATATGTATATATATATCTATTAGTATCATAGATAATATATATGAATACTATATGAAAAAAATATATATATACACACGATATATAGATCAAAATATATATATACACACACACAAAAGCACAAACGTAATACATATATATGTATAATTATATACATATATAAATTTATAAATGAACAGATATAAAAATGTGAACGTATAAATATATATATATATATATATATACAACCATACATATACATACAGAACGTACATATACATTGATGAGCATACATATACGTGCACAAAAAAGTTCGTATACATGTACAGAAATATACACATACAAATATATTTACATACAAACACATATACAATTATATGTGAATGAATATAAATACATAGATAACTACATATACATATATATACTCATATATATATATATACATACATATATATATATACTCATATATATATATATACATACATATATATATATACTCATATATATATATATATATACATACATATATATATACTCATATATATATATATATATATACATACATATATATATACTCATATATATAAATATATATACATACATATATATATACTCATATATATATATATATATATACATACATATATATATACTCATATATATATATATATATACATACATATATATATACTCATATATATATATATATATATACATACATATATATATACTCATATATATATATATATATATACATACATATATATATACTCATATATATATATATATATATACATACATATATATATACTCATATATATATATATATATATACATACATATATATATACTCATATATATATATATATATATACATACATATATACTCATATATATATATATATATATACATACATATATATATACTCATATATATATATATATATATATATATATACATACATAGATATATACTCATATATATATATATATATATATATATACCTACATATATATATACTCATATATATATATATACATACATATATATATACATATATATATACTCATATATATATATACATATATATATACTCATATATATATATACATATATATATACTCATATATATATATATACATACATACATATATATATACTCATATATATATATACATACATATATATATTCACATACATATGAATATACACATACATATGTATAAATATATATATATATATATATACACATACATATATATACAGCTACATATATATATAAATATATATATATATACAGCTATATATATATATAAATATATATATATATACTGCTATATATATATATATAAAAATATATATATACAGCAATATATATATATAAATATATATACAGCTATATATATATATGAATATATATATACAGCTATATATATATATATAAATATATATATACATATACAGCTATATATATATATATATATACAGCTATATATATATATATATAAATATATATATATATATACAGCTATATATATCTATATATAAATATATATATATATACAGCTATATATATAAATATATATACAGCAATATATATAAATACATATACAGCTATATATATAAATATATATATATATATACAGCTATATATATAAATATATATATATATATACAGCTATATATATAAATATATATATAT
Source organism: Thysanoteuthis rhombus (assembly GCA_963457665.1). NCBI lineage: Eukaryota > Metazoa > Mollusca > Cephalopoda > Oegopsida > Thysanoteuthidae > Thysanoteuthis > Thysanoteuthis major. The sequence goes on along the minus strand of OY735225.1, from coordinate 49,602,050 downwards.
ATATACAGCTATATATATAAATATATATATATATATACAGCTATATATATGAATATATATATATACACAGCTATATATATAAATATATATATATACAGCTATATATAGATATATATATATACAGCTATATATATAAATATATATATATACAGCTATATATATAAATATATATATATACAGCTATATATATAAATATATATATATACAGCTATATATATAAATATATATATATACAGCTATATATATAAATATATATATATACAGCTATATATATAAATATATACATATATATATAAATATATACATATATATACAGCTATATATATAAATATATATATATACAGCTATATATATAAATATATATATATATACAGCTATATATATAAATATATATATATATATACAGCTACATATATAAATATATATATATATACAGCTATATATATAAATATATATATATATATACAGCTACATATATAAATATATATATATATATATATACAGCTATATTTATAAATATATATATATATACAGCTATATATATAAATATATATATATATATACAGCTATATATATAAATATATATATATATATACAGCTATATATATAAATATATATATATATATACAGCTATATATATAAATATATATATATATATACAGCTATATATATAAATATATACATATATATATACAGCTATATATATATATATATATATACAGCTATATATATATATATATACAACTATATATATATATATACAACTATATATATATATATATATACAGCTATATATATAAATATATATATAGCTATATATATAAATATATATATACAGCTATATATATATATATATATACAGCTATATATATATATATATATATATATATATATATATAAATATATATAGCTATATATATATACAGCTATATATATATATATATATAAATATATACAGCTATATATATATACAGCTATATATATATATATATATATATATAAATATATACAGCTATATATATATACAGCTATATATATATATATATATATATATAAATATATACAGCTATATATATATACAGCTATATATATATATATATATATATATATATATATATATACAGCTATATATATATATATATATATAGCTGTATATATATATATATATATATATATATATATACAGCCATATATATATATATATATATATATATATATATATATATATATATATACAGCCATATATATATATATATATATATATATATACAGCCATATATATATATATATATATATATATATATATATATACAGCCATATATATATATATATATATATATATATATATACAGCCATATATATATATATATATATACAGCCATATATGTATATATATATATATATATATATATATATATATATACAGCCATATATATACAGCCATATATATGTATATATATATATATATATATACAGCCATATATATATATATATATATATATATATATATATATATATATACAGCCATATATATATATATATATATATATACAGCCATATATATATATATATATACAGATATATATATATACAGCCATATATATATATATATATATATATATACAGCCATATATATATATATATATACAGCCATATATATATATATATATACAGCCATATAT
>OY735225.1:49525368-49587868 GCA_963457665.1 Thysanoteuthis rhombus | reverse complement strand
TATCGCAATTAGAAAAGGAAAGTATCAATTTATCAATCCACAATGAAAAAAATTATGTGGGGGGTCCTTATGCTCACCAGATACAGCTCAGGATTCACAGATCCCATTTTACTGAGGGTTATCTGTAAATTGGCTTTGCTCTGGATATCTGGGCATGCCCCTGACCTTACCCCTCTCAGAGTGATGGTTTCACAAGAGGAAAGCATTGATGATAAAGAAGAAAGACATTATCAATGGTCAGGAGTGGATGTAAGCATTACTGACAGAATAGTGTGATTTGTGTAATGTGAAGGTATTCTTTATGCTTTTACTAAAGATTTGGGGGAAATTAAGGAGGAAGGTTCTGTCAGTGGCCATAAATTAATGCAAGCATTACTGACAACAGAACTATTATATGCATAATGTAATTACATTGCTAATGTCTTCACTATAGGAATGCACTGAAAATCAAAAAGAAAACGATTGTTAGCACTCAGCAATCATTGCAGGTTTCACTGATAGAAGATGGCTATTATATGTACTTTTCATATATTAAAAAAATCTCTGTGTAAAATAAAATAAGATTCTAGAATATGGTATTTCATGTTTGATTTGTTCACTGGTTGACTGCTGAGGAAATTTTGAACTTGACCTATGAACCCTTCATCCTATGTACCCACCTACCTCCACAAGGACATGGAATTGTAAAAAAATAGGCTTGGGCCAATTAAGGAATTGGGTGTTCAAAATATAGGCAGGAGATACAGGTTGCTGTTAGGGCAAAATCTAAAAAGGTCAAAAAAACACTTAACAGTATAGACTAATTTGAACCCATCCCCCTCTCTGGTGGTAGGAAGTGTCACTTGAGTGAGCCACAAGTCTAGAAGGCCCTAAAGAACAAAAGACACACCCACAGTAATCAAATGATAATATATGGACTTTTATTCATCAGTGACATTTGAGCTAATTAATATTTTAATCTTCAATCTCTTTTCTCCACTGAGTGTCAAATATTCAATTCTAATTCAGTGATTCTGAAGAGAGGCACACACTTAAAAAGGGGCAATTTGAATATAATGGGGGCCCAAGTAGAATTTCCATGAGAAGGGCAAGAAGTGTCTCAAATCTATAAAGTATATAAAAAATAAATATAAATATGAAAGTATATAAAGCATATAAAAAAAGTCCAAAACTAATAGATGTTACTAAATCAGACATTAACTAAATTCAAGCCTGAGATCAAAACTATCTGTATTTGATATCAGACTCAAGGGTCACACTCAACTACCGAACTTAAAAATTTCAATTTGTTATATTTTTCAGATGATATTGTAAACCCAAATGGATAAATATGTAGCATGTCATATTCAATTCATATTTTTCGAACTTGATCAAAAATCTCTTCTCATCATAAAAATTATCTGTTGTTGATTTGAATAGGTCTTCAGGGATCAGATAGAAATATATGCCTAAACCACCCAGGGCAATGGCAGTGTATCTAACTTTTCCTTGAAAAATACAACAAAAACAGTTCATCAAGACTCACAAATTGTTTACATAAAATACACCGATATTAAAGTTATCAACTGATATTTCCAATGAAGTTCCTGTAATAAATACATCTTCAATGCCATATCTGTGAGGTTTTAGGAAACAAATCTTGATGTCTGTTGGTATTAAGAATCAAATCCTGGATGCAGAGATTGAAAAAGAGACCAAAAACTTTATTCTGATATAAGCAAACATTTCTCTCTCTCTCTCTCTCTATATATATATATATATATATATATATATATATATATATATATGCACATGAGAAAGAAAGTATACATTATGTATACATAAATCCTCTCTTATAATATGTGAGAGACGAGGAGTAAGAAGTGTTCCTATATACAACTATATCATCATATAAGTATTGATAAATTTAAAAACCTAAAAGGTTTCCGAAACAAAACAATCAGTTTATGCATATTGGTCAGTACTTAAGGTGATAACCACATATTCCAAGAAAAACTTTTTGATATATAATAAGGTACCTGAGGATGGTAAGAGAGAAATCTATTACAGAGATTAAAGATCATGAAAAAAGCAAAACTAACAATTTGAAAAATGTTCAAGAACCAAAATGTCTAAGCATTAAGACAAGGAAAATGCAACCAGCAAAAAGTTTAGTAAATATATATGCATCCTCGTATAAACATGCATTACACAATATTTTTTAATTTAAAATTGACTTGTAATTCAATGTATCAAAAAAAAACAATAGTAGATCAATTTTCCCCTCGCATATTATGAATTAGGGGAGGTAATAACTAATGCGATTGTAATCAAATTTATTTAATTTTCTACAACATACAATCCACCAATCTTCACAGACTCACTTACATCCATTTATTTTTAATGGCATTTGACTCATCTCAAATAAACGAGAAAATCTTCATAACAGTGTTATAGTAGCATTGTCGGTGCTTTCAATTAACATGGGATACGATTCTGTTAGAGTAAGCAGAGGTTACCTCCCTTTAGTTGTCCAGCTTCACTTGTCAGTGACTATGGAAAATAAGTTCATCTTAATAATGAATCAAACATATTTACAAGTGTTAACTGCTATAGTCTGTAGCCCTTTACGTACCAGCAATATTTACAAGTATCCCATTTTTTCTTCAGTAAATTAATTTGAGACCTTCATGTCTATGCAGAACTTGTAAGACCAATTTCAATTTTTTAATGAAAATAATGTTCTTAATCATTCAATGTTAGCTGTCTTAATATGGCCTTTGAAAATAAAAAGCAAAAAATTTGATTACAAAAAGTTTTCCAACATAACAAATCTTTGAATAAAGGATTTAAACGTAAACTGCTATGGTATCTAAATTTCCATGGAAATAATTTTTTCTTCATCTTTGTACACAGCATTGGGAGACTGCAGAATAAAGCAAAATTTGATAAGCGTATACCTTATGGACAGATTTATGATAATATATTTAACAATATAAAAAACAAGAGGATTTTTATGCATTGCATAGAAAAATTATAAAAACATTAATTCATTAAGATGAAATTGACTTACAAATACCAAATTGTAATTTGTTTTCTTTTTAATGCTTGCAATCACTGGACATTTATCTTTGCACTACTTTAATCTGATGGTCCGCTTTGAAATAAGAACATAAAATGTTCTCAGATGAAAATTTCTATTTTCTTACAGATTTTACCTTTCAATGAAGATAATTTCTATCTGCTATTTTCAAGACTTGAAAGAGCTGAGAAACTACATATGCAATGACAGGACTAAAATGTTAATGACCAAAATACATTTTTTTTTCATCACTTTTACCCTAGTTTGGCATCTAACTGAGGTTTCTACCCATAACTGCCTTTTTTTTTTTTAACGTATTTTTGCAGCACCCTTGCAGAGGAAATTTCAAAAATACCAATGTCATTGTAGAATGTTCTTGAATAACAATCATGCTAATTCTTGGATGATTCTTTTTCTCCCAAATCATCCAGCATTTCTTCTGAAGTGACAAAAGCCAAAAAACATAGATATCTTCAAGAGATGAACTTTAAACACATCATTGATGGCTAATACTCTACACACAAAACATCAATAAGTAATGTTTCATGGTTTGTGTGAGTGTGTGTGTGTGTGTATGTATATATATATATATATATATATAGAATCTAAGGCTTCTTTTGAAAAGAAACTACAGATATATAGATGGAATGGGAATGAATAAATTTCAAGTAATTTTTTCCAGTGATGTTCAGTCCGTTTTGATGTCTGAACTAAAGAAAGTTTTCAAATCTCTTAAATACATATTTTTCTATAGATAGTTTACCTACTCTCTCTCTCTCCCTCCAAAAACCAATAGTTTTTTTCTGATTCATTCATTTTATTTCAAAAGCATTTACATTGTATTCAAGTTTCTCATCTCAATTCTTTACTTCTACTAATGCACCAAATACAAACATCTGTCATTTATAACATTTCTAGGAATAAAGCCATCTTAAGCCAAGTCGAAGTGGATTATCCTATAAACATATGCATAAATATTTCTTCAACTCTCAATCTCCCGATTTTAATACATTTTTAAACTTTTTGTAATTATGTTTATCATTATTTGAAGGCCATATAAAAACAATTAACATCAAATGATAAAATGAACATTTAAAATTAGAATTGGACTTATGCGTACCACCAGAACATGCAAGATAAAAATTAAACGATGTAACTTGCAGTACTTAAAAGTATCAATTGTACACAAAGGGTTGAAAATAATCCAAAAAAAGGACTGATTTTGACAGCCTAGTGTCACATATTCCGGCTAGATCACAAGAGTTGAGCAGTGTCAATGCAGTATGAATCCATCCCTAGCTATGGATAAAATGGTGTAGAGGGAGTGAAGCTACTTCAAGTGCTGTCACTTTCAAGACATATCTCAAACTGGGGCTGAGTTCTTATATGATATGGGGAGCCCAAACAAGGGTGATTGAAGCCATGGCCAGTGCAGAGGCAACACTTACTTTCCTCAATGCTAACCCTACATTCATAAAACTTCAAGTGACAATAAGAAATCAATTTTCTTTATCTACCATAACCTTATATGAAGTTTTTATTGACTTGCATTGTGCATTGTGTCTTGGCTCTACTTAAAGATGAATGAAGAGAAACATTGTTAGCAGGGGCCTTGTTTTCATTAGATTTTTTCTCTATGACACGCACGCACACACGCATATATATATATATATATATATATATATACACACACACACAAACAAACATATGTTTCATCAGTTAACACCCTAAAAGGGAAAAATGCCATATTCTTTAAAAAATATTGTACACTCATATGAATACATCAATTTTTAAATGCATTATTGCCAAATTTGTTTTGTCATTTTATAAGCATACTCATTGGAGGGGACTTTCTGTGTAACAGGTCCTATGGAGTGTTTCATCACACTTGCCATACTCAACTTGTTTGTGTCCTTCACAAGCAGAGGAAGAATGGCAGCTTAGAACGTGCTGTCAGCCATGGGTTCTCTTTCTTAGTTAGGGCAATTAAACCCCTAACCAAAACCAGTCAAGGAATAGGATGTTCAAGTGATTCTTAATTTGTTAAACAGCACTCAGAGGTAGGATCTGGTGACAATGCTCCCCCACTCAGGCATGTCTGAATAAATAATGATTGGGATTTAGCTATTCAGGAAGGTGACCCCAACTAATTGTTTGTTCAGCTGGTCCCAAAAGGTCAGGGGTCATTCATAGTGAAGCACAAGCTGGGACCAAGAGCTAACTTGACATGAAATATCAGGGACATTGAACATGATTATAGATAGGTTTAGACCCAGAACCAGAGAAAAAAAAATGTTGACAAAAAAAATCAATTGGTTTACTGTAAACTGTGCTATTATCCGTGAATTATCAAGCTATAATTGAAGAAATATGTGTGTGTATACACTGCGACTGTGAGTGTATTCACTGCGACTAAACAACAACCCACCATTGTACACAGTTGAAATTCGTCAGCAGTGCCGATTTTGAAGTTTTTTGCATCATCAGTTCAGAAATCCAATAAAAATTTTCAAAAATTACAGATTATAGATCTTTCTTCAAAGTTCATACAATTCATCACCCTTGACATCAGCTCTTTAAGTATAATACATCTAAATTGGTAACACTGAAGAGAAGTAACCAAATAATCTGAAGTTGAGATGGACAGGAAATTAATTTACATAACAATTATGGCAGGCTGCTCAACATGCCATGAAGTCCAGCCCCTTCTTGGGCACCTTTGGAATGGGCACCGCCCTACTGGGTCAAAATTTTGATTCAAGTCTTTTCCATGTAGGTTTCTATTCTAACCATGTATTATTAATACATCTTCATTTTCAAACATTTTACACATTCTCTGAAGAAGTCTCTATTGTCTGGCTAATTAACTGAGACTGGGTGTGGAAAATTTGATGAATTCATTGTCGATCTCTCAACTTGGATGAAAAGCAATTCTTCAAGTTTAGACAGAGGTTTGTAGTTTCACCCCCTACACTTTTCTTATATTGCCATCTTTTTATTATCCTTATTATCATTTTCTGTTTTTTGTCCTTTCATATTTTGGAATTTTGCAGCAAATATTATTACTTCATTATCAAAGATTTTCAAGTTAAGAAAAGAATTGGAATTTTTTTTAAGTAGAGAAACGAAGATTGGAGTTTTTAAAAAATGAATCATGTTTGGTGCTGTGTTATACACACACACACACACACACACACACACACACACACAGAGGTTGGACACCCTTTATCGGCAATTCCAAACAACGAATATGTTTCAAAATCCAACACTTGTCACAAGTGGAGAATTCAACACCAGACTTCACTGTAGAATGATTCAAAGATAAGAAACAAGGCCAATATCCAAGGCATTTAACTTATTTTTGTTATATCTGCTTAACTCTTTAGAAATGTAAAACTATAATTGCATCACAAACAATGGAACAACTCCGAATCCAAATAAATTGTTGCCACAACCAGAGCCCCTTGCATTAATTACTGTATTTTATACTTATTCTCTCATCTATAGAAAGATAAAGAAAACTGTCAAAAAAGCTGCAGATGAATAACACTGAAAATGAGAAAATATTCAAGATTATATACTGATTATTTATTACAAAGAAATTTAAGTTATTAGAGAAACTAAAAAGAGGTATAAGTGTGAACTCTCATTATGTTTAGTTATCCCTTTCTATTCGCAGAGTTTAGGGGCACCAGGGGCCATTAATGTGCCAAACTCTCAGATAATTTTTGCAGTCAACCACCCCAAACCTTAAGTCCCATAAATTTTGTACACAAACCTTTTGATAAACAAACACAATACCTAATTGTAAGTCTACATATAAATAGATTAATACATTATAGCATACAGCAAAAATTTTCAATTTTAAAACTAGACTTCTTTTTCTTGGAGACAGATCCATCAATTATGGCACTAGTTATATTTTTCTTGTCAAAAACGTAAAAATGGCTTTTATCTGCTCAGAAATTCTCCATGAATACGCAAAAGTATTTTTCTTTTTTTTTTATGACAAACTTTATGCTATTTTTTGCTTTTATAACCATCACTAACTTTCAAAGATATTTAATTACTGCAAAATGTTTCAAAAGAGCATTAAAAAAGTATGCAGTAGATGTTTGCAAAAAAATATATATATACATTGTTAATTAACAAAAAAAATAGATAAAAAGTAACAAAAATACTAGGGTGAATAGTAGCATAAAAAAAAATGTAAATAATGATTCATAATACTTCATCTACTAAAAAATAAATGAGTAAATTATTTACAGTATAGTGAAAAAATTTATGTCTCCTACACAGCTTGTGAGTGTAAATAAGTTCAAGTTTGTAAGCAGATTTATATTGTCTACATGATTAATTTTCAGTTGATAATTTTCTATTTTTCTTCTTATCAATAACAAAGATTATTCAAATGCATTTATGATTTCCTAAACATTTTATATTTTCTTTATAGTCTACACTAGTCTATTTTCTATGATACATTTTTTTGTGGTACACTTCAAAACTCCCCAAAATATTCGTATATATATATCTTATAAACCCTGAATTATTGAAACCGCATATAACCTACAAATGACAAGGGATAACTGCATATGCAAATATTCTAAAATCCGAAATACTTCTGGTCCTAAACATTTCGGATACACGTGTAGATATGGTATTTCACAACAGATGCACAAAAAATAGAACGTAAAATGCGTAGAATAAATATATCATTCATTCCTAAATGTCGTAAAACTAGGGAGATTTGTAGAACTCAAGTTTGACCGTTACTATGTCGGAGGGAGGTTGATTTGGAGGGAATGGTGAGAAAAGCGTTGTATATGCAAAGAAGTAAAATCAATTGATCTCTGAAACTAGTTCATCTAATTTGATGAAATCTCTATGAAATATCATTTGTATACTAAGAATATCAACATTCCATAAAATGAAGCCCCCAAGTGATTGGATCAGTTGAAATTTTAATCAAAACTTCAATGAGATGTAAAAATATGCCAAGAATTGGAAAATAAAAATTGTAATACAATATAACCCACCAAGCAATATTCTCAATTATTCTCTAAGATATTGAAAACACCTAATGCTGGCTGTTCAGAGATTTTGTAGAAGTTATGTTTATGAATAACAACCTATATCATTTATTTGAATAGCAAGTATATAATCTTTTTTTTTTTTCATTCCATTTTAGTGCATCAAAATATATTTTCAAAATTTTTGTCTCCAGAAATCAACTGTATAAGAGGTTTCTTTTTTCAATGGATTTCTGGAAACTGAAAGTGAATATGATAATGAAAAAAATTTTAACTTTTTTAAAGAATTTCAAGCAAATTTCTACATGTTAACCCTTTCTAGATTGTATGTTAATGTTTTTTTTTTTTTTTTTTTCCCCCAACCCTAAAATATGATGCTGTGGTACAGGAGATTTTGAGCAAGGGGTACAGGGAGACTGTTGAATAGGTAACATATGAGCTGTAAGAACCAAAATGACTCAACATATTTCAAATCAAGAGAAATCAATCAACAAAAGAAACTTTGAGGACCAAGCAAGTCAGAAGCAAATATAGAGAAGAGCTCAAGTTTTCAGCCGAAAACAAATAATCCAGGGGATGCCCTTGCAAGGTACTGAAATGCTCAGGAATTATAAAGAATTGGCATGTAAAAATGGAGGTAACTGTTAAAATAAACTAAAAAAAGTGTGGCCAAATGAGCAAACTTTTACATGTTTGCGAGGGAAGGGAGCCAATGGCCTTGTTTCAAGTTATGGTCATGTGATTATTTTTTAATTACTTTTTTTTTCAATTCAAATAATAAAAACTGTCATGCACCTTCAAAATAAAATACTTGACTCACTGACTGAAAATCACTGACAGTATTTTTTTTCAATCACATAACTATCATTTAAAAGTAGACCGTTGCCCTACCCCCAAGTATAAAAGTTTGCACATTGGCAACACTACAATGGGAAGCAATACTCAGTTGGTTTCAACAGAGTTACCTCCATTCCACATGCTAATTCTAGATGATTACCAAATGCTCGAGTCCCATAGCCTGTCCCTTGAAGAAACGACCCACTGAGTCATCAACCGCTGTCTTTATCTCCTGACAACATCTCACAGTACAAATGGATGAATAAAAAATCTTTTCTTTTTAAATTTCAAGGGAGAAAAATCTCCCGATGATTTGGCTCAAGTCATGCACAGCAGTGAAATGGTTAACAATTGCATGCAATCTAATTCAATATCTATTCAGTCAAATATAATCTTTGTTTTCAATTATGTGGAAAAAGGAGAGAGCCAACTGACAGAGCGTTTTTATACATAGCACAGCAAATAATCATTAGATTAAAAATCTAAATTCAAAAAGATTTTGGCTTTGAAAATATAGAGGACTCCAGTTAAATAAAACATCAGTTAGAAAGAATGGCTGCAATTGTGCAAAGCAGAATCAAACATGCATATTTGTCCTTTTTATGCAAATTCAATCAAAAGGGGCCACGACATATAGATACCAAAATCCATGGTACTAAAGTGTTCTACTCAAACAGAATCCACTGTAATTATTTATTTAAAAAAACTTTTTTCAAATGACAAAAAAACAGGTTAATAAAAGATAAACCAAAGGATTTTTTCAAATAATAAAGGATGAAAGGAGGCCTTATGATTATTAACATAGAAAAAACAATCAGTGAAGTGAGTTCAAATTTCAGAGGCTGCATATGTCCACTTTGATTAATGGCCCTGGGAAAGCCATTTTTCCCCACCAGATGTCATGACAAATTTCTCATTACTGGCATACCACATCATTGTATAGAATAGGGTAGAGTACAGTAATGTCAGTGATTTCTCCCTGTTACTGATACCATGTAATACAGTAAAACTGAAGAGGAGATGAGCACTGCCAAACACTTCTTGCCTTAGAGATGTTGTGTCTTCAGCTTCGACATTTGGTATAAAATCTGACACAGGGACATTTTTTTCAAACTTCTACACTCAGCTTTCTTTTTCAAGGATATCGAGATTTCGAGCCCTTAGTAACTTTGAAAGCCTGTAAAGTGTGTAACTGTTCATATATGATTGGAATCAACACAGAATTGACAAGAGAACGCAACCACATGATTAAAACACACTATCATTTGGCAATTGGAGTCGCCAGCAGTAGCAGGATGAACTTATTGCTTGGCGAATCAACTCACCTACAGAGTGCTACAGGGTAAATAGATCTTCAGGTAAAGTGTCACTGAAATAAGCAAGGTGAATTTTGGTCAAAAAGGAATGAGAAATCAAAGATTTGGAGAGCATAAGGCAAAAAAAAAGGCCACAGCTATGACCCAATGGCTAAAGGGGAGGCTAGTGAGTAAAAGAATAAAAGACATGCAGAAGAAAAGCTACAATGTGGATGAAATCAAAACAGAATCCTGGTTTTTAAAACTGGGTTAGTCAGGTGAGAAAGATGTGATGATTTTAGCCCACTATGAAAGATAGAGTGGGAGGGTGAAAAAAAAGAATAATGTTGGAGCAGGGCCGGCCTTATGGGCTGCGGGCGCATAATCGGAAATTTTTTTTACAGAGCCCCAACTTCATAGCTGAGGTCTATGAAATCTTGGAGATATAAAAAAAAGTTCATTACATTTTTCATATCTCTATGCTAGAATGGAGAGCAATCAAAATTTGCCTTTAAAATTTCTGAGAAATACATTTTTACACTATTCCTAAATCAACTGAAATCTTGCATGGCGCCCAGTTAGGAACTATTGGTCCAATTGACACAACTCATAACATCATGAACCACTGGAAATCTCTCCTTATCGACAGCAGGGCTCTTCTGCAGCAGGAATAAAGTTCATAAAAATTACATGGAAAAATAAATATAAGTAAAAAAATTTCATCTAAAGTTAAAAAGGACGTAACCTTGATCAGTATTTATTCCCCTTATTAATAACAGAGGAATCAACTTTCAAATTTTCTTATATGAAACTAAGAGTTAAAGCCAGCCCTGTAATGAAGTTAAGTGGAGTGGAAATATTACCAAGAGAAAGGGGTCAACAGAGTTAGTGTGAATGAGCATGCCTAGGTTCAGTTTGAGTGGAGGAATTAATTGGGTATCCTTGCAGCACGTCCTTAGAGACGACCACAGCTAGACAGCCATAACCAGAACCACCACTCAGAGGAGCCAATAAGAGGCATGCTACAACAAGATGAACAGATACTGACGTACATTTAGCGGTCGACTTCTTACCGTCTGCTGCTCCACCCCAGGGACCACACCAACTCCTCCGTTGGCTGGGGGCGCTGTCGTTGCATACACAGTTGCTTGTTCAGCCTTAAATTGGGTGGGGTCTGCTGCATTGGCACCGGCAGCAGTAACTGTCGGTGCCTGATTCACCACTTGGTGATGGTAGTCCTCCAACCCAGTCTGTGCATACTGATATGTCGGGGTCATCTGGCTCTGCACCATGTGCTGAAAGAAAAGAAATGAAAATTGATAAAACATCCATTTTTCTCGATGAGGTAGAACCAGAAAGCTACAACAACATTTTTGTTGCTGTAGCTTTACTGATCTGATAATAATTAACGTTCAAAAGAACGTTAATTATTATTAGATCTTCAATAAATTTATTGCAGAAGTTTCAAAGTCAAATGTGATAGAATCAATAATGCAACCAGAGGCATAGCTGAGGGGTTGGGTAGTGGAGGGATATTTAAAAACACCCCTTATACTTAGGTACATTAATTTGTATAGCAATATCAAAATTGTACATTTAAGACATCACTGTAGTAGTTCCCCTCGTACATTTCTACTAATATCATACAATAACAATGATATATTTGTACATACACCAACTGCATAAATAATGATGAAGACCTTTGATTAGTAAAAAAACAACCCCAAAGTCATAGTGCATGTCTATTTATTGCAAGATTTTTGCTTTTCGCTAAAATCACACTACACGTTTAATGGGGTCCCCTCAAGGAGCCCCCTACTGCCTCCAATCTCTAGCTATGCCTCTGAAGGCAACAATGAAAAAAAAGGGTAACCATCATCAATTTCTTGACTGATATTACTCTCATCTCAATTTTAGTTGCTTTATCACCACAACTTCTCAGACCATCAGTCTACAGCAGTGAGTAAACAGTGCAGATCAAAAATAATGATTGATCTTTAAGTGAACCACTAACTCATATACCTCCCCTTTGGGAACCCTGTTTACCTACAGCAGCTGCTCTACCAATTCAGCAACCATTATGGCCAACAGATGGAATCTAACCCATCTTTTATGCTCCTTCTGTTTGCTCAGTGCCATATTTGTCGCTGTTTCAATGTAGACTAGTTGTCTTAATAGTGATAATATCTTGATGCAAGGTTATTCTAATTAATTTACTGAGTAGAAATCTTTAATAGGTTTCTAACACAAGTTTCAAAGTCAAAATTCCATCTTATCAACTTTGCAACAATTGCTATTGATTTAAAGTCAAATCAAATTATTGTAAAAATTTGAGATGAGACATTATTACTGTTGTACATGGATTCATTGATGAAGGTCAGAGGGAACATGGGCTGAAATATTGAGAAAAAATTATAGAGACAAAGAAACTGATTCAAAGGAATCAATGTATCAAAAAAAAAATCTGGGTCTTCTTACTCTAGCTGTGAAATAAATAGTGATTGAACACCATTCCAGAATGATGATGAAGACAGTGAAAGCAATGATCATCCTAGAACTGGAGATATGAAATGTAGGGGCCATGTCATAAACATTCAATTGAGTACACCAGTGTTTTAAATAAATATTTAAATTGTTTTACTGGATGGCTGAAGAGAACTGGAAAGAAGACCAGCTAAAATACAAGGTGTGACTATTGCATGATAATTTTGTAAGACAAACCATGATGTACATACATGATATACATTGATTAATAAACAAACAAACTTCCTATTCTAATCTACTTGCAACTTCAGTTGGCTGTAATGCATTACATAAGTATACATGATTTGCTGACTTGTCATAAAATGTTCGGTTCAAAAATTGAGCTTCTTCCAGGCATTATACATGCTAGCCCATAAGTCAATGTATATCATTTGGTTTGCGAATACAAGCTGTGATTATATTACAAAAGCCTAGTCTTGTGATTCAACTCTCTAAATCATACAAGGAAAATGAAATGTCAATTTCAAAGTAAAAAAAAACTTCCAATTGAAATTATTTCCCTTTGATCATTTGGTGATTTTTTTTTCATTTTTTTCCCCATTCAATTCACAAAGTAGTTTCACAATCGGTTCTGAACAGTCATGAATTCAAGAGTTAATAGCCATACCTTGTGCTGTGGCAAAAGCAAGCAATAATGATGAGTATACCAACACGAGTACGTTAGTGAAATACCACTTGCATGGATTCATGTCTCTCTGTCCGCAATCTCAGCTCTTGGCTGAACTTTCTCTTAATTAGCACTTAATCTGTCATGATTATGACATTTTAGAAAATGGTAATTGTGGAAAGGAAGCATGTAAAACAAATAGTAATAGTTATGCAAGATTTCAATTAATGGTAAAAGGTTGCCAGGAACTATTTCAACACCCCCAGATAAAAATCTGGAATTAACTTTCAAAGCCTTAGTTGTTTTTTCTTCTATCTAAGGGCAAACTGTAGTCAGTTGACATTTCCGAACAGTCGACTAGTAACATGAACTACAAAAGGAAAATAATAAAAAACAAAAAAACGCCCATATTTGAATATATGGCAATAATATGAAACCATAGAGGTACCCAAAGTAGTGGACACTAAATAACAAATTTGTTCGGATTTTACAAAGGCTGATATAACTAATCAAATCTTTTGCTTCATGAAACCTCTTCATCAACTTCATGAATTATTCTTGTCTTATCAAGTTAATGTCATAACTGTTTGATACCGCTCCTGACTGTCAAGTTCTTCAGTGAAGGAAACAACATTTGTTAAATCTATTTAGTTGGATAGAATATTGAAATACAATAATAACCTGAAGTTGAATGGGAAGTTACTTTAATCAGTACTCAATCCACTTGTTATTGGTATCTAAATTTTCTTATATGAAACTAAAAGTTAAATATTACAAAAGCACAAGATCTTCCTGTAAGCTCACCAACTGGTGCACACACAGTGGTATAGATTGTAGGCATTGCACTTAAAAGGGAGAGTAAGGGTATTCCCTAATGTCTGCTCATATTAAAACAAAAAACAATCATGTCAGATTGTCAATCATGGATAGATAGTGATAATTATCCACATATTAGTTTTTCAAAAGGCATAATAATACGAGCAATCTGTATTGAGCTGGTATTTAATACAATCTACAAAAAGAAAGGAAAGAGATGCTCAAATCTCAATGTTTAGCGATAATGAAACCATAGATGTACCCAAAGTGGACAATTTCTCTATTTTTCAAGTAAATAGAAATATCTTATGAGAAGTTGAACAGATATTTTTTCCAAGTTCTTTTCAACCTAACACTTATTCAACTGTACCGAGGAAGATAGTATAATGGGAAAAAATTACTAAATGACAATCTAAAATGAGGGAAGAATTGTGGAAACCTAGGACCACAAGGGGAAGAATGTAACCTGGGACTTAGAGAACCACTGCCTTAAAATCTAAAATTGTTTTCACAGAAAAACGACCTCCTCCTCCTCTTACTTCTAATTAACCACAATTCCTTCAAGTCCAACTTCCTATCTCAAAGGAAGGGGAGAGTACTTGAACTTGAGAAAATTGACTGAGGGTGTTATGGTTAACGATAGTGTATGTTCTTGTTTGTGAGAGTGAGAGCAACTGGATGTAGTTCTGAATACAAAAACTAACCTGTTTTTAACTTTCCAACATCTTGGAATAATTTTAATTTCAGATAAGTTCTCTAGTCACTATAAAATTGCATTAGTGTTACACTATTTACTTTTCAAACTAATTTTTGAATCCTCGTTTTAATATCAGAAATTGCATAGAATATTGATTTTTTTCTTATATGATAGGGAATAATGCTAAAAGTGAAAGATTTACTAATATAATTGTTTTTTTAGTAGTTCCAATGTAAAGAGAGGTATAATTCATTATTTTGGAATATTTTGCACCCTTAACAGCAACGCTGTCTACCAGAGACGTTAGTTCAACTTTCAAATACAAATTAGGACAAAATGCTTCTCAAGCAGCTGAAAACATCAACAGTAATACAGTGCGAACAGTTCAGTGTTGGTTAAAAAGGATTTTTCAGGGAAGCCCAAACCTATTCTTAATGAAGAAGAATTCAGCAGTGAAGACTCTACGACTACAATACATAAAGATACATTGACATTGGCAACAGTGGACTCACAAATTTAAAAAATAAAACTTGGAACAAAAAACATTGGAGTTAGCAACATTTTGGCAGCCTTACTAAACAAAGTTGAAAGTTTTTCTTTTTGGATCAAAAGAAGGATGAAAAGAAAAAATCATTCCAGTATAATTAATGAACTGAACAAAGAGAAAAAAAATAAGTCTGAAATTTGCATCAAAACACTAACTTTCATTCACACAAAATGTTGATTTACAACACAAGCTCCTCTAAAAATGTAAGAAAAAATTTGCAAATTATTTCATGAAGATCGCCTCAAATTTCACAAAGTTATCAGACCATTTCTAAAGTGGGCCAAACTTCCTTTTCCCCCAGTTGAAACTTGATGAATTCACGGGGGAAAAAAAACGTTTTTCATTCCTTTCTTCTCTTCTAGTGAAAATTATTCTCAAAAATAATGCCCAACAAGGAATAATCCATGTCTGGGGATGCAAAAAAAAAAAATCTCTCATAAGAATTATAACATTACAATATATGCCAGTATGAAAGATGTACATTCAATTATTTCTTATAACTAAGCAAATATTACACTGCATCCAATGTGCTGGTATCATGACTAGGGGTCCATCTACCTAAGCTCAATATGGACTGTTATACAGCTTAGATGATTTGCAATGAGTGGTACTTCCTTATATAACTTCTGTAAACTATTTGTTTAATAGTCCAGCTGAGAAGGTACCTTTCACTTCAGAGAAATCTTTGTATTACCAGATTAAGAGCTCTTTTATTTTTTTTCCCCCGAGGCCCCAAACAGCCAAGGTTGATTATGAGTAAATAGCTTTTTTTAGCTGCAATGCCTGGGCATTTAGTATGGAGAAGATGTTGTGCTAAAATCCTATTTCCATAACTTTGGCTATGCTGAAAGCTTCCAAAGGAAAGAGATATTCTACACACTTGGAAATTAGTATTATTACAGGGGATGCTTTCCTGGTTATGGCACCTGGTATTCCCAAACAGTCACCTTTCCAGGTACTGACGAGGTTTGATGCTACTTTTCTAGAGTTATCCTACGAGGAACAGTGTATTCAAAGCAATTTGGCAGTAATACTTTGGGTCTTACAAGAGAAGAAATTCCACCTACACTTTCAAAGTGTTAACCATAAAAAAGTTGCCAAAAAAAATTTTAAAAGTTATACTAATTAATTTCACATTTTCCCTCTTTTTCATTTGCCAAACATTTTCTTTGTTTTTCCTTAATTGATCTCATTTGATTAAGTAAAACACTACAGATGTCTTTCCTGCTTCAACAACTACTTTATTCTTCATTCTTTTATTCTCTATTTATTATTCACTGATTCATTTGGACTTGAGTCCTCCATAACGACCAAATGAGGAGACCAGTCCAATTAAATGAGGTATAATGATGATAATGATTCCTCATCTCAGAAATTCAGAACAAAATTATGTAAAATTTTCAAGTTTGAGCTAAATGGAATTAGACACACTGATTCTCATATGACCATCAAAGTTATGCATCAAGCCTGGTCAGTATCTAGGTAGGTGATCATGAGAGTCTCCTTTGACAATTCTGTTAATCTTCATAAGAAAGAGACTGATCTCTACATTATGTCCAACAATGCAATCCAAATCCCCTCCCCTCAGAGAGAGCAGCAAGAAGTGGATGAATGAACTGTTATGCCACTCCGCATCTTCCATTGTTGGTGTGGCATATGTGAAATCGACACTTGACATTTGCTGTCTATGACAAGAAAGATGCTGAAGAATGTTATTTAAAATATAATAAAACGTGGCCTTTTAGCAGTCGCCCATTATGGGTGGGTCTGGTTTTTGCCAGTTTTGATCCAACACCCAACCTCAAGAGTATTAGAGGTGGGAGTTGAGGGTAATGTTCCCTCTAACTACTACTGTAAACTGCTCCTATCAGTGCCTGAGCTCTTCTATGGTGGAAACTTAATTTGTTACACTGAAGGAATCATAAACTTCAGTTTGAAATTCCCAGTAGCTCAAGACAGACACCTAAAGAAGGCTGGTGGGTACAATGGCTAAAATATTGTGACCCTAGTTCCCTAACAAAGGAAATTCATATAAAGAGTTTTTATTGCAAAAATATTGATTCACTATGTCGAATTTAAGAATACTCATATACTTTCATCACAGGAGAAAAATTTATACAACACAAGATTTTTGCACATACTGACTATTAAGCAGAACATTGGTTATGACTATAACAACTAAGATAAGGACATTAGTTTCAGTAAGTCAGCGTATGATAATCCTTCGTCTCAAAAATTCAGATAAAAATAATCATTACTTGTATTTTTTGAGTTTTCACACCAGCAATTAATTTTTCAAGAAAATAACAATCAAATGAAAAATAACTTACGCCTTCATGCTACTATTTTGCAGTGAGCTTCATGCCTTGCTAAAGACACTTGCCAACAAAGAGTAAATGAAGGTTATCAAAAATCTATATTGAAAGAAACTAGTTTCATATCTGTATATTATATTCCTTTTACAAGGTCATAAGCAAATAAAAGTCAATATTAGTGGCTTTGTAACAATCAACTTTTCAGAATAATAATTTTTTTTTCAAGTATTGTTTTGATTAAATTAGGACGTGATAAATCTCTATAGTAAACATCATCATCATCATTATCATTATCAGATTTTCAAGTCTGCTGTTGTTACACAAAGGCCTTCTCCAAGGTCTGTTTTTTTTTTTTTTTTTTTTCCAGTTCTAAAATAGGCAAGGATTGTTTTAGATGTTACTGAGTGAAAACCAAGTCAACTCAAGCTTCCAACTTCGACTTTATCTACTTATTGCTTACAACCCCAGACTGAATGGACTGAGTGTGGGAGAGGGGAATCAAGCCCAAGATAAGTTATGCAAAGGATACTCACCTCATTATCATTGTTGGGGATTTTAAAATGATAAAAATCAACTTCTGGCATTTGTTTTGGTCTTAATATATTTGATCATGTTTATTTAGAGAAAACAGACAAGGATTTCATTTCTATTTAGATGAAACACTATATAAATTTTACAAGTCTAAATACCTTCAATAGATAAACATTACGAACATGTACCCATGTCTGAGTATTATAGAATAAGAGGCGGGAAATCATCCTGGTTCAAGTTTTTTAATAAAAAGTAACTTCTAGTTCAGGCCTCGAAATTAATATCTCGATTACAGTCTGGTCTTCTACACCCTATATCAAATCTGGATAGTTCATTACTCATTAAGGCTCCTATGAAATATTACAAAAGGAAAAACTTGACCTACTAATTATTAAAAATTGTTTCTAATTGACTCAACCAAAAATCATGCTAGTGACTTATGGTTTGATAATGAGAAATTACTAGAGTAATGAAACCAGACGACCATAACGTTTTTTATTTCATTTTTTCATTATTTGAGAAATTTTGCTGAATTATTGCCCTTATAATCTATGATAGAAGACATGTGGCCTATGTCTTTTGGCAGTATACTGGGTCGAGGAGGATCAATTAAAAAATTGGATAAAGTGGTGATCAATGAATAAGTTATTCTCTCACCTTTTGTAGGGTGGTGATCACTAAAATATGTCTAAATTGGGAGGGGGGATGAATGCTTCCAGGCATCAACTGAGAGTTCAATTTAGGATGAATTTTCATAGAAAATTGAACCCCAACTAAAAACCTATATAGGGGGGGGGGATTTTAATGAAAGAATTTGAAAAATGTTTGAAACACAAGTGAACATTGAGTAAGAAATAAGAATCATAAATCTTTGGTCCAAATTCCGACGACTTTAATAGCATTTATTTGAATCAACCTTTTGAAATGCATTAGATTCTTTCTGCACTCACTATATATATATATATATATATATATATATATATATATATATATATATATATATACACAAATATATATATATATATACACAAATATATATAAATGTGTGCACGTGTGTGTGAAAAAAACTGTTTTAAAGTAAGAGCACTAAAACAAATATACAAAATGAATTAACTAAACCAACCAAATCTGAAATTGTATACTTTGGCAACTCCCATAATCTGCAAAATATATTAATTTTCCTGCCATTAGCCTTTCTTGTTTCATCATCTGTGTACAAGTACATTTTTGAGGGTTTTTTTTCTTTTCAAATATAAATTGTATGTATGTATTTCCTCCCAAAACTGGTTCCCACCAACTAATAAACCATAGGTTAGGAAATGCCTTACAGCCCACAAGTAGAGAGAGAGAGAGAGATCATCAGCCAGGAGAGAAAGATATCCATAAAACAGAAGGTGAAATAATTGAACCAAGAAAATTCAAGTATTGGTATTGTGATATATTGATCACATGTGGTTTGGAATTTATGACCTGGTATTTGGTCAGAACTCCCCAAAGTAGGAAGAGATGTTCAACTAACAATAAATACATTAGAGGGAGGAGTAACTAAATAAATACAACTAATAAATAGAGGGTCACTACCAACTTGTGTCACATGGAAACCTTCCAAAAGTACCAGAGGTTGATTCAGCATTAGTTTTTTTTCTTTCCTTCCAACTTGTTGCCATCTAATCAGTCTTATTACCACAGATTATCTCCCTTATTCAAGCTTCTCCCTCTACGAAGTAAAAAAATATTTTCAAGTAGATAGTTACTCAGTCATCTTTTTCTATGATGAAGGTAGAAGCCTTTGGTTAAGCGGGACAGAGGGCTTGATTCGCCCAAAATTTTTCATAAATTGCATATACACAGTACTAATCACACAATATGTAACTTAAAAAGAAGTTCTGTTTTCTACCTATATTAGTAGCAGTAAGAGTATCAATTTCCAGATTTTTCCACACTGTTTTGTCCGAATTTTGGAGGACAGCTGCCCTCCTGGCCTCTTACCCCACCCAATAGCTTCTATGCCTGGGCTTTTGTTTATTAAACCTATAAGTGCGCATATGAAAATATATTTGTTGGAGTTTTAAACACAATGGGTGGATAGATAGAATTTACCATACCATCTGAATAAGGGCTATTCTGATGATTATTGAAAACCATTGATCACTCAAAACATAATAAATATGAGTAAAATAGAATATAATTGATTAAAAAGATAGGAAGGCAAAGGGGCAGCAGGGGGTCGTTGGAAGAAAAAGTGGGGTGAGAGAGACAAGGAATGGAAAATATAAATCAATACTGCTATGCATAAAATCTTATGTCAGAAAAGCCGATTTGACAGTAGAACTTTTTGAAGTTCAAATATTTTTCCATTTTCATGAGTCAACAAATTTTGTCGACTTATTTGAATAACTTAATCACAACTAAATTTACATAAATTCATTTCAAAACAAATATCTCACCATTCAACTTCAAACAGCTCCACTATTAAATCATCTTTTCAGATGTAGGACTTCATGTTAGAGGAGTATCAAAATAGCGTTTTTTTCCTACCATCTTTTTTAGATAATTAGAATTTTAAAAACTCATCTAATTCAACTAACAATGCACCATTTTTGATCAGTGTTAATTAGTCTGATGAAACATATACTCTGAAAGGGGGCAGTAATCTGGAAAAGTTTGGGAAACACTGCTTTCAAGAATTTACAGAAATTCTTTTTCTTTTCCCCTTTGGTTTCAGCTTTTTAAGTAGCTTCCTCTTAAGTGGTTATTCTATGAGTGCACATGAATGACTCAGACAGTATTTTGAAAATGTGGGTGAGTGCTTGAGTTTGTATATGGCATGGATCATGTCAAGGCGGGCAGGGCAAGAGGGACAACAGAGAGTGGTAGGCATCAGAGAGATATAAAAAGAATATTGTCGATATTAATCAGCGATGGAAATGGGTTTCATTAACTAGGTATACTGTGCCGTTGTAGGATTTATGCTCAGGGTTAACAGAGGGGTCTATCAGGGATGAAAAACATTAAACCATGCAGCTGAGGATTTGGGGACACTATAAATCCCCACGGGTAATTTAAAAAAAAAAATGGCCAATTTCAAGGCCATTTTGAGACTATACACTGATATTGAAATGTATGAATATGCTGTATCACCCTCTTTCCATGACTGCTTCTACGCATCTATAAACTTGGGATAGATTTTTGTACACATCACAAATGTATTTGGAAATAATACAGCAAATATTCATAGTTACAAATTGTTGGTAATATCTTGTTGAATAACATTTGGGGGTAGGTGTTACTGAAGAGGGAGAAGGGCTTTTGGAAAATGCCCTCCAGGCCCCTCATGGATAGGGGGCAAAGCTCTATCAATAATAGTTACCTTACTGCATTTCTACAGACTATTCTCACTAAATGCTAGAGGAGCCCCACAAATCGGTATTGTCAAGAGAATTAAAATCGAGAGGGGTATGAGAGTGGGTTTCTGTGTAGGGGGGGGGAGTGAAAAAACAACAAAAAATTATATAGATCAATTTTAAAACAAAGATTTGAAAATATAAACAACAAAGTGAATGTAAAAGATTTGATTCAGAAATTTGAAGAATTGCAAGTTTTTCCAACAGACGAAAAATAATCAGTCAGAATTTTTAAAAATATAAGTTCATTAATAGGAAAGAATTCTAAGAAACTTCAATAAAATCAGATATACAAAAAGAATTTGTTTACTTATTAGTGACTTAGTGAAATTTATGAGAAATAACAGTATATATACACATATATACATATATTTTAGACATGTTCACCAGACCAACTATGAATGAATACCATGTGGAAAATAAATACATATATATAATGCACATAGATACACATGCACAAACATTGGTAAAATACTTATTGATTTATGAAAATTTCTACAAGTTAAACAAAATAATGCATTTGATTAGATATATAAATAACTTTTGCTTTATAAGCAGAATATATCATGTCAAAAATACATAAGCAAAGTGTTTGTGTGGTTAATGTACAGTAGTACATAAAATATTATATATATATATATATATATATATATATATATATATATATATATATACACACACACACACACACACATACACAATGCCTGCTTACGAGAGGGTATAGTGACTTATCACGAGTACTATTATTCTTACTGAATATAACAAACCATGAGAGCATATATATATATATATATATATAGACAGAGAGAGAGAGATGCACGTACACATGTAAAGATATTTGTATAATAATAGATATAGACAGACATGCATACACATTATCAAAATAAACAGAGAACTACAGAATAAATAATACTTATTACCAAGGATTCGAATATAATAATCCATGTGTATACATGTATATAGACATGTTGATATAGATATCTATACACACACACACATACTCAACAATCTGTAGAGAGATACTTGTAGATGTATTGTTAGTGATACACAATATCAAAATAGACGAGAAACAAGGAAAATAAATAATACCTGTTGCTGAGGATTCAAACAGAGACCAACCCACATTGAGGTACCCTAGACCCGGACTTAGACAGAGAGTTAGATCAAGTCTTATCAACAAGTGCTTATGTCTGTCCGTCTGTCAGTCCGTCCCTCTGAATATCTTTGATGGGATGTATATATCAGACCCTCACTTGAGTTGGATGGAGTCTTGATAACAAGTGTTTATGTCCGTCTGTCTGTCCAGATGTCTCTCTACCTCTCTCTTTCTCCCAACTTCTTCTGATGGTATGTATATAATAAAGCTTAAAACACAAACAATGTAACGGTCAAAGGTTGTCAGAGGACGGATGAGTTACTACTGCTGCATGTTAGTTCGTCGTCCCAGACCAGCTCTGGCCGATCCAGAGAAGAAAAAGAATAAGGCAGTAAGCAATTTATCTACCAAAAGGCAATTCCAAAAACACCAGATATACAGGCCTCAATTATCAGTAATTAGGCATCAGTTTTGTAAATACCGTTGGCGGCACCATTAGCATTTTGGAAAAGGAGAAATCGACAGGGAGAGAGAAAGAAAAAAAAAACATGTGAAACAACATATTACTTAGAAATAAGAAAATGCCACTGGAATTATAGGAAAGACCAACTGTTGAATGGTAATGAATAAATGGAATTCACATAAAGAGAGAGAGAGTGGCTTAAAGGGAAGCACAATGGTTGGACGGTATGGACGGATTGGCAGTGGTCAAAATGTGAGAGAGATTTTCTCTAGGCTCCAAAATGTCATAAATGAGTGAGAAAACATGAGAAATGTACTAGAGAGGAGAGAAAGGCTGGAGAATCAGGGAGAGTAAGGCTTTATTTGGGATTGGGGTCTGGCTGGGTAGGAGGCTTGGAAATGGTTCAGGCAGTAGGTGGTAGGGTGTGATGGGAGGGGAACATGGATGCACTTTTTTTAATGCTTACAGTGCAAAATGAATAGATAAAGATGAGAGGAAAGAAACATAAAGAAAAAAAGATCTTCAATTTTTAAATATTAATGTAAAAAAAAGATTGAAAGAAAAGAGGTGAAGGAGATGGAAGTAAGCAGAAAATATGAAATTGAGAGATCAAAAATATCTAAGTTTCAGAAGTTTTCTATCTCTCTCGTTATATATTCCTCTCTCTTTTTCAAGTTTGCTTCACACCACTTGAGAGAGAGACACTTATTGTGATCATTTTTGGAAGGTCTTTTGGAAACAATAACAGATATTGGAACAATTTACATTCATTGGTATGTTGTTAAATTCATGAAAGAAAATTTACATCAAAGTTATTCTATATTTCTCGATTATTCTTAATTCATTCTTTAAAAAGTGTTTGGGATCTACTGATTTTAAAATCAATAACAATATCTGTGATTATTATCTGCTTCCTCTGAGTATGTGTGTGTTTTTATAAATATATATATATATATATATATATATATATATATATATATATATATACACACACACACAGTGGTGGGTGTTCATGGAGTGATGATTAGTGAGATAGTTAATGGATTAAATACTACTTAGTTATGTATTTGATCACTGGTAATGGCCTTGTGCCAGACTGTCCTAACTGGAATGACAAGAAAAAGCTGTTAAGATTCAGATACTCAAGTATATCAACAGATCCAAAAGACAGGAAGTAAGTGTCCAGTTTAGCATTAAAGTAGCACTGTAACTGAGAACCCCCCCCTGAACTTTTGAAAAATCATTTTCTAAAAACCAACACATTTAAGGTGGTTTGAGGTTCTAAAATTGAAAAACTTTTGGAATTGCGTTGCATGTAAAACTTAATCTCAACCCAAAAAGACAACAGAAAAATCCCTGAGCACTATAGAAAATTGAAGTGATTTTCAAAGTCATCATAGAACCAAGTAATTGTTCAAAGTCGAAATAAGAATTACTGGGGCATCTGCAGCAGCAGCAATCATAATAATAATAATAATGATGATAATAATAATAATGAGAAGTAGAATAATATGTAGGCTAACGATAATAGTGGTAGTGGTGGTCGGTTATTGTGTGATTATGATGGGTAAATCTAATACTTTGAAGGATTCATTGGCACAGTGCTGGACCAGTTGTTCAGTTTGGTGCGAGGGGGGAAGTCAGGAACTTCAGCAGTGAATCAGTGAATCAATATTTTGAAAACAGAGATAATGATTAATATTGCCCACTGTGAAAGGCAGGAAAGAAAGAAAGAAAAAAAAAAAAAAGGACAAAGTGGGTTGGTTTCAGGATTATGAACAATGGATAGGTTGGTTCGGGCCCAAGCCAAGGGAGCACCATTAACTCAGTGTTGCCAATTTAGATGTTATTCATCTAGATCTACATGTTTTGATGTGTATCTAGATGTCAGTAATAAGTTATTTGATATAAGTAAGTAGTGCCCTAACATTAGCTACAGCTCCATTCCTGCTTAGTCTCCACATATTGCACTACTACTTATTCTGCCCGCTTGCAATATTTGGATTAGACTTAGAGACGACGAGCACCCAAACTGACGTCACTAACTTCACCCTGCACTATTCCACCCATAGTGTTGGATTTATGCCTTTCCCAAGGGCATTAATGCAAAGTGAACACAAACTATCCCAGCCTGAATTGCACTCGGCTCACTGAGTCTATTTTCCACAACCACTCTGCTACCTCGCACCTCCTATTTGATATACAGAACTTTTCATATGTTAAAAATTTTGGAGCAAGTTGTACTGCAAGCATTGCTAAGCATTTACAAGTGTTTCAGTTATCAATCAAATTTTCTTTTTGATAGCTTTTTTCCAACTTAGCACCACCAGAAAAAAAATCTGATAAAAGACTCTTTTCTCACATATATTACACATTAGACCCGAAGACCTCTTCTCAAAGTTAGACGAAATAAGTCATATCTATAATTCAGTTTATAGCAATAAAATAATAATCTCAATAAATCAAGTAAAATTTTGATAAAGTAAATTTTGATGATCAATGGCTCATTTAGTATGCAATATATTTCCTAGATTATAGATTTATCTGGAGAATCTAGATGTTTCTGGATGTATTTAGACTTTTAAAAGTAAATCTGAAAATGAATTTGGCAACACTGCTAGCTTCCAGTTGTGGTTTTGTTATCATTGAGGGGGGGGGGTGTTGATACAGTAGTCAGAGAATAGTTGATACTGACGTTGGATGGAGGATGGATCAATCATGGGTAGAGTTTGGATAGGTAAGGTGGGGCCCCAAATTAGCTATAAAGATAACAAAATAATAAGATTTGGAGAAAAGTAAAAGCAATGGGTTACCTCCCTTGTCAGTTATGGAATTCAGTTTACGATTCTAGGTTGCTTTCATTTCTCCCTTCTCATCAATTTGTTGCTCTGAGACAGTCAGCTAAGGAGGGCTGTGCTACACTAATTTTCAATTAACCCTTTCAAGACAAACATATTAAGGAGTTTAAAGACCAAATTAAAATGCATCTGTAGACTTCGAAAAGATTTTTTTTGTCTTTCAGTTTTATCAGCACTTAATGTCCTTGTTGGACATATCTTACTTGAGACCTATTTGGCATTCTTTTTCATTAGAATTTGTTAAAATTTTCAAGAAAAAGAGAAAAAAATAACCCTATCTCTACAACCTCCTTGTTTATATTTTGAGAGCTAGCTATTGCATTTAATTGCAATCATCATCTGGGAAAAATGATTGTTTTTTCAAATGAACATTACTGGCAAAGGTCTTTTGAGTAAAAACTACTGGCGATATGCAATCATAATTTGATATATAGTAACCATACCGCTTAGAAATATTCAGTGCATATTTAGTAATTTTATTCAACTTGCTTTTTCTATTATCAATATTATTGTGAGGAAGTGTTATTTGGCACTTCTCGATTATTTGCTTCTACAATGTTTCCATCTCATTTTTTTTGTTTTATTTAAAATTATTCAACTTCTACAGTCTAAACAACAAAGGGGATTCTCCTCAAAAGCTCCATGAATAGTAATTCATCTTCGGCATTTCTACTTACATTATGCAATTTTTGCAGCCACTGCACTAAATATAGAGAGAGGAGGACTCAAGGAGCCAAGCACTCAGGCCCCCAAAGTTAAGAGAGGGTGTGAGATGCAATTTTAATCACCCTTCCCCTTTGGCTTTATGAATATTAGTTCACTTTCTGTAATTCCACAAACATTTTACAAAAACAAATCTCACTGAAATGGGGGGGGCTCAAGAAACCTCAAATCTTTAGATACAGCTTTGCTTTTAGTAGGACTGCCTCCTCGATAACCTTAAGGACCCTAGACTTTTGAAAGATTTGTCCATAAAGTAATACTTTTTTGATAAAATTTCACTTATAAGAGGCATAGCAAAAAAACAAGCTTGGCTGCACTAAAGTCAAACTCATCTGCTTCATTGAAATCTATAACATATAAAAACAGAAATCTTTTTTCCAAACTATATTATTCCAAACTATATGTCCCATTTCAACTCCTTCATTAGTAGTTCCAGCGAATGTGATTTGCAAACTTCAACAAAATAACTATCTGAATTGAAAAAGTGAATTAGTCATCAGTTTTTGCAAATGTTTTTTTTTGTGTGGTCGTTGTCATTGCTGTTATGATAGAAAATAGAGAAAAAAACTCAAATACCAAGGGTTCAACAAAAATCCCCCCAAAAGTGCCAAATAACCCTGCTGCAGTACAGTATGCCTTCTCCAGCTGTAAATATGGGCTATCCCAAAATATGATGATAGGGGACTTGACCTATTCAAAATGACTGGATACTCTATAAACAAACTTCATATATATAGAAACTAGTTGGCCTTGTGGTGTCATATATATATCATTTTATGATGGAGGCAATACAGTGAACCCTCATAGAACAGACTAATGTGGGGGGGTCTGTTTTAGCCGATTGTTTGAGTTAACCAGTGGTATTCTGTGAGTGTACATTGATCATGGTACATCATAAAACTATATAAAACATATATTTTGAGAACTTATTCAGCGTATGAGGTTATTTGTTTGAGTCTAATTAAGATCTAACTTCACTGAAAATCTATAAACCATTACAACTTCTGAATGTGAAGAAATAGATGGAATTTTGAAGTTATTCCCACTACTCAGCTTTTGTCCATTTTATGCGATATCCAGCTTAATGGGGATCCATTTTAACATCGCTTTTTTTTTTTTAGTATAAGCAAAATTTCGTGCAAGACTGTCAATTGAGAATGATATGCAAATGTGTCTCTCTGAAACAGTGCCTACAATTGAGTTATCCTATTGAAAGAGCTAATCTCTAACCAATTACTAACAAATACAGGTCTATGGTATGGTTGGACAGGACCAGAGTAGCCAACACGTTTGAATTTTTTTATCCAAAATTGAGGCAAAAACATTAAAAAAAGTTATATTCTCCAGAAAATAATCTGAAATATAATATAAAAATTGTTACAAATACTTAAAATCCCACAATGCAATTTCTTGAACCCCTGAAAATAAGGGACACTGCCTATGAATTTTGCACACATATACAGCCTATTTGGGCCCAACAAGAACTGAGTAAAGTCGAAAGTTAAAAAATTGTAGTTGAAATGAAAATTGACAGTTGTAAAATAATTCAAAATAATGAAGATATGAAAGAAAAGGTTAGGAAGGCAAATAGCTTGATAAATAAATTGAACTGAATCAATAATACAAAAGATTGATATATCGTGATGTCATTTCTCTGATGTTAATCTAAGCTTTCTATTCCAAACTATTATTTTGGCAAACACTTCCTTAATAAAGAAAGAAAAAAAAATAGATGTTAAAAGTCAGAGATAGATTCAATCCATGAAATATGGATTTGTTTTCCCAAGTAGCAACAACAATTTTGCCTGCTGCGTGATCCGAGGAGTGTTGCAGCTGCTACCCTCGTGTTTTGTCCTTCCTCCTCTTCATCCTGTTTAGGAAAAAGTTTACATCAGATCCGTCCCAACTGCTATTTGCAGAAGAAAGAAAGGAAGGAAGGAAGGAGGGAGGGAAGGAAGGGATGAAGTCCAAAGACCAGTGTTGCCAAGTATGGTTTGTTATTTATAGCTAAAATCAGCTATATTTTTCATTTGTAGCTAAAAATATTGAATTCAAAGCTCGCATCATATAAAATAACTACACACTAAAACTTGAGAATGAATTATAATTAAAAATTGTACATCTGCTTTCATTAAACAGATTTTTGGCTCTCATAGATTCTTCTCTGTTGAATTTTAAAGAAAAAAAGAAATGGCTAATTTGGCAACCTTGCATTTCTGCAGCCACCTCCAACTCCTCTTGGGAAGAAGAAGAGGAGCCATTCCCTGGTTCTACAGCTTGTCTAATCAATCATAAGATTGAATTTGGGTGATTGAAGATAAAGCGGGGGTTAGGGCTAGAGTAAATGGGGAAATAGCACAGGCCAATTGCTTGGTTGTTTCATCGACTTGATTTTTAATGTTGCAATGGAGAATGGGGCCAATACCCTTCCATTGTAACCAAAATGGTTTCTTTATTTCTGATTTTTTCTTATTCTTTGATTCTTTGTTCAAAAGCAACAGTGATATTATATATTTGATAAAGATGAATCTTTTGGATTGTGTCTCAGTGGTGTAGCTAGAGATCTGGGGGTCAGGCGACTCAATTCTTTGTGGGACCTTGAGATTTGATGAAAAAGTGTTTATTTGTACATATCTACTAATATAATGAACAGTGTCATTATCTTGGTTCTCTGTCCGTGACCATGGACTCTACCATTTAAGGTAACAATTTTTGCTGATGAAAATCTGGCTCACTACTGCTCCATAGTGAACAAAATAGTTTCTATGTTTCTGATTTTGTTCATTTTATTTTTCATTCTTTGATTATTTATTCATTTGAAACCATCAACCAAAACTGTCAACATAATTAACATAGGTTTCTGCAGTTTTCAAGTGACCCTAGCTGGGTAGCTATGCATGTATGTAAGTATGTGTACAGGCTGAGCTAACCAAGCTAGAGAGCTACTCTTTATTATGTCTAGAAAAAACATTTTACAATGTGAATGTATGCTTAATTGGTCCCTTGGTTCGCAGCATTCACATTTGTTTTTTCAGACTTTTTTAAGTGATCACTGCTTAACAGAAGGTGAGAGAAGTGACTTATTCAAACACATTGCATGTGTGTTTTGTGGATCTTCAATTGATAAACAAAAAACAACTTGATATTGAAAATTAGTACCCATGATTTTATTCTGAGTAAATTTTCAGGCATATCAAGCCAGCTGCCGACATCCTTAATGAGAAATTTACCATAAGCCCATGATATAAAAGAGATAGAGAAAATTACCTCCAGTTCCCATAGCAACCAGCTTACAAAAAATCTGACTTAAGCTTGAAAAACATTCTTCATATTTTACTTGAAAATTTAAATAAGAATCAGCCACTTACAAATCACAAGAAGTGGGAGTCTTTCTGACATCATAGCAACATAAAAAAAAAAAATGAATGGGGTTTGGTGGTTTGCAAGTTCTGTCAAACAATGCCCTTTCCAAAGTAATATGGGACCTCATTAAATACAGGAAATCCATGACTCGTGAGCTGTGGTTAGCAAGCAAGTACACTAGACCATCACTACTATAGTGAGATTGACTTACACAAGACTCTCCTCACTTATGGCCTTGTATCAAATTAGGCTAAAAGTAAGTAACAGGATTTTTTATATTATTGAAGACAAAATCATTTTGAAATGAATACCACAAGTATCATATCAACTTAGGAATGCATTCCCCCCGCTTTTTTCCTATTAGATCAATTAGCATTATTTTGTTTCATTACTATGTCACCTTCATCAGTAGTGATGCTTCATATGTGAAACAGAGATACACAGTTCGTTCAGTTCCAATTGCAGCTGATCTACAAAAATGACAAAAAGACATTCTTAGTATTACACTGTAATTCCCGCCATGTACCCTGATGGTTGAATCAGGAACACCCAATTGATACACTAGTCCCTGGATGATCCAAGAATCAAACATATCATTATAAATGAGCAAATTATGATTACAAATAATGCTAAAGTATAATCCCCGCCCTCTAAAAAAAATGATAGCTATAAGCCAGAAGCGTATCATTCATTTTCTGTTTCTTCCTAGATACTCTATGCCAAATTATAGCTGTATGTTACTTATATGGCAGGGTATAGAGTGATCAAAATTTAAACAGGTCTGGCTAGTCACTCAATAGAAACTGTTTTGTAACCAACATTTTTGGGGGAACAAGCTGTGTTGGGCGCAATCTGCAGATAATGAAGTCCTACTGTATTTCAATTAAGAATTTTAATAAGAATTGGTTGCTTACAAATAACAAGAAACGGAAGTCTTTGAGATGTCACAAGCAACATGTCAGTGACTTTTCCTATTTTTAAATAATTAAAAAAAAATGGTGGTTTGCAAGTTGTCTGTCAACTGATGCCTTTTTCATTCTCAACTAAGATGGGACCTCATTAAATACAGGAAATCTATGACTAGTGAGCTTGTTGGCCACTAGAGGTCAGGAGTGAAGAATAAAACTAGGACAGTAGTGATTAGTCAGAAAAAGAGGAGGAAAAAAAACTACTTCCGTTACCAAAGACCAACAATATAGCAAAATATTCTCTGGGAGGAAACTTAGAGTGGGTTCATGGAAGCTGGGAAGAAAAATGATGGGTGAATAATTTGATGGGGAGGTGGAGCGGAAGTGATATAGTAGTTGGAATATTTCAGCTCAAAAGATTATTTCCCCCCAAAATTATTTTGCAGAATCAGTGCATACTATGTACAGGCCTAGTTAGTAACTCTATAGAGACCATCACATAACCAACATCTTTTGGCAGCAGGCTGTGTTGGGGATTATCAATTGAAAATTTGAAGGAGGGGGTTAATGATAATTATTTTGCTCCTTTTTAAAAATAATTACACAGTGTATTCCATTCAAGCTGAACCCTCAGAGCGGTTGTTATTTTTAAACTGATTTGTATAATGTCATTTAATAAGAATCCAGTACATACACATTTATACAAAAAAAAAAAACTATACTTGTTCTACATATGCACATACATACATCCTCACAAATATATACCACTTGCTGTCATATGATACATATCTTATTTACTCATGTAGAATGCAATAAATTTGATATGAAAAATCTGGGACAAAATTGAGGGTCTAGCATTATACTTAGCTATAAGAAAATAATAATTATACATATACTATTGATTTTTAGCTGCAAAAATGGGGATCGCATTATATTCAAGATCTCACTGTACTCGCATAAATATGGTATTTGATAATTTTTCAAGAGTCCTGGCTTGATTCTGAGGGAAAAAGTCCTCCTTTCATTTTTTCTTTCTTTTTTTAAAAATGGTTTCAAATCTTCAAATAAATACTACTTTCCCTCAGCAAGTGGATGATAGAATTCTTCTTAGGCAAAAGCCCAGACCAAATTCTAGCAAGGGAGCCTATAAAGCTTGATGTCAACTCTCAAAGATTGGGAAAATTTTCTAAATGCACTAGCATCTGAAGCAGTGATCACTGACTGACATATCCAGATGTTAAGTACATCCATTTCTCAGTGCTGCCCGTCTAGATATCAGAAATTACTATTTAGATGATTTTTTCAAATAATATTTCGATTTAATTTATAGTAATAAAATTAGTAACATTTTCAATAAGTTAGGTAATATTTCAATAAAATGAATGAGTCACATCTAATTTTACAAATAACATGTAATATATTTGCTAGCTTTTAGATGTATATCCAGAGGACCTTGATGTTTCACCCAAATTGAGGACCCTTGATCCAGAGAGATATATTTAGGATAGTGAATGATGGCTCAATAAAATAATTCAAAGAACAAAATGAATATATGAAGATACAAATGATTAATTCAAGATATGCTTAATGATTTCTCTTTAGAAATGCACGGAAAATCTGGAAGAAAAGGACTGTCAAGGGTGAGGGAATCGGGCAAACATTACTGCTAGCCTTATTTCTAGCAGTGGTTCCCTAAAGCCGGCTGTAACTCGAAACTGGAGAAAATCATTTTCAGTTGCACAGAATGCAATTGGAATCAGTAGACCTATGCAGGGGAGAAAAAATTAATGATAAATGAAACTGGAAAATACCACCATCACTTTGAACTGAATGAAAATCAGTTCATATATAGTTACTGTGGAATATAACTTACTAAATTACCGCAACTTCATGGTCTCAGAAATAATTTTTGTGATCAGTCACTTTTTCATTATTCATGATACTCTATTTACTATATTATACCTAGTATAATTTCTATATACACATCATTTGGGTTATCAAGAGAATTTTTGATTACTGTTTGGCATAAATCACCATCTTATGTGATTGGAATAGGCTTATGAGAAAGTAACCTTTGACCTGAGGGGACAGTAAACTTTCAAGACTTATTGGAAGGGGTGGGGCCAGAAAATATGGTACACACCATTTATTACAAGTCAATTCAGCAATGAATACATTTGACCTAAAAAATCTGGATTTTGTTTTCATGCTATGTTCATTTATGGGATATCCTATGTGCTTAGCCTAATCTTGAGCCCCTTGGAATTGCGAAGAGTAGTTCCTTTGAGAATTATCTGGGAAGTAAAGGATCCGCAACCTCTTCTTTCTCTGGTCACTTGTGATAGAGTGTGGAATAAAAATCATGTCTAGTCACAGGAGACCCATTCCCTTATGCTAAACCACTTCATTGCACTGTGAGATAGTGTTTGGATCAATCTTTCTTGAGGCGAGCAAAAAGGCCAGGGAACTGTTCACATGTGGGTAATATTAAAAATAATATAATAATTTCATGCAGGGTTCCTGGAGACGTGAAAGTTATTTCAAGGGATCCTCCAGTCTAATGATATTAACAAGCACCCCAACCCCATACTTTTTTTTTCAGTAAAAGGCCAGTTGTTCTCTTGGGAGACCATTTATATCCAACCAAAATAGTCACAATAAATTGTCCCCATTTTGTTAAAGGTCAAATAGGGAAGGCTAAGCCATTTGTCATTGAAGACATATGTTGAACCACCTTTGATTATAATTATTCCCATCATTTTTGACCCTACATTATGATAAGAGGAATATAATGGGTATTATGGGGGAGAGCTATGGTTATTTACTAAGCCTAGCTTAGTTAGGCAGAAGGCCACAGTAATAGGGTTAGCAGTAAGGATAAAACTCACTACACCAGCAAACAATCCCTCCAACTGACCTGTCCTCATGTCATAAAAAATCTAGTCTCAGGAGATCAGCTCCTCCAAGTTATACTTCCATACTGCATAAACAGAAGTGAAGTTCAAGTCAATGTTTGGAGCACTCCAAAGGCAAGTGGAACTGAACTATTTTGTCTCTACCCACATGTGTGCTCCCCCACTGAACTTTCAACCTAATGTTACATTCTGTCCCCATGGAGATGGAGAGACAAATACAACTCAAAAAACAATAGCAGGGAAACCAATGTGAATCAAACTTGGTTATGATACTTCTGTATATTTACTATTTTATAGTACGTACAATGTATACTCTTCACTTAGAGGTCATATTTAGAAGATCAGATTAGGGTTAGGATAGTCCTAAGTAACCTTCAGCCAGTAGGATGCTGAGTAAATCTTCTGGATATCACAGAGAGAGGAGATTAAATCTTAAATGCAAGGAAATATGGTAATTTTCTTTATTGGCTGGAAATTTATAGTCACATTAATCACTGCTTAAAATCATTGCATGTGCATCTGTCTCACACAAAATTCAAATAAAGTAGTTTTGAAAAAATCATTAAGATTCATGGTTAATTTGAGTTTCGGTTTTGTTTAAGCAATAAGAAAAATTGAAATCATATATAATTAGGTTAATTAAACTTTGAAATTGAGATTCTTATTTTGAAACAAAGATAAAAAAATAAACAAATCAAAATAGCTAGGGATAACATTTGTTCAGAAAGTAAAGAATGGATTTATGTATAAGGAATTGAACTCTGACCTTACAAAATTGATAAGGATTTAATTGAACAAAAATCATACCAGTAAAAATAATTTTGCTGGGCTTTATTTCTTCATCATTCATTTCTCTTCCTACTTTCAATGACTCAAGATAATTTATTTTGGCAAAAAAAACAAAAATTTAAGAGCACAGAGATTTTCTATCTAAATTTGGTCTCATAGCAAAACCCCAGACTGGAGGATATTCTAAGAGGGAATTTGAAAAATCAGACACAGGAAACTGTATACCGTGTATGAATCTTACGCTACATGCTTATGGTCATGTAACCAAGATGATTTTATTTTGGAGATGATGTACATTCAAATACAGAGGAACCTACATAGTGTGATCCCTTTGGGACAGGGATCTATTAGATAACAATAATCAGCTGATAACACTAAGCAAAGGATATAAAAATTGGAACAATTTACATTCATAGTCATGCTTGATGTTAAATTCATTGTCATTAACAACTTCGCATTATAAAATTGAATTTGTGTACACCGTGCGACTAATAGTGAAGCATACTAATGTTTGTGGGAAAAAAAAAAAAAATCTGTATAATTTTGACTTTATTCTACTACAAACCCCATACAATTATGTCAATATTTGTATTTTCAATAAATTTTTAAAGTTGTAAAGAGAATTCATGGACACCCTGTGAATATTGGATAGATATATGGACAAATTTCAAACAAGGTGCCAAGCCACGGACTAGAATCGGGGGTAGGGGGGCTCATGACAATCCATAAACTACTTTTCAGAAGGTGATTACCAAAAACGAGATCAAGAACATCTTTTGCACTGACTTGAAACAACAAAAGAGCAGTAATAGATGTAAATCAGCATTGACTTTTTGCTAAGAACTATTTAATAATTGAATGGAACAGCTTAGAGAAATTCAAAAGGTGTTTCTGAGAATGGTAAGAGTTATCAGCTACTTTTTCAAAGTGTCCCTACCCTCCTGGCATCTAAACATAAATTCTAGATATTTATCATTCAAACATAGCTGAACAGACTGTGATGAACAAAAGAAAAACAAATAGAAAAAAAAATGAAGGGAACCCTGTATGTTAAAACCAACACATAAACAAAAAGAGATAAAACAAGAAAAACAGAAGTAAATACATAAATGATATTGTTATTGTTTTGAATAAATTTTACTCTGGAATTGTTTACTTGTTATTGTTTTCAACATAGAGTATACGAAGGTGCGGAATTTTACAATCAGGACCATGTTCCCTACCTTGTACAGAAATAAATACCCAACCTGGTTTCAAAATGTTACCAATTTTCTTTCACCAGTACTTTTGGGGTTATCATTACTTCTTTTTTATAGCTATGAATATTCTTCTCTTGGTTTAAAAGACAAATCTCACTAAACAAATCAACTTGAAAAAATAATTCATCAAAAATGAAATATTTTAAGCAGTATCTGCTTGGATAAACATATTCAAAGGATAGTCACAAAAAAAAAAATAAAAACAATAATAATGCTCTTGTCTACAGTTTTTTGACATATGTAAATAAAAATCATTTCATATCATTTTAAATTCTAAATTTAAAATCTAAAGAAAATGCTTACTTGATCAACTCTTTACAAATACTTTTGCTTACAATTGAAACAATTACAAGGGGAATAACCTGCTTTATTCTATATATTTCAAATGTCATGAATAAGTACTTCCACGTCTTTTTGGTCTTTTTCTAAACTGTTATTTCTTAGTCATACACAAGAATGGCAATGCAGGCAGTCGCACCCAGTCATGCATCAGAAACATTAGGAATTACCAAAAAAGAAAACCTTGAACAGAATGAAAAGAATCAAAATAAGGCAATTCCATAATATAAAGGTTGTTTTTTCTAGTTCAGCTTGACTAGGCATCAGTACAGGCCCTGGTCACAAGTGCTTTTGAAGCAAGCTGGGGTGACCAGTCAAGTTAAAGGAGACCATTACATGAGGCTGAATTTGAAGGGGTATTGTCAATCCTTGAGGCACCCCAAGAGGAAGTACCAAGGGCAAAAGACAATTTTCCTCTCTACCCACTTAGCCATTACCCAGGGACCATAAGTACTGATTCCCAGATAAGGGAGCCCCATCCCCACCACACACCATGCAGGTCTTAGGATCAGTAAGGAGTCCACAGGGGAGAAATTCTGGAGAATAAAAAATATTTCAACACCAAGATAAATGTCATATCTAGTAGCCACTGAGTTCTTGTTTCAGCTATTTATATCAAAATATTTTTGGAGCCAAATTCTTTGAAACAATTCTTGAACCGAATTTATCAGATTTGGGAAGCAGGCCATATTTATGGGTATTGCTGGATTAAGGCATAGGTTACAGAGGCTGCAGCTGAAAGGCCTCTGCCAACTGGAGAGCCTCCAGAGATGAAAAGCTATTTCATTTGTGAATGCTGAATCAAAGTATAAGTACTCTAAATTTAAAAAAAAAAGACTTATATTCACAGTATATACATTTTTTATAGTGAACCTATAATGACATAGATATTATATGATTGCTTGTGATGTCTAAGAATGACTAAAACAGTTCTGCCTGGAAAACGATGTTCTCAAGAACTACAATTTACTGATGTTTTGGAGAAATTTGAAAATATTACTGGAGGCCTCACAGTACCTTTAGCCCAGGGGCCTACAAAATCTCAATCCAGCACTATTGACGGCAGTCGTTCCTAAACTTTTTAATTTATGCACCCTCAGTGCATAATGATTTTTTTTTTTTTAAGGAGCCCCAAGTCAGAAAATATTGAAAAAACAAGAACTTTTTTTATATCTGCCTCTCCTAATAATCGTACTTACTAGTAAGATGGGTGATGCTGCTGTTCACAATGTTTACTCATATCTTAGATGTTGCATCTAGTATTGCGTAGAATTATTACAATTTTTGAATGTCCCACGTTGACCCAGAGAGATAAATGTGCACTCAAAGGGTGCTGCACACACTTAGGGAATCACTGGTTTATGGGACACACAATTTGGAACAAATTAGTTACTCGCTAGTGGATCGGCACAGTAACGATCACCATAAAGCATTGTTTTCAAAACCTTTTGGCCACAGCCCTGAACACATTTTTTTGGTCTGGTGAACATGATTTTAGTGTTTTATCAAATTGATTTCACCTAATAATTCAGAGCAAGTACTGGGCATGAATAGACTGGATCACATCAGGAGTTTAAATACATTTTTAGATGTTTCGTTATTAATGACTTTTTTCCTGTCCTAAAGTCTCAATGATGCTTTATATTTGAAAACCATGTTGTAAATATATTTGGACAATTTTTTTTACTTTTTTTTTACATTTTTGGATTCGGAAGTATCCTCGCAACCTCATTTAGTTAGTAAACCACCGCCATGAAGCAAGTTCTCGTGAAAACCAAAGACATTCATGGTATTCACTTCCAACTAATTCCTTTGGGAAAGGTAAGAATCCATCCCACCCTCAAGCTACGGATAAAAAAATGCCAAGTGAATTGAGTGATGCCACTTCAGCGGCTTGTCCCCTCTAAATTTAATTCACATATCGTAAACAAGCCAAGTAAGTAGTATTGTGCTATGTGAAGCACAAGAACAGCTGGCTGAAACAATAACCAGCACAAAATTTAATTTTTTAAATACTTTATTACTACATACCAATGCATTTTGGGTGAAAAGAGAGTTTAAGATAAAATTGGGTAGGGATAAAGTTAACATAAAGAAAGTAAACAAAAGAGAGAAAAAGTGGAAAGAAAGAATAAGAAAATTTTCCACAAATTGAGAGACAAAGGGAGAACTTTGAAATCTAGACTAAGTTTAATTTGATTACTAATGAGTCATATTAACAGCCAGGAGGTCACTAACTGTGAATTACTAGTTCCTACCAAGTTCAAAATGGCTGACTACTAACAACTAGCATGACTAATGATCATTTCAACATCAAATTCTTGATAGAGGCAGTTAACTTAGAAAGCCAAGTATATATATGGTACTAATATGAAGCAGGGAGGCAAATATATCAGATGACATGACATGAGATAAATATATAAATATATATATATATATATATATATATATATATATATATATATATATATATATATATATATATATATGTGTGTGTGTGTATGTGTGTCTGAGGCTTTTCTCATGAGAAAGATGACCTATATTTTAAAACAATACCATGAACTTAGGATTTAATATACTAATAGAAATTGTGATATTCATTTATTTGTACATTTTTAAACCACAAGTATTGGAATTTATACATGTACTGATGGTGAAGGATGTTGGAAACTATGGTATATGTATAAGTCTAGTACGTAAATAAATAAATAGACTAAAATTAATGAAAGATGTTTCTTGAAAGACTTTTTTGTTGAACTATCTTTTTGAATTATAAAAATTGAAAAATGTTAAAAAATTAAAATCTTTCCAAGTTTTTATAATTAGTAATTTTATACTATTGCTTAACTGCATCTTGATCTTCGGTTGCTTTTCATTGCCTTATTAATATAAATATCAATAATAATAATTTACAATACTTCATCTAATGAAAATAAATGACATAATTACTTTTCAAAGTTTTTTGTAGATAAAATTCTAACAAAACTGAGAGAAGTGAATGAAAGAAGTGTATTCTTAGCAAAAATAAAATGGTAAGACACTGTATACAAGATAAAATCAAGATTTTTGCAAGTTAGCTAGTCCAGATAAACAAAAATACATAAATGGGAAAAAAAAACCAACCTGTGTTTTAGCAGCAGTTATCATTTGAGGGTAAAACTCCAAGGGTAGGGAGGAGGACTGCAGAGTGGGGGTCAAGCTGGTCATCAAGTGACCACAAATAACCAAAAAATCTAGTTAAAAAGATGACCAAAAGTTGTCTTGAGAGTCCTGAATAGGAGAGAACAAACTAAAAAGTGATTCCTAGGAGGAAAAGTACAACACAAGAATGGTGATGGATATAAGTATATACATGTATGTGTGTACGGGATGCTGGTGCTTGTGTTGGTGGTGGTGTAAGGAGTGGTGATGGTATTGGTGAGTGAGTGAGTGAGAAGGAAGGGGAGGAGAGACAAGTGGTGTGAGTGGTATTTTTTATTTTTTGTCATAAACTTTGTCACAGGAAGTGAGAGAGAGAGAGAGAGAGAAGTTTGATAGTTGGGAAGTTGTGTCTCTCTTCTCAGTTGAGGACAATAAACTCCCAAAGCTCAATTTTA
The DNA here is from genome assembly GCA_963457665.1 of Thysanoteuthis rhombus. NCBI lineage: Eukaryota > Metazoa > Mollusca > Cephalopoda > Oegopsida > Thysanoteuthidae > Thysanoteuthis > Thysanoteuthis major. The sequence continues at coordinate 49,547,875 of OY735225.1, read as the reverse complement.
TAGAACAAAGAACCAGAAAAAATAATTGAGAGACCCACTAGAGGTCTCTATATAACAACAAATGAGTCTACTATTGAGTCTAAGAATTTGTCAGTGCCAACTTATAAACCAAAAGAAAAAGAAAGAGAACAGGGGTGAAGTACGAGTGTGTGTAGGGGGGGGGGTGCAAAGTAATTATTCATACCATTATTCATATTTCAACCACACCTATCAATGCTTTTTTTCCTAGTTCAGCAATGAATATCAATGTTCCCAAATGTTTTTTCTTTGTTTTCTCTCCAACTAACTAATTCTCTAATAAACAAGAAACATGTATGCTATTTAAAAGCAATTGAGACCCTTCTTTCCCCCACCCCCAAAATATCAAAATGTAAAACCAACTCTCATTGTCAAGACCTACACTGACGAGTTAAAAAATATCTAATGAATGTGAGGACTCCAAGGGAATGTGTTCTTTGAATATCCCCTGCTGAAATAAGGTGGAGGGGATCTAATAGTCCAGTAAATAAAGTGCTTCAAAAATGATTCTTTTAACCCAATAAACATTTAAGCAATAAAATATACAATGGTGAATAATGGACATAGGAATGAAGAAACATATGCAACAACATGGCTTTACTCAATCAAGATTATTTCAGCAGTTATGCCTGTACCAGTTAATCTAAACAAGATGAAAAATACCATGGTATTCCATCCTTCAGTGACACAACTTCTAACTAACAAGCATAATTTTCTTTAGGATCTAATCTAATCATATATCAATTATCAAGACAAAAAGACTACCCCAAAACATACCTATTGGTGAATGTCCAAGTATCCCAGACCATTACTATTGTACTAAGTTTGATGGTCAAAGGGTGCACCACACTAATGACCTTGAGCCAGATTAGGCAAAGTTTGGAGGCTTCCACAAATGCCAGATTAAGCTAACCCAGTGACTACCAAAAATTTCACAAATACAAGAAATACTTTTAGATATTCATGTTCTTATTTATTCTAGTGATTATAAAACTCAGGATGACTCACAATAGTTCAGTAGCCAAGTCTCTACCAAAAATGAAATAGGAAAGCAGAACCAACAGAAAAATAATTATTCTAATAAAATGCCTCAGAAATTCCATATATAAAATTATTAAAAGTATCTTGTGAAACTACAAGGTTACAGAATATTTCTTCGAATAGTTAAAGATCCATGACAGAGCTGAAAAAAAAAATTTCTTCAAATGATATCAGCACATTGACATCTGTGTCGTGTGTATTTGAGAGGATTTTTTTGGTAAACATCTTACATTAAGGAAGATGACTTTTTCAAGTGACATAACTAACTTTAATACAACAAAACAATATGATCATAAAAAAGAAAAATGCACATCAATTGAATAACAAAAAATCAAGAATAGTGCAATTTAAGATATTTTTTGCAAATTTTGATGTCGAATGATGGCCTTCATTTAATCAGGAAATTATGCATTGTTGAGAAATGTTAGGTTTTGAATTTATGCTTAAATATAAGGTTATTAAAAATAAAATCAAGGTAATCCATATAAGCTGAATCTCCTCAAAAAATTTAATGAATATCTTAACTGATATCCAATACCTAAAAACAATTCGATTTTGCTCGCACGTGTTTTATCACTTTTTAAAATCATTTTCATTGGTGGCATTTTGTTGTGTAATCGCCAAAAGGTATTTTAAATTTCTTAGGAGCTATTCATATTCTTTCTTGTTATTTGTTTGATGCGTAATTTCTTTTTCATGTTTTTATTGCCCCCTTTTCAAATAATCGACAGTTATTTTTTCTGTTAGTCAGGGTTATCTCCCTCAATTTATCTTGAAAAAGTTATCTCCTTAAGGCAGTCAGTTTGACATTTAACATTCCCTCTCTCCTGTAAATTCCTTATAGAACATGAAGGGCAACATTGAGCTTTCAGCGGCAGCAAGTTTTATGGTGTGGAATCACTAGCCACACACTCAAGATAGACTGCTTTATAGAACTAAAGGGCTCCAACTGCCCCATTCACCAATAAATGGAAGGAAGGTGTGATTGGTGCCTTTCCTAATGCAACAGTGGAAGTTGATCTGAAGCTCACCTGGAAAGGATACCCTACTAAAAATAGGATATGGGTAAGACTTTCAGGGTAAGACAATTCAAGTGCTTTTCGAAGAGCCTGATGGTGAGAAGAAAAGAGATATACACAGGAGCAGTCATTAACACCCCTCCTCCCCAACACCTTATCATCATCATCATCAGTCTTTTATCTCTAATCAATGGACATAGACCTTCCCAAGGATTCTCCATATTTGCCTTATGCACAATCATTATGATCATCAGTCATCTTAGGTCCACTACTGGATAAGGGCCCATCCCAAATCTTGTCATGTTGGTTTGGGGGAAGGTAGAAGTTAATAGAGCTTACCAATTGCCACCATATGTGTCCCTCTACGCAGGTTGCCTCCAAAGAACAGTGAGCCCAGTCTGTCCCAGCTATTTTACCCATTGTAAACTATCTCAGTTAGAATTTGGCTTGCTGATTCCATTGTCTATGCCATTAAGCTTTACACCATTCACATCTCTTCCAATATAGAATGAATTAATTTTTTCTCTCTCCCATCTTCTCTTTCAAAGCAATGGTCTTTGAACACCAAGTCGCACATCAGTAGCAGGCTGCAAAGCATCAGTTGCCAGGCAGCGAGGAAACAATATGATTTGGTAACATTTCTTTCGAAAATAAAAACAAATTCATTTCTTAGGCTCTCAATTTGTCAGATAAACTCTTTGAGTATATTAGCTACTCATTTGACTTATAGTTGACTTGACTGTATTCTATTCATGATTACCCGCCCCCAACCTTGGGGACAGTCTGTTATAACTTTTTCAATATTTAACCGGTCTATGGTGTAGAAAAAGTTGAAGACCCCTGTTTTTATGCAGTAGTCAGCCGGGTTGAATCTGCTATGGTTCAATCCTCCAACTATCCTGTCACACCAATGCCAAGACATTCTCTCAAGATATGTGGCAATGGAAAAGGGCCAAGATGATCGATGCCTTTCTCATAAGCATGAGCGCCAACAAAATGTAAAATTCAGTTTTCACTACAGCTAACAATTAGGCTATCCCACTTCACCATATACAAATATACTTAGAGAGAGAGAGAGAGAGAAAGATGAAAGTAACACCAATAATTATATGCAGAGGATAACATACAAATTTTACTGTCTATGTTCAATTTTAACTCCCTCAATATGACTTTCTATAAATAAATCAAAGCTTATCTCATAAAATTGTTGATTTTAGCCATGTGTTCTTGTCAACTTGGTTTATCCAAATTTAAACCACAGGGCAGGCATATAAAACTCAATCAAAGTAGAACATGACAAAAATAGACATCTTTGAATACATAGACATCACTTCCTGAAAATTCTTAGGATAAATTACATCCACCAAGACTAGAATAACTTTACTGGAGTCTGTGAATCTTATCATCAAGGAATATCATTGCTTCCAGAATGGCTGACTTGTCTTACCATCTATTTTCCAGCATAAACCAAGTTTGCCATTTGGTATTTTTCATGATGAAAATTAGCCAATTTTGGTACTGAACAAAGCTATTTGGTCTCAAAAACAAAACAATGATACCAAACAAGAATTTACAAAATATAACAATCCCTTAGACACAAATGATCTGGTGCAACATAAATATATGCACGAACAATAGATATAAGTAATATACATTCAAATCTATTTTTCCTGCCAGCTTAGTCTGATAATGAATTTTGAGTTATTCGATTATTTTGAGACTGAAGCTACTTCATTTGATCTTGGGACCATAGAAATTAGGTCCAGTGAGACAGAAGATATCAGGCAATCCTGTGCAGTACATCAGCAGGGATCAATAAAGAGATCAATCCAGAATTGTTGATCCGGTGCTGATAGATTGTCCGCACCCTACGTGGTTAGCAATGGTTTTCCGCAAGATTTTATCGCCAGCACACAACAGAAATAAATAGATTTGTTTCAATTTGTTTATTGTAAAGGGAAAAAAAGTAAATGGGGGTAAGGTTAAATGTTGCTCAGACTGAGGGAAAGATGAATATTTTTGATTGGTTGATGGAAAGCAAAGAAAGGTCGAGAGTTCATACAGATACTTATAGGACATTTTTGGCTTATTGAAAACAAAAAAAAATTTCTTTGTGTAGTATTTATGTTCATGTATTATAGCAACGATTATTTATGTATAAATATACATATATATATGTATATTAGCATAGTATCCATGATAAATAAAAGGATTATCTATACACGGATTGGCACGTCTACCTTAGTTCAAAGTTTCTGCATCCTCAGCCTTGGATCAAAGTGTTGCCACCAGAACTTTTGCCCATGATTGGAGTGTAATATCAGAACATAGATAGGAAAATGTTCCTTACAAAAAAGATTATAAATCAAAACACATTGCGTATTTATAAATGTGGAATATATATATGTATGCGAGTATATATGTGGAATATATGAGTGTGTGAGTGAGTGTGTATATATATATATATATATATATATACATATATATATATATATGATGATGGGTCATCAAGTCAATAGCCAGATATTGAATTTTTTTCAATTTTGACAGGATTTTTTTGTTAAGTTGTTAATTTTCCCAAGAATAAATTTGTTCCTTCCATTGAAAAAAAATTTCAATAACACTAGAACATAATTTGGTTTTTGCGAAGAATGATTGAATCTGAATTCCCAGAATAACAAAGGAAGATGATTTGAAGGCCTTTCTTTCATAATTGATATTTACAAAAACCCTGGTCGATTTTTTTCCTTTAAAATTAGTGCGATGGGGGTATGTTTATGTTTGATGAATAAGAACATCAAATGTGAAAATTTGAATGTAATGATAATTCATAAGATTTAGTATTTACATGTACATCGTGTATAAGATTTAAGAAGAACAAAAACCTTTCTTCTATGTATGATTGTATGTGTACAGACATATGCCCGTATTTTGATTAAAAATCATGCAAAAAAAATTCTTTTTTTCTTCATAAATCTAATACACAATTTATAAAAAAACAATCTAAAAAAGAAAACAAAAAACCTCAAATGAAAAAAGAAAGATACAAGCACAAATGTGTTTCATTTTATTCACTATATCTTATCTTACATTGTAAACTAAGTCTTAAAAATATATAGTCCATTTATAAAGTTTACAATAGATTCTTTTTTTAATAAATCATAAACAGATCCCCATCGCACTGATTTTTAACAAAAAAGTCAACTGGTGTTTTCATAAATACACAGTAAATACGACCTAAATCTTATGAATGAATAGTTATTCACAAATTTTACAATGCTTCCACGCCCTTTTTCATAAATAGTAAACATATCAGCATTGCCCTATATTCATAGAAAAAAAAAGTCAACCAATGTTCGAGTCAATGATTCATAAAAAGTAATGTCACCAGTTTCATACATATATTACCCCTCTGACAACTGTTTTAAAATTGTGGTGTTTTTGAAACTTTTAATTTCAAGTTTTTAAAACAATTGTCAGTGAGTAGCATTATCGTAAATCTTTATGAAACCATCGTATTTGGGTGTTTTTGGAACTTCATGAAATCTAATCAAAAAAAGTTATTAAAAAAATATAATTCTAAATTAAGTATCAGTGAGGTAAAATATGTAACAACTTGGTATTTTATTTTATCATGATAAATTTCATAAAACCAAATCATATTTGTTCATGTGAAATTGACATACGGACTTGCACCATCCAGTGTCAAGGCAAAATATGTACATTTCAATTTGATCAATTCTGGGAGGGAACAGCTGAAGTGCCTGCCATTTTTCTATTTTCAACAAATACTAGAGCTTATTTTATTTAGTAAAAGCAAGAAAAAATTTGACATCAATATATTTTCAATATTTTCTCAATGTCCGTGAGAGTAGCTTCCCTTTAACCATAAAAAAAATGTGAATAATTGAATCCGCAAATTTCAAGTTCACGAAATTTGAAGATGTACTGAACTTTGTTGATGCAAATCTGATAACAAATATCAATCTCTTTTTACATATTGTCAATCATAGTATGACTTTCATGAATGTAAATGATCCAAAGAAAACTGGTCATGGCACAAGCTTCATAACATGAGAAGTACAAGTGACGAATCATTCAACACTTATCCTGGATAAATAATATTAATAAGCATCAACCTAGCCATAAGATTTTTCAAAACAATGTATTTAGAATCTTCTTTTCCCAGTGGCAATATTACAATTTCAAGTGATATTTCCTCTTCAAATATTCTGTGTCAATTGAGTTAGTTGGCATTATAAATGCATTTATCGACAAAAAAAAAAATTCCAATAATCTAACGAGAGAAATTGCAAGTACTAAAATAGAATTTAAAAAAAAAAGAATATCAATAACAATTGCAAAAGTTCTTCAAGTCAAAAGATCAAATTCCTCCTGTGTCCCCCATCAGACGTGGCCTTTTGCCAGACTTGGTTATGAACAGGTCAAAGTCAGCCATTAATAATTACAAAAAAATTTATTTTCTCGCAAAACTTTAATTTTTGCTTGCTCAACGCAAGTGGATGCCTAATTTTTCCACAAAAAATGGTTTCAATTCATGTTTCAACATCTAAAGCAATCATCTAATTATTTTTTCTAAAAACAATGTTCAACAAGGGAATAACATTCTTGAATACCCCCCCCCCTAAAAAAAATTGAACATGACCCAGGAAAGGTGGTCTCGATTCGAGAGCTGAGTGTGCACCTGCGCACGCTCGATGTTAAAAGGAGCGCACAAATGAAAATATTAATGAAAGAAGAACAAGTAAATACATATTATAGTGTTATTGCGTTGGATAAATTTAATTGTTCCATTCCCTCCATGAATTTTCGACAGATTTCATTTCTTCGTGACATCAGCTGAATTCCAATCGGAACCAACTTTGCAAAAATGTACTTATCCTGAAAATATCGTTGAACTGTTTCCAACAAGGAAATTTGGAGGAAAGGGAGATCAATATGTATGTAGTTATGCTTTACATAGTTACCTCCCTTGGATTTCTCTATAGGACTTGCTACAGCTCACTACAATACATTTTTACTCACCACTAAAAATTATCAGCCTATCTAATTTGGCATTATTCCTAGTTAGACTTCTAGTTGTCAGATCTTCTTTAAATACGAGAAAATCTCATCAAATCGTTTCATTTAAATTAACTATTTGTGAATAAATAAACGAAAAAAATTACGACAGGTGTGTAATGAGTGAGGTAGTCGTTAGTGGATAATCCAAATGGGGTAAATGGGTAAATGAGTTTTGGAAGTTTGGATTTCGACTAGATTTTTTTTTTTCATACCATTCTGGAGAGAAAAAAATCAAGGTCAAAAAAAAAATCAGGATTCGAAAAAGAATCTTAGATTCAGAATATTTTTTTACTGCACTCAACAAATACAAAATCATCTTTTACTAATAGTTATTCAGAACATGTTCCAATGCAATTCTATCTCGATTTGGATGAAGCATTATCAAACATTATTGTTATTGATTTTTTACTGGTATTTTCTTTCATCTTCTCCCCGATTGTGCTGCTCGCTCACTGCCATAAATCGAGGGCCCGAGCAAAGTTACCGTAAATAACTAAAATATTAGGACGAAAGAAAATACTAGTCAATAATCAATAATGATTTTTTTTTTTTTTTGATTGTTTAAATGTGATTTTTATGGTAGAATCACAATGCATATACTGGTTCTGGTACAATTAGTGAGGTTAAGGAAACACATCAAGCATAGTCAACACTTTGATGGGTGACCAACTTGAAATACCAGGTGGGGATCATGTGAAGAGTCTCCAATGGTGAACTTGATAATCCTCTACCGGAGAAGACCAATCTCTACACTATGCTTGATAAAGGAAGCCACCACCACCCTACTCTCCTGTCTGGCTTAGCTTCAAGTGAAGTAACCCGAAATGAATGAATGTACATTCAGATACCTATTCAATATTTGTCTCCCTTCCCAGATAAATGAAGAAGCTCTCATTTGCCAGTTCGAAAAGGATTTTTTCTAATTGATGAATTACCATGAACAAAATAACTATAACTTGCAGTAAGAATCATTTTCAGAGAGCTTTTAGAAACCCTATTAATTGGGGAAAAAATGAAATAAAATTAAGTGTTATCGATAATACCCTAACATATGTTTGAACATTTTGAAGACAACTAAGGGCTATATATATTCTCATGTCTTCCCAATTTTTTTTTTCTTTTTATCACTGTAATATCTTATTTTGGAGGTGCAGGTGGCTTGATGTTTAGCAGGACAAGACATCAATGAACACCTCAATTACTAGTGGAAGATATTTTTTTTTTTTTTAATTTGCATACTTCACTCAACTGAAAAACAAAATGCTTTGAGTAGTTTGATCTTAATCAGCTGAAAATTTTTCTTGAATAAATTCATAAATTCATCAGTCAAACATAAGTCTTTCTCAGCGAATCAATTTTTCAATATTTCTAATCAAATAAAAGAAAGTAAAAAAAAAGATTTTTCTCCAACTACGGAGGAGAAATGACAATTTTTCATTTCTTTGAAATCAAAAAAGTCTTTATACGTTTCTTTTTATTTTAGAGATTGAAAAAAATGTCTCCTTTAGTGTGGATGTGTTTCAGAGGAAATTCTCAAAAGGCCTGGTCACTTTCCTTCCTTTGTTTGCTGGTTTCCTATCACACTAAAGAAAACAGGGAAGAGGGTAAAGCAAAGTTTGTATGCATGTTTGCATATGCTAAAGCATACAGCAATCTATGTGTTTGCATTTACATCACTACTACCACTACTGTCGGCATCGAAGAACAGAAAACTGATATAGGCATCTCTGATCTTTTATTGATAAAACTGATATTTTTGTTATACTGAAAAATCATTTTTATCATTTTAAAAAAATAGAACAAAAAATATGAAAAGTTGTAGAAAATTGACAGAAAAATTAATTCAAGGTAAGCGTTTTTTTTCTTTGTGCAGTCAATACATTCATACTAAAATATATGTCTGCAATTTTGAAATTTGAAAGTCATCACGTTTGCTAAATTGTTTTCTGCTGTCAACATTAAAAAATACATATTAACCAATAGATATCTGCATGGTTTCATGTCTGACACGCTGGATGTAAGTCAGTAAACATCAGATGCATAACACATATGCAATGACACTTGTGATGTCAATTCAGGGGCAGATCCACGATTCTGAGCAGTGGGGGGGAGGGGGAGATGAAACTCTCAGAACAAGTCAGTAAACATCAGACGCATATAACATTCACAAAAACAATTGTGATGTCACTGTCTGACAAGAGAGCAGTACCTCCCACTGCTTTCAAGAGATGAAAGTGAGATCGAGACAGTTCATCACTGTTGTCATTTATAGATGAGAAAGAGAGGCCAAAGCAATAATTTACACCTACCTACATCTATGGGGGAATTCAGTTGTCAAGGTTATAGAGCTTACTCTCTTGTTCAGATCTATGCCAGAATCATTGAGGCCAAATCTTATATGATCACTCAAGTTGAACAATGTCAAGTCTGGGTGATCAGTTGGGCATACCAGCTGTGGATCAGGCAGAGAACCTCCTGTGGTGATCGAGTTAATTCTCCTAGGAGGAGACCAATACAGTAATGCCAGCTAAAGGGTATTTATTTGAGTTGAATGAAATTTACTCAAAAGCTTATGAAAACTTATCTGCCTGGTATATTCAGAACACAGATATTTTATATACTTGTCAACTTGCATTTAAATAGCAAATGTAAGTAATGGTCTTTGGATTTCTTGGATTAAGCATTGTCATTTCCTAAATCATCTTTCTTCCTTTTGATGCAAAGTGGCCCAACATTTACTGGTACAGTAAACAGAATTAGCAATTTCAGGCAGGGCTGTTTACTTTCACTATACACTAATGCCCTTGGAAAGACATGAATCTACTTCAACCAGCTATGGGTTGGATAGTTGGAGCCCTGAAAGGCAATCCACCCAAGGAATAAACAAAAAAAAATTTTTTTTTCCTTATCAGTTACTTTAAGGTTGAGGGAAATGAGTTCAGATCTCACCATAGGCTAATTCTTTATTTCTGATCCATCATGCTTACTTAACAGTTGACCTGGGAGTTTCGAAAAGAAAAGAATAGAAATGAGAGAAAGACAGAGCAAAAAGAAGGATTTAGCTTTGTAAGCTAAAACAGCAATGCCCTTCAGTTAAAATTTTGCCTAGAAATTACGAGCCTAGATAGATATATAAGAATCATCTATATCACCAAATTTCGATAAAGGTTAGCACAAGAACAGAATAAAGCAAATAGGTAATACTTTCTTTTTTTTTTTAATGTGATCTTGGTGTACTAACAGGGTTACCCAATGCTGATATAGTGGTATTTGCAACTAGAAAGGCCTCACTGAGTTCATACACCCACAAAAAAAAAAACTGAACAAGCAGGTTATAGATCTACGCCGTCACAAAAGCTTATAATCAAAACATTATCAAAAAATTAGTGTTATTACATACAAAAAGCCAAAAAATTATTTTATTTTGCAATGTTAGGAAAATAAAAATAAAAAAACTGATCCACTCAAAGATTTAATCAATTGTTCTGTGGCTAATCCTTCCATAAAGTGTCATTGAAATTATTTTAGAATTCTTGTAGGTACTGTATGGACAAAGAAACCAACAGACGAATTTGGGTGATTATATAACCTCATTGAAACGTTGTTGATGAAGGTAACTACCAATAACCCTCATTAGCATTTTTTCTGTACTTTCATAAATGTGGAATTCAAATAAAACAGAAGCAATAAAAAAGGTTAAAAAAAATAGGAAGTAAAATCACAGGAGAAACTAATTTTTACTTCACTTTTTTGTTTATTTAGCTTTAACGAAAATGTAAGCAAACATGCATTAATGAAGAGTTGTTACCCAAGTACACATAGAGACATGTATTGGTATTTTATTGAATAAGATAGGGCTAAGGGGAAGACAGAGTTGATACAGAGAGGGATATGCTTTGAACAACAATCCAGTGGAAGCAGTCAAGGTGTTGTTATGACAAGGAATGAGAAACAAATAAGAGAAAACCTGGGAGTGAGACAGAGAGACGAGGAGAGAAAACATGATGAGCAAAGAACAACTTATACCAGAGACATACACTTCCCACCACTACCACCCCCCCTTTCATTCTCAACCCTCGGCCACACATGCACACACAACAACCCTCCTAAAATCAATAGTTTATCAATAGTATGCATGATCTCTCTCTCTCTCTCTCTCTACATGAAACTACCAGAGATTCAAATGAAGTTGGGTTGGTCAGGGTTGGGCGGGGGCGGTGTCAGGGGATGGTGGGGGGAGGGGGCTGCATGCCACAGAGACACGGGTTGGCACTGGTGTTCCTACCATTATTGTGGTTCAATGTTTGGTAAGTCTTTAGTAGTCAGTAGTCATGAGTAGCAGTAGTTGCTGTTACGTGCTTAAGAAGGTTGCAGACGGTTCAGGTTCTACTATGAGCAACAAAGCAAAAAAATACCATGAATAAATGATATTTATTCATTTGGTGAGGGTTAGGGTTAGAAATTCTTCTACTGCTCAATGCTTGAAAAAAAACAATGAGGAGATAAGCAAACAAAACATAGATGAAATGAGATCAGATGGCTGGAATGAGAAACAGAAAAATTTTTATCTCTTTTTTTTACAAATGTAAGTAATTAAGCAGATACAAGAAGTGGAAGACAAAAAAAACTAAAGGAAGAAGAATGAAAACTAAAAGATGAAGAATGTGAACTAAAAGAACCCCAAGGAGAAAATGATAAAGAAGAAAGAGAAAGAAGAGAAAGAGAAAGAAAAAGAGAAAGAAAAAGATGAAGGAAAAGGAAAAGGAGGAGAAAAGAGAGAAAAAGAAGAAGGAGAAAAGAGAGAAAAAGAAGGAGAAAAAAGAGAAAAAGAAGAATGAGAAAAGAGAGAAAAAGAAGAAGGAGAAAAAGAGAAAAAGAAGAAGGAGAAAAGAGAAAAAGAAGAAGGAGAAAAGAGAGAAAAAGAAGGAGAAAAGAGAGAAAAAGAAGAAGGAGAAAAAGAAGAAGGAGAAAAGAGAAAAAGAAGAAGGAGAAAAGAGAAAAAGAAGAAGGAGAAAAGAGAGAAAAAGAAGAAGGAGAAAAGAGAGAAAAAGAAGAAGGAGAAAGAAGAGAAAAAGAAGAAGGAGAAAGAAGAGAAGGAGAAAGAGAAAGAAGAGAAAGAGAAAGAAGAGAAAGAAAAAGAAGAGAAAGAGAAAGGAGAGAAAGAGAAAGGAGAGAAAGAGAAAGAAGAGAAAGAGAAAGAAGAGAAAGAGAAAGAAGAGAAAGAGAAAGAAGAGAAAGAGAAAGAAGAGAAAGAGAAAGAAGAGAAAGAGAAAGAAGAAAAAGAGAAAGAAGAAAAAGAGAAAGAAGAGAAAGAGAAAGAAGAGAAAGAGAAAGAAGAGAAAGAGAAAGAAGAGAAAGAGAAAGAAGAGAAAGAGAAAGAAGAGAAAGAGGGAGATAGAGAAAGAGGGAGATAGAGAAAGAGGGAGATAGAGAAAGAGGGAGATAGAGAAAGAGGGAGATAGAGAAAGAGGGAGATAGAGAAAGAGGGAGATAGAGAAAGAGGGAGATAGAGAAAGAGGGAGATAGAGAAAGAGGGAGATAGAGAAAGAGGGAGATAGAGAAAGAGGGAGAAAGAGAAAGAGGGAGATAGAGAAAGAGGGAGATAGAGAAAGAAGAGAAAGAGAAAGAAGAGAAAGAGAAAGAAGAGAAAGAGAAAGAAGAGAAAGAGAAAGAAGAGAAAGAGAAAGAAGAGAAAGAGAAAGAAGAGAAAGAGAAAGAAGAGAAAGAGAAAGAAGAGAAAGAGAAAGAAGAGAAAGAGAAAGAAGAGAAAGAGGGAGAAAGAGAAAGGGGGAGAAAGAGAAAGAAGAGAAAGAGAAAGAGGGAGAAGGAGAAAGACAGAGAAAGAGGGAGAAGGAGAAAGACAGAGAAAGAGGGAGAAGGAGAAAGACAGAGAAAGAGGGAGAAGGAGAAAGACAGAGAAGGAGAAAGAAGAGGAAGGAGAAAGAAGAGGAAGGAGAAAGAAGAGGAAGGAGAAAGAAGAGGAAGGAGAAAGAAGAGGAAGGAGAAAGAAGAGGAAGGAGAAAGAAGAGGAAGGAGAAAGAAGAGGAAGGAGAAAGAAGAGGAAGGAGAAAGAAGAGGAAGGAGAAAGAAGAGTAGGAGAAAGAGGAAGAAGAGTAGGAGAAAGAGGAAGAAGAGTAGGAGAAAGAGGAAGAAGAGTAGGAGAAAGAGGAAGAAGGAATCCATGTTAGAAAATAATCCAAGAAGAAAAAGAAGCAGAGTAACAAGAGACCAAATGGAGTCTAAGAAGAGGTTCAAATTTAGGGATATGGGATGGAGGAGAAGTGAAAAAGAAATGTAGAACAGCAGTAAATGTGAGATGCAAAATGATTGGCTAGATTTTGAAAAAAAAAAAAAAAACTGTCAAACCAAACTAGAATGTCATAGAATAATTATAGTCAACCTTCACCTTGTTGTCAGCACGTTTCATAAATTTCAAAAATACCCAAACATCATTAGCGTGCAAGTCAGGAGGTGCAGAGAAGGCAATTGCCCCTGCCCAAATTCAAGTAAAATAGTGGGGAAAATCCGGGCAACAGCAAGTGTTTTATCTATAAAATTTGGGGAGAATACAAGTCCCTACTCCCTTTAACCTAAGAGTTACCATACACCCATGGCAAACATCATGAGAATGTGGCCTGACATATAAAAGTCTGTGGGTTAGTACTAACTTTTCTTTATTACAAATTCTTGAATGGTTTGGCAAAGGATTGTAAAAAAAGTATTGAGAAATGTAGTCATAAGTGTCAAGAAGTTTATACATTAGTATTTTGGGCTTTCTTCAACGATATTCTCCTTGATTTAAAACTAAATTCGGATAAATATTTTGAATTCAACATTTTTTATTATACCATTCCAACATGCAATTTATTTTATCATAATTAGGGAGACATCAAATATTTTGTGCTGTGGTGGTGGGTCATGCAACAAAAAAAAAACAAAAAAACAAGAACCACTAGTCAACTGTCTAATCATTATGGCATATCAATAAATTACAGCATTTTTACTTTCCATTAGAGTGTTTTTCTTTGTTTTAGATATAGGCAGAGAACAAAAATACTGAGATTGCACCCAGAAGACACACACGTCTATCATCACCATATATTAACTAAAAAGAGAATGAAAATCAGTTCATAAATAGATATGATGCGGGAAGGTAAACTGTATTAGTTTCAATTATTCAATATTTCTTACTATTTTCTAGTGTAAAAATAACTCAAACAAAAAATAAATTCCTGATTCTGACCCAAAATTTAATCAATTCTTCCTTAGGCCATGGTCCCTGCTTCAAAAAAATGTCATTGAAATTCATTGAGATCTTTTGGAGATGTAGTGTGGACACATCAGCAGAGGTGAATAATTACATTGAAAGTTTCCATAATGCTGGAATATGTACAGATTTATATACTATATGAATAGATATGTACACACGCACGCATGAGATTTTACAAATATATCAATTGTTCATCAGGAAGGAAGACCATGTAGCATTAATCTGCTCGAAAGAAAAAGGATACCAGCTGGATATATGGATGCGTATATGCATTTGAAATTTTTCTTGAGTGAACATTCTTAGACCATATTTTTTTCAGACCGAAGCATGAAGGAAATTAATGTGCGCACAAGGCATTAGTCACCTAAAATAATGTAGTAATTAACAATTATACTAATAAGTATAATAATAATTTAATACAATTATACTTAATCTCATAGCAGATTATTTCTGTTACATACACATTATATCAAATGGAGTAACAAACTGAACAAAGTAATTCAAAGTATACATTAAAATCTGAACTAATGCAATCATACTTGTAATATGTTTAAACATGCCAATATAGTCTTATTAGCCATGAGAGATAGGCAGAGCCAAAATCATTCAGTAAACCAATTTTCAAGTTTGAAATAGCTAACACATCCAGTACATATATGCTTTTGTCACAGGAAAAAATTTTGCAGAACATGAGATTTTTGTGTGCACTGACTACCAAAAATTAGAGGGAACATTGTCTGGGGCTGATCAATTAATTTGTATTGAATATTCATCTACTGTGTTAAGAGTTCACAGATATTACCATTGGCAAATTGCCAGTTCGAGTTCAGTAGAATCGCATTGGGACACAAAAAAATCCCCATCTCTAAACAAACCAACAAATATAAATTTATTCGATTATTTGAATAATACAACTTTAAAGCTAACTTCAGCAGACACTAGTAAAAACTTAAAAGATAACACAAGCTTCAGAAGACAGTTTGGTGAGCAAACAATTTGAAATCTGAGAAGAAATTTAGATAGAGAAATCCCCCTGCAGTGCACTCAACTTTTCTCTATAGATCACATAGATCGAACACTATACAGGGAAAACTGTAAAAAATTCAGCTGATGATGGTACACAGCTATGAACCGATTGATTCACCCTTATATATATAGTCTTACGTACATACCTACCTAATGAAGACTGGTCTTAGGTAATAGCAACACAGACAGTCGCCCAGGGTGCCAAATGCTACAGGGTGCTTATCATGTCCGCAACCATATTTTAAAGGGCCTGTAAGTTTAGCTTGCCTGGGGCACCAGGCCCTGTACATACTACATAAATATATATGTACACACGCACTGGTGAGATTTTAGGAGATAACTTGGCGAGCAAACAATTTGAAATCTAAGAAGACATTGAAGTAGAGAAACAAGGAAGGGAAGATAAAATCTAGTGGGCATTATCTCTGGGACAATAAAAATTGGGTAAAATGGAAATTCATGTATTTTATTCGTCCGAAAGAACCAATAATATTTGGTTGTTATTTATTCAATCCTGACACATCAGACTCTCTGGGTTATTGGGCTAGAAAATGGTAAAATGTCCATTTGGTTCCCGAATCAATTCCTAGAATACTTCAACATTGTCTGCAGCCAACAACGAAATGGTGACAGTGGGGGCAGGGGGGTTTAGATTCGATTCACTAGCCTGACTTTGGTTTTTGAATCTACCCATCAAACCATTTTGTAACTGCCAATGCTGACATATATTCCCATTACATACATAAAGTGGCTTCTGAATTATTATTCTCTGTCACAGACAAGTGCAAATGCAAAGAAAATTGGTTGTAAAGGCTATTTCAAGATAGATTTGGAGTGATTTTGTAACTAACATAACACTGCTGAAGTGTACAAATTGACCGCTGCAGGCCTCTATCGTCGTCTTCTTTGAAAGGCATCAAAAAGTGAATTGTGCTCTAGGAGTCTCCGAAAGAAACTTGATCAACATCACGGCAAGAAAGAGTCCAGCAAGTTCTCAATAAATCAGGCAATCTTTGATGCTCACCAGGAAATACACGGACAACTGAAGGAAAGATGACATGGACAAGGGAATAATAAAAGAAAATAGTACTCTCTAGTGAGAAATTCAATTCAAATGGTTCCAGATGGAATGCCATGTTATTGGCATGATTTTCAGAAAATTTAATTTCATGTTTATTCTTTTTTAAAAAGAGGGGTGCAGCCTCAAAGCCTGAATTTCCTCAATGCAGGGAAATACGGCAATTGCTATTGACAAATGGTTTACACCGAATAAAATTTTCTTACAAATATATACATACAGGTATTCTGCATTAAATATGCTTCGGACTACATTTAGGAATGATAGTGTAATTAAATTTTCACTCTATGCAAGTCTTTTCATCATTTTATTGTTGATGAATGTTCCTATTGATAAATTAAGTGTGGTCGATTATAGTCATTTTGAATGTCAGTAAAATCAAGTTTTAAAAAAGTACTTAATCCTCCACCCCCAACCCAACAAAAAATGTTTAATTGCTTCTATCATGGATAACCTACTTTCCCCATCTAATGATAATCTAAAAGCTAAAAAGAAAGTGTGAATATACTCATGGGAGATTTTTCTTGCTTTTATTTCGAATACTCTATTTCAGAAATAACAGACGAAGCAAAAAAAAAAAAAGAGTAAGAAAACTGGAATAAATTCTAATGAATTCAACTGTCTGAAATAAATCCAGAAATGAGGCAAGCCAAAATTTTTTCACAGGCTAATTAATAATTCTAATAAATCACATATTTTGGGAATTTTATTCTTCCATTGATTCTCAATACAATGCATGAAGCAGTAAATCCCCTTCAGGTAATTATGGGAAAATATAAATAAATACAGAAATGAACAATTGAATAGATAATTAGTGAAAGATAAATCACTTGTCCCCAAGCATGACAGAAGACACCAAATTTCTCTGAATTTAACATATTTTCTATTGCTTTCATGCATGTGTGTATTGATCAATGAATTGTCACAAGAAAATTTTTGTTCCCAACTCTGGGACGGAGCACTCTGGTGGATGGGAAATTGTGTGTAAGTAAATATATCGCTTAAATTCGGTCCTACTGACCATCCAGTTCTGTGTAGGGCAGGGGTTAAATACCAGCCTCTGGGTCAGAAGCAAAGTTTTCAATCCTACCTCATGGTACTGGATGGGATATTGGATAGTCTATAGCCACACTGAACAGTTGAAATACAACGAAACAGTTGTCTGTGGATGACTCAATTATTGATTATACATATATATATGTGAGTGTGTGTGTGTGTGTGTGTGTGTGTGTTTGCACATTTATATGTAATTAAATTCCTAAAAATAGATAAAATATCAAAACAAATCTAATCAAGAAAATTCTTTAGAGATATTCTTCTAAAAACTATAAGAAATAAGAGAAAAAATTAATTGTTATTGAAAATATCTTCACTAAGAAAAAAAAAAGGTCTAAATATGGAGGTGGGGGGAGAAACATCATTTTCCTTACAGTTATATTGAAATTTGTATCTTACAAATCAAAAATTTTTTATCAGCACAATTTTTATTTCATCATTATCATCTACATAAGTCACAATATTTTGATATAATTATTTACTTGCCATTTTATACGCCACCTTTAGTGGCGTCCGCTCAAAGTCAAGTGACTTCTTATCTTCTTAGTTTATTTATACTTCAATTATTTTCAACTGTTAATTATTACTGTACTCAGTCATTATTATAAATTATCATTATCACTGGTATGCCACTATAGGTAACAAAGAAGAGTGCAGACATGAACAAGTCAAGGATTCTTTCCCACTTATGCCTTTTATTTTCTTACTAGCAAAACTTTTGGAAACAATTCTGTAATTAGCAGTTAATAAACCAGAAGTTCTTTACCTTGGACAATATTTTTCCTTGGTATTTAATATCAATTCATCAAACCAAACAAGCTTTTTGACCAGCCTAACATTATTAACAAAGAAACAAAGTAATAAAAATAACCAACCTGTATCAGGAGCACAAAGGCAACAGAAAAACACTCTGTACAGACTTACTTCTGAGGAGGAAATGTTGGGTTTACTTACCTGGAAAAGGAAGAAAAAATGATTGTTTTAATAGAAAAAATATATTGAAATTTTCAACAAGTTATAGACAAAGTAATATAAGTACATCAATAACAAAAATTCCAATGAAGCCCTAAGAAAGGAAGAAAGCTGAAACATCTCATGTATGAAAATTATAGAGATGGATTTCCAAATTAGAACTAAAAAAAAAAAAAAGACCTTATTTTTGGGGGATCAAATAACAAGTGGAAATATATTTCCCATGGCTACAGGTGGAATCGTGTATGAAGCTGTCTCTTGTTTGTTGATACTACAGTGGTTGGTACTACCCTACTGATTTCGTAAAATTTCAAGACTAATTCAATTACGTTCTCCCCAAATAATGGCTTTCATGCACAGTGTAGGTGTCAACTATAGTGTAAAGCACCAACAAAAGTCCATATCAATGTGATAAAAGGTAGATATTTGGTACAAATGTTGTGTGATACATGCTATTAGTTTATCAACTGTATATCATTTGTATTTTTTATGATACACCAAAAATATGAGAAAGGCATAATCAGATGATCAGGGGTGCATTTGAATTATTATCATGTGACTTCTGTGGGTCCAGCTAAATGGATAATCAGGCACATTCTAGAATCAATGGTGTACCTGTATAATTAAGTGAATCTACACTCAAAGTATCATGTAATGGCTCTTGATGAAGTTCAAGTGACAGCAAGTCTCAATACTCAAGCAATCTCCTCAGTAATCTGGTGTCCTCAATTTGACTCTAGATTCTAACCATGGCTCACACATGAATATGGTAAGACATTTCAGTGTTTACCCTTGAAAAACTAAATCATTATCATCCAGAATAAATGAAAAGCTTCAGCTGCTCATGAAGAAAGCAATCAAAAATTTGGATAGAGTAATGGGAGACAACTCACACAACAAAAATACTCAAAATGATTCGATTCAACATTCAAATAACTCATGAAAATTGAAATATCTAGGGAGACAACCCCCAAAAAGTAAAATACCAATAAAAAGAAAAAGAAAGGAAGCAGTTTCAAAAAAATTGACTGATCAAACTAAACCAACATTTGGATTGCATCCAAACGTACATCTGTGTTGAAAAACTATGGCATACAATTCTATTTGTTTTAGTTTAGCATTCTCATCTTTGATGTCTTTTACAGGGTGTTTCCAATAAAATAACTCTAAATGAGCAACTAAAATAATACAGCATTCAATTACATTTGCAAAGTTGTAACCTTTAATAGATGATATGAACCAGAACAAAGTGCATGTTTAAAGCAAAATTTTTCCTCAGAGAAAAAAAACATTTTACATCAATTTTCAAATCTAAGAATTTTTTTAGATATTTTTCACAACATTAATAATTGCATCCTCACTCCTACTGATACTGACAATGTTGATAACTAACTAGATCCATGGAAATTCCACGGATGTAGACAACCAAGATAATCATTTATATTCCTGCGATTAAAGTCTATACTGTACACTATGGGGGATAACGGGAACTTCCAGATGAAATGATGCCTTTCCCATTCGAAATTCCATGGTTCTAGCTCACTCTCTAGTCACTGTTTTCGTATCAGGCCTATAGGACAACCCATTTTGAGGATGTTTTCAGATGCTCCCTCTTATCCGCTGGAATACACAGTAAATTTTCTAGAAATAATTCATGAACAATGGCAAATAATATGAAAAGGCAAATAAAACTTATAGATCGGTCATTATAATCATTGTTGATAACTTTCATTATCTGTCTATTTTCCTGTGGTCTACTACAAACGTTTTAAGCTTCAAATGAGGGAGGAATAATGAATGAATGACACCCTTAGTACAGTTAGAGTCCCTTTTGGTCCAAAATGTAGAATAAACACTTTCCATTCTTACTCTTATTCTTCTTGATTACATTGCAATGAAGAAAAGGATTTAAAAAATCGAGGAGAATGGATAATAATCAGGAAGAGTAACACCTTTACAAATAGCAGTTGTGGCAACGAGCAAAACTCTGAATCAAAGACTTTTTTAATGTAATCGAAAATATTTCTCACGAGAAACTGAGAAATTACTCAACAGAATTCTTTCTGCAGTATGTTCAAAAAAAAAAAAAAAAAAAAGTATTTTAAAACCTTCCATTCAATGCAAGAAAAACGTTTGTCTCTGAAAACTGTTCCAATTTTTCTTTGTAGGGAAAAAAAAATTAATCATTTCCCAAAAATGTTTTTTTTGTGTCTATTGCTGCTTGCTCCGGATACCATCTTCCAAAATCAAGAAAAAAATCTTTTTCAAAGTTTTCATGAAAAGTAACTATTTTTTTTATAATCCCATCCCACCACGTCAGAACTTCATCAAAAGATGTCAACAAAAAACAACTTCATTATAACATGCATATACCAAATAAAAAGGTGTGATCAAGTCAAAACACTAACATCTTAATGGTTTTCACTACTTTCCTATTTTTAATTGAAGGTTGGCTGAGCAGGTAATGGCAAGTAAAGAGATTCAGAATTTGAACTCCAGCTGTGACAGTTTGGGTCCACTCCACACTAATGCACTTAGGAAGGGCGTGAATCCATCTAACCCATGAACTATGGATAAAGTAGCAGAAGGTGAAGTGAGTGACACTAGATCTGGTGCTTGTCTATTTCACTGATCCCAAATAGGCTGAATATATAGTAATGTGATAAGCCATAGCCAGCATAATGGCATTACTTACTAGAAAGCCTAATCTGTCCTATTTACCCACAGCTGGATTCATACCGTTCCCAAGGGCATTAGAAATAAACACTGTCTCTTCTGGAATCTGAATTCAGCCTCTATTTTCAGTGCCATTAACTTTTAGGCCACCCTCAATTCTAATAGTATTATTATATGCTTCTATGATTCCCTCACGTCTATACTGATAACTATATGCGTGTGTTCTCGTAGAAAGTGATAAATTGAAGTCCTGGAAATCTGCTGATCTGGAAGTTTTTGTGTTTTCTTTTCAGTATGGGAAGTCTTAAACAACGTACAAGACAAATTCCTTTCAAAATAAACAATGAAACTCAAAACAGACTGAAATGCAGAGGAAATTTTAGTAATTAAATTTTCTGGAAAAAATGTTATTTGATTCTTGAAAAATAAAATAGCACAAACAAGAAAAATGATTCATATTTTTTCATGAAATATTTTGATTCATTTCACTTTTAAACTCTTGTTATTACAATTTAAGAATCATATTTTTCCCCACCCAAGAAAACTATTTTTGCTTCATATGCACAAATAGTTTTGTTTTCTTTAAAATGAAATTTTTCTTTTGTTTCTTAAAAAAAAAAGAAAAGTTTTTTTCAGTTTTCCTTAAGATCAAATTTTCATTCTTTCTAAAACTCCAAGTTCTACAGCCTTTAAAACAATTGCACTTCAATAAGCAGTCTCTGAATTCCTCCTTCTACTATTCTTCTCTTCTCCCAGCAAAACAATTTTACACAATTTCCATTGATTATGCATATGCTGAACTCTGCCAGTCTCAGATACATGACACTGATTAACACCAGACAAAATCCAAGGTTTTTCTTGGAATATTCTTATTCATTCCACTTTTACATTCTGGCTGATTCTGTCCAAGGATCATTTTTCTCACCCAAAGAAACAAAGCCTTTTTTTGCTTCAAATGCATGGTTAGTTTTGTTCTGTTTGGGGAGTTTTTGTAGTAAAGCCAAGTTCTCGTTTTTCACCATTGGAGACCCCCCTCCCCCCCATCAAATCTTTTTTTTCTAAAAACTAAATTTTTTTTTTTAAATTTTTCTCTTGATTAATTTCAATGTTTTTACAAGAACCCAAATTTCTCCAACCTAAGACGGTTCCACTTCTATTGGCAGTCTCAGAATTTCTCTCGCTACCCCCCCTACAATTCTTTTCTTCCAGTAAAACAATTTCATACCGTTTCATCCATTGAGCACCTGCCATACCCTGCCAGTCCCA